>CM040451.1:1395948-1474138 GCA_022749755.1 Azadirachta indica | reverse complement strand
CACCCAACTGGAAAGCTAGTTAGTTGTATAACAACTCTATCCAATTAAAAGCAGATGAGGCTTTCGTCAACCTTTTTTTTTGGATATGTCGTCTGCAAAACCAGGTCAGAAAGCACTTGAGATTGCATTAGGAGTAGACTTGAAACTAGAGTACATAGTTTTTATACCAAATTATCACTATATACCAAATTATCATGGTTATAAAGAAGCCTTAACTAAGATGCAACAAACGTAAATCATAACAAATCATTGATCTGCTTTGGTCTTGTCCCTTGTAACAGTTTTTCAAAGAAACTCTTAGCTGCTGCTTGTCAATAATTGATGCAAGACATTGAAAATAAATGCATTGTCCACATATTGAGACTTTAGATGTAGAGTGTAATTTGTCTGCTCATATGTGAGGTGTTGCAAAAACATATGTTGTAGAAATGACTACACTTTAAGTAATCTCTGATGATAAAATCGGTGCTGGGAAAATGGTTATCACACATAATGGTTTATTTTCCAAGAACTTATTGAAACACAGCTGCAGAAATATATATGCAGCAAAAATGAAAACCATTTTGTATTTTACAAGAACTTATTGAAAGACATCTTGGTTTGACTTTGTTTACTATCGTATGTATGATCATGAAACTGTAATAAATTAAAGAGAAGCGGCTATGTATAATAAAATTATGTTCTAACCAAATATTCGGAAATATTGTAACTGCCTATTGATGAGTGAGTGTTTTACTCACGAATTAAATATTTTTGAGCTTAAATATTGTGAAAAGAACCTCAAGTTCAAGAGTTATGAATTTGTATGTTTGTGAATAAAGAAGCAAGAAAAGGGAAATGAAGAGAATTTAGTACAAATTGGACTAAGGAAGGAACAAAAATGACAAAGAGGAGTGGAAACCATCCACAAAGCAGCAGCTTCCTTTCTGTGGCCGTGCCACTTCAACGTGCGGCCGCATGCAAATGAAGGAGAAGTTACCTGGAGGTAGCAAGCATGGCGCACATGTGCCACCCATATAGCAAACACCTCCTCGAGTTGAAAAATGTTTGAGAGCCATTTTCAGCCTTTACATAAAGGATAAGTGTCTAGAATTACTTGATTTGAGGGGTTTCATATTTTCCTACTTGGGTAGCCATTTTCAAATATAAAGAGAGAAAAACACACACAATTACAAGGAAGAGAGAGAGGATCTAGACTTTTTGGAGAGAGAAACACTTGAATGCTTGAAGATTTCTCGAGGAATTCTTAAAGAGTTGGAGTCTTAAAACATCTCTCAATCCTAGTTTTCTTTTTGTTCTTCATTATTCATTTATCTCTTGAAATTTATAATTGTATTATTTTTTAAGACTATTTTAGCATTTATGAATTTTTTATGATAATTGTTGTGAATTTTTCTATGTTAGTCTGATTTTATTATCTGGCAGCTTAATGTAACTCTATTTGAACTATGTTTTAAATATTTAGTATTTTTATTAATGTTAGTATAAATCAATTCACTTGTGTTCCTCTTTTCTTAATGCTTCTAATTTGTTGCCTGATAAATTAGTTGATTTTGGATTAATGATTTGATGGTTGGGAAAGATTAAGTCATTTATCAATTTAGAAAACATAATCTAGGTTGTTATGAGTTCGGGAGAAGATCAACACCTAAATAATCACATTAATATTTAAGATATTGTGAGACCAAGAGCTGATCAATTTCTTGACAATTAAATATTGGTAAACTTTAATGAATGTGTAATTAGTCATGTCAAATAGGGATATTGGCTTGATTAATTATGCATAAGATCTCATTTAATGCTCAGAGAGATAACGAGGTAAATCTCAGACCCGTAATTAGTGAATTGAATTGGAACTCATTAACAATAACTAAATAGGAGAAACATGAAGAGAATTGAGTGAAATCATAACCCTAAAATTCTCATCACATAGTTTTCTATTTGCTAAATAACATGTGTTGTCATTTTTTTTTTAATTCAATGTGTTATTTGATTATCTTTTATTCTTGTAACTGCTTCTTTAAACTCAGTTTTCCTAGATAAAATTAGGTTGTTATAGTCATAGTACTTAACTTTAATTTAAAAGTTTAATCATCATGGGATGATACTCTTACTCATCATTTTATTACTTGTCACCACCCATGCACTTTTAGTCACATGCACACACATTAGTTCTATTGCGAACACTTATGTGCATTTGCAACTAGTTTACATGCTTTGTTTTATTTTCTTGTCATGATTTTGTTGTAATTTTGGGACTGATGGATGATATATGTTATGGTGCAATTCGAGAGAATTGATAAAAGATTACTTGGTTGATGGAGATGCTTGTGAAAGATCACCACCCAATCTAGTTCCCTAAGATTATGTAGCCTCTAAAAATATTCTAAAGTTTACAAAGAAAGATTGTCCCTATATATTTGTGACAATAATAAGCACCAACAGAATGTCTCTGAAGTGAAGTTGACAACTTAAAGAAATTAATGAGTAGTCAACAACCATATAAAAAGACGAAATATCTAACCATTTTAGGGAAGTGAGATAGAAAGTTGAGTTGTAATGGAACCACTAAACATAGAATTAGAAAAATTGAGGTAAGTCAATCCAGTGAGATTGGCAAACTAGATAGAAACATTAAGTACACGAAGTTATTGAAGTTGAGATTAAGATGCCAAAGACCAGTAAGGGAAATGAGAGAAGAGATACTACCTCTAATGGCAATAGATACAGAGTTAAAGGTGGGAATCAGAGTTCGTGTTAATAAAGAACTTGTGTGAATCATGATCGAGTATTGAAGATTGATGACAGAAACATGGAATGATTTTTAACAACCAATTCTACTAGTCATGTTCTTAAATATAAATTAGGGATGCCATTTTCTGGTTTTCTTTTTTTCTTTTGAAATAATAAAAAATCTAATTGGATTTCGAATGAATAAGATCTAAGTCCCATCTAATTTCATTAAAAGGTATTTCTACTCTTAAACATATTAAGATTCGAATCTTTTAGGAATTTTAATTAGTTTGACTTATTGTTAAATAGACTATTAACTTGAACTTCTAATTTAAACAAAAAATTGAAGATAATCCTTTATTCCATCGCATATTTGCTTTATTCATTTATTTCAATTGTTAATATTTTCTAATTAATTTTTTTTTAAAAAAATTATACATGTAAATGTACATCAAATTTTTTATTGGTGTGTGTTGAACTTGTCCAATCCATACTTTTTAATTTCATTTCAAGACATTCTATGAATTAAAATAACTAGAACTTACAGTATTCACTCAAACAAATGATAGATTTCAAAAAAAGGTGGAGGTACAACATCTCAAAAATACAAGTGGAGATAAATATTTGAGTTGTATTATAAAAGTATTAATCTAGACTTCTTATAAATTGGTAACTATTATGTTAGACTTTTCTTTTTAAAGAAAAAGTTATAATTGGTTGTTTTCAAAGTAATTGCTTATATAATTATCAAATTATTATACTTATAATATGTTGCACAACTTATGTAGAAAAGAGAGAGCTAGAGTTATAGCAGTTACAAGTAATTGTAGGAAAAAAAAAATGGAATTGTATCTTATTGTCACCCAAAAAAAAGGTGTAACTGACATGGTATAATAGTATTGGTCGATAAAAATATAAAATCAGTGCAAGTAAAATTAGACAATGTAGATCATATAGCAACCAATACTACTATACCATATTAATTTGTGTAAAGAGTGTATTTTTAATATTACTAGTATATTTGTAATTGTACAAATTTAGAAATTTTATTTGCTTACTTCAAGTAGTATTCAACATAAAAAAATATGTATATATATATATATTTTAGTTTAGCACTTAAACTCAGCTGAAATCTTTAGAAATGTTTTGTAAAGTTACTAAGGAGTTGATTGCTTGATAATTTAATATGCTTGCATGTATTGATTAAAGAATTAAGTTCTGATAGTTACAAGAAATTTTAACAGAACGGAGAAGCAAACTTCCTTAAATGTAAATTAGGAAGGTCATTTTATTGTAAATGTAAATGTACATTAAAGTCAATTTTTTAAAAATATCATATATGTAAATGTACATCAAAGTTTTTTCGAGTAAGTCAAATGATGTTAGATTTTTTTTCATTTTAAAGAAAAAGTCACAATTGGTTGTTTCAAAATGATTGTTTATATAATTATCAAATTATTGTAATTATAATGTACTGCCACAACTTAGATATAAAAGAGAAAGTAAGTGTAGTTACCAAGAATTGCAGAAAATGAAAAAAAATATGAAATTGTATTTTATTGACAAAAAAAAAACAAAAAGTACAACTAACGTGGTATAATAGTATTGATTGATGAAAATATAAAATTCATGCAAAAAATTTTGAATAATGTAGATCATATTGCAACAAATACTATTATACCATATCAGCTTTGCATCATGTAATCTACTATGTAAAGAGTGTATTTTTAATTTTAATATATATATATATATAGGATATTTGTGATTGTAAAAATTTAGAAATTTTATTTGCTTACTTCAAGTAGTTTTGGGCAAAAAAACAAATAGGTATATATATATATATATATATAGTTTTTATCATCAGTTGAGCACTTAAACTCAATTGAAATCTTTGGGAATTTTTTGTTAGTTACTAAGGAGTTGATTGCTTGATAGCTTAACATGTGTTGTATGTTTCGATTAAAGAATTACATTTTGATAGTTACAAGAAATTTTAATAGAAAGGAGAAGGAAACTTCCTTAATTGTAAATTAGGGAAGTCATTTTATTGTAAATGTAAATGTATATTAAAGTAAATTTCTAAACATAAATGTAACTGTACATAAAGTTTTTGGGTTGAGTCAAATGATGTTCGAGTTTTTCATTTTAAAAAAAGTTATAATTGGTTGTTTCAAAATGATTATTTATATAATTATCGAGTTATTTTACTTATAATGTGTTGTTACAACTTAGGTACAAAACATAAAGTTAGGGTACTTACGAGTAATTGTAGGAAAAGAAAAAGTACGAAATTCTATATTATTGTCACAAAAATAAAATAAATGAATAATGCATTTTGTCCTCCTCACTTTTCGAGAAAAGGGAAATACTTCGAGGCTTTAGCCAGTCCTAGATATCTCCTTACTTTCAAAGAAATGTTGGGATATCTCAGAGACACTATTCTAGACATTATTTATATTTAAATTAACTATTTTACCTTTTAACTACGAAAAACATATAAAATAATTCAATTATCCTTAGTTTAATTTGAATAACTAATATAATTTTATTATAAAAATTAAATTTAAAAGTTATAATAATATTTTAATTCTTAATTTTTTTCTTTAAATTTGTTACTAATTTTTTAATAATATTAATTATACATATTTTTTAAAATTTATCATTTTATTAAAATGGTATATCTAAAAATTTATGTGTAATTAATATTGTCAAAACTCGTTGTCAATTTTCTATAATACTAATAGTAAAAAAATTTATTGTAAAATTTTTACAATTAATTTTATAACTAACTAGAAAATTTCTTATAGCAAATTTTATGTTATAAAAAATTTTAAAATTAAAGTTGTTAAAATTTGCTTATGATTAATGTTGTAAAAAATTGAAAATTTATGAAGGTTTTTGACAATATTAATTATACTTAATTTTTTAAAATAGACCATTTTAATAAAATGAATAATTTTAAAACTATGTATAATTAATATTGTTAAAAATTAATAATAAATTTATAAGAAAAATACTTAAGCAATAAAATACTATAATAATTTTTAAATTTAAATATTATAATAAAATTATATTGGTTATGAAAAAGTAAAATAAGGATAATTAAATTATTTTATATGTTTTTTAATAGTTGAGGGTAAAATAGTCAATTTAAGTCCAAATATTATCTAGTATAGTGATGGCAATCCCCACCCTGTTTTCTATTTTAATTCAAATTCTCTACCCTATTCCCTACTAAATTTAATGAGATGCGAATGGAGAACTCCTGCACAGGGAATGAGTTCCTCATTCCCATATCAATTCTCTATTTTATTTTTATTTTTATAAATTAATTTTAATAATATAAGAATTTAATTAACTTAAATAAAAATATTATTAATATATTATTAGAAACACAATATAGGGTTTTGTTAATTTTTAATTTTTTACTTTTTATTTGTATATTCTATTTTTTATAATATTAATTCATAACTTCATAATTTTTTATTACTAATTACATTTAATTATAATATATAATTTTGAAATGATAATATTAAATTATATTTACATATATAAAATTTAATTTATAAATTATAATATATTTATATTATGTTTTAATGGGGAATAGGATGAGGGTGGAGTAGAGAGAGGTAAACCAATTCTCTTCCAATTAATAAATTAGGGATTAATTTCTCCCCATTGCCCACCTCATTCCCCATACATTTATATGAATTTTCTCCCGTTGGGAGTGGATCCCTATGAGTTTGGAGTCCCACGGACATTTTGCCATCCCTAATATAGAATAGTGTGTTAGCAGGATATCTCAATATTTTTTCATAAGTGAGGGTGGTATCTAGGACTAGCCAAAAACTCATAGGGGTATTTCTCCTTTTCCCAAAAGTTAGTGACCGGGGGGGGGGGCAGCGGTTGTTGGAGGAGATGGAGGGTGGTTAAAACACATTATCCCCAAAATAAAATTAGGTACGACTAATGTGGTATAATAGTATCGATTGATAAACATATAAAATCAATGCAAAAAAATTATTTAACATAGATCATATGGTAGCCAATACTAGCTTGTATCTTATAATTCGTATAAAGAGTGTTTTTAATATTACTACATATCTATAGAGAGAGGAATATATTTGTAATAGTTGATACATTCAGGAATTTAGATATTTTTATATAATTCATGCCTTAATTTTGTTAGTTAGTTCTTGTATTTCTTAGCATTTTGTTTGTTCTTCATATTTTGTAGATCTTTTTTAGTGAAAATGAATAAATGAGCTTAAAAGATACATTCTTAAATCTTTCTTGAGAAATTCTTGAAGAGCATAAGAAGTTTTCCAAAATGGATGATGACATGGCAAGGTGATGTAGCACTTTAACAAGTGAACCTATGATGTGATTACATATGGCATCCATTTGGTAGTTAGTGATGATGTGGAGTCTTAGGTGTTATCATTCAAGATCTTTTGCATCGGAAACTAGACATTCAAGGATTTCTAATGGTATCTTATTTGTTCATAGGTTCCAAGTATGCCATTCTCAATAATTCAAGCAATATTAAAGGTTAAATTCTGGTTAAACTGAAAATTTTTCTTAAGTCTCACAATGCTTATAAAGGAGAGGCATGACATGACCAGAGGTCATATTATATTACAAAAAAAAAAAGGCATATCTCCTTTTAAAAAGGTGCAAGAGGAGCAAAAAGACACAACTCAAGGTGGTGCCTCATAAAGTCCAAAATCGAATTAAGGAGATAATGAGTTTTATCTTCTCTGTCTTCATGATTCTTTCTTATAATTCAATTGCTTTTATTATGATTTCTAGTAGCTAAACTTATTTGTTGGGGCTAAGGATAAATTATAATTTGATCTTTCATGGATTGATATTAATTTAAGAGATTAGAAACTTAATTTTGGTGATTTTCATTCATATTATGCTATTATTGCATGTTTAAATAATTCTGGACTGCATCCTTATGATTTAAATGCAAGATATATTGATGGAAGATTTAAGAACCAAACCAATTCCTTATATTGAATGCTTCTAATATGAATGAATTGTGACAACATGATAACAACACCAATTTGATTATTATTGCATGATCTTCTTGTTTTCATAGTGTTTAATGTATTTGTGGCATGATAACAACAAACCACACCAAGCATTGTTACATGTTTTTAGAATAGGTGCGTTTACATCTTACACCAAGATTAAATTCATAATCAATAGAAAACTAATACATGTGATTAAATTGCATGTGAAAAAATATTATTATCAAATTAAGTTGCTGGAATTTTTGTATTACATAAATATGCCATAAAAGTGATAATTAGTGGTGAATTCTTAAAACCCTAATGCCTTTGTCTTGAGTGATTTATGTTCCTGCTTTTGCCATCTTGTGCAACTCATTTATTTATTTTATCTGCTATTTTAGTTTGATAATCAGGCAAACAATTTTTTTTGCATTCGTTCATTTTAGGGTATACTTACTAAGAAGCATTAAGTTAACCTGTTCTTTGTGGGATTAACCTTGTACGATGTTATCATACTATAATTGATTCGTATATTGTTAGAAAGTTAAGAATTAGAAGATTTGTTCTTTAATAAATTTTTGATTTAGGAAATTTAGAATATTCAAATAAGAAAGTCAGAATATTAGGAGAATTTATTTTCCTTTATGTTTTTTTCTTTCCTGTTTTGTTCCTAGGTTTTAGTTACAGAATTGTTCCCTTTCATCTATATATACTTCTGTATTGAAGATGAAAATAAGATAATGTAAAAAGAAGAGTATTCTTTTATTTAAAATATTCCAATATGGTATCAAAGCCCTAGGTACCATCAGGAAAACTTTAATTCGCCATGGTGAATAGAGATGCGGCAGCATGGAGAACAACCTTAACTGGTGCTGCAAACACCAACGCTACAAATTCTAACACTATAAACCAAGACTTAGTGTTAGGTGAAGGCACACTTAGCGGCGGAGAAGTGATCTTCGGAGAGAATCACCTATATTCTACTATTTCTTTTGGTGGCTTTGAGGCATCCAATTCCCTGCATGTCACTATTTGTCGTTTGAATGGAAAAAGATTATATTAAATAGGCTCAATCTGTGCGGTTGATTTTGGATAGTAAAGGGAAGTTTGGTCATTTGACGGAAGAAGTTAAACAACCTAAATCTGGCAATCTAGTTAAAAAAAATTGGAAATATGAGAATTCCAAGATCATTGCTTGGCTGATCAACTCAATGGAATTAGGAATTGGAAAACTGTTCATGTTTTTACCAACAGCCAAAGAAGTCTAGGAAGCAGTCTATGACACATGCTCAGATTTAGAGAATTCCTCTTAAATATTTGAATTAAAATCCAAAATTTGGCACGCAAAACAAAGAGACCAAGATGTCACAACCTTCTACAATGAGATGATGTCTTGGTGGCAAGAATTGGATGTTTGCTATGATGATGTTTGGGAATGCTCTAAAGACAGTGTTTGACATTTGAAAAGAAAAGAGAATGATAGGGTTTTCATGTTCTTGGCCGATCTCAACAAGGAGTTAGATGAGGTAAGAGGCTGAATCTTGGGAAAGAAACCACTTTCTTTTGTACGTGAAGTTTTTCAGAAATTCGGAGAGAAAAAGGATGACATAAGGTTATGCTTGGTGGTAATTCTACAATAGCTAAATTAAAACCTGAAAGTTTGGCCTTTGTGACTAAAGGACATCAAGAAGAAGGGAAAAAGGATAGGAAACATTTGGAAAGACCTTGGTATAACCACTAGAAATGCCTATGGCACATAAGCGAGACTTGTTGGAAAATTCATGGTAAGCCATCTAATTGGAAAAAGAAGTCTGGGAATAAAGGTCATGTATTTTAAGTTGGTGTTTCGAATCAGGAGCAACTGTCTTCTATGAGTTTTTTTCCTTTCACTAAGGAGTAGATAGACCAACGGTATAAACTTCTAGCATCCCAAACAAATGTTTCTTGTTTAGTAGCTTAAAAAGGTAACTATCTAACCGTAGCCCTTGCCAGCTCTAATTGTCCTTGAATCATTGATTCATGCGCAACCGACCATATGACAGGTTTGTCAAAAATTTTCTCTTCCTACAAGCTTTGTGCAGGAAACCAAAAAATTAAGATTGCAGATGGCTCTCTTTCAGCCATTGCAGGAAAAGGGTCTATTATTGTGTCAACAACTCTTACACTTCATGATGTTCTCCATGTCCCAAATCTTTCTTGTAATCTATTGTAGTTAGTAAGTTAACACAAGATCAAAAATGTCAAGCTAACTTTTCCTTGTGTCATTGTTATTTCCAAGATTTGATCACGGGGAAGATGATTAGCGGTGCTAGATAGAGTGAAGTACTATATTTCTTTGAAGATGGATCTAATTTAGGGTAGTAATCTCAACCATTGAGTACTTGTCTTGAATCTATGTCTGTTTCTTTAGATAATGATGTTACGTAATGGCATTTTCGACTTGGTCACCTAAGTTTAAGATATTTGAAATATTTATTTCCAAAGTTATTTTTGAATAAACATCTATCCTTGTTTAAGTGTGAAATATGTGAATTTGTAAAACATCATTGTGCTTTTTTTCCATCACGACCATATAAACCCTCAAACCTATTTTCAATTTACACAGTGATGTTTGGGGCCCAAAGCAGGTAAGTACATTGTCTAACAAGAGATGGTTTATCACCTATACAAATGATCACACTTGATTTTGTTGGGTTTATTTATTAAATGAAAAATCTAAGCTAGAACAGGTTTTCAAAACTTTCAAAGAATGGTGTAGACACAATTTCAGTCGAATATTCAGATATTTAGAAGTGATAATGGAAATAAGTATTTTAACTTGATCTTAGGAAATTTTTTTTTTCTTGAAAATGGTATAATTCATCAAAGTTCTTATGTTGATACTCCTCAACAAAATAACACTATAGAAAGAAAAAATAGATATCTTTAGGAGGTGACTAGATCATTTTGTTCAACTAAAGTTCCTAGGTATATATAAGGTGAAGCTATTTTAATTGCAACATATCTTATTAATAGAATGCCATCTAAAATTTTAAAATTCCAAACTCCTCTCTAGGTTTTCAAGTACTTTTTTCCAATAACTTGAATTTCAGTAGATTTACCTCCTAAAATTTTTGGTTGCACGGCCTTTGTTCATAATCACAAGAACAACAGTAAATTGGAACCTAGAGCAACAAAATGTATTTTATTGGGTATTCTCCAACTCAAAAAGGTTACAAATGCTTTAACCCAAAAACAAACAAAATGTTTATGACTATAGATGTAACCTTTTTTGAAAAAAAACAACCATATTTTATGAATACTCCTCTTCAAGGGGGAGAATATAAGTGAAAATTTATTTGTTGGCACTGTTCCTTTTCCAATTGAGCCTGTTATGTCCACACCTACAACAAATGACCTAAGGATAGATAGTGAGACTTAACACTAAACAGTGGTTAATGTTTCTCAAGATCCTGGGCTTACATTAAAAGAACAATATGCCTCCAAAAATCAAGTTTCAAATGTAGAGAATTCTGGATAACCTAATATAGCATCTTTATCTGATCATAGTCATAAAGAAACTGACATTATAAATAGGAAAAGTGGCAAAATATGGAAAGGGCTTATTTACTCAAAGTAGGACCAGATAAAAAGGAAGAACTCTACTCTATCACACGGTCATAACTCTGAGCTGAGGCCAAATCAACAATTAGAGTTTGTGTCAACTAATTCTTCCTCTCCTTCAAATGTTCAGTTTGAACCTAATAATCTAGAAATTCTAATTGCTCTTAGGCAAGGTGTTAAATCTTGTACCAAGCATCTTATATCTAAGTTTGTTTCCTATGAAAAATTATCCTCATCTTTTGTTGGTTTCACCTCAGAACTGTCCAATTTAAAAATTCCTAAGAATGTACAAGAGGCTCTAAAAGTTCCTAAGTAGAAGGAAGCAATTCTTAAAGAGATGAGAGCTCTTGAGAAGAACAACACTTGGAGTGTGGTAACCTTACCAATTGGAAATACTACTGTGGTTTGTAAATGGGTTTTCACTATAAAATACAACTCTAATGGCTCTTTAGAGAGATACAAGGTGAGATTAGTGGCCAAGGGTTACACTTAGACCTATAACATTGATTGCTGTGAGACTTTTGCACCAGTTGCTAAGTTGAATACTGTCCGAGTTCTTTTGTCAATTATAGCCGATTTGGATTGGCCTCTTCATTAACTTCATGTGAAGAATACCTTTCTCATTGGCGATCTAGAAGAAGAAGTGTATATGGATAGTCCTCCTAACTTTGAAGAAAAATTTAGCTTTAAGGTGTGTAAATTGAAAAAGTCTCTACATGGGCTTAAGCAATCTTCAAGAGCGTGGTTTGAAAAATTCACTCAATCTGTAAAAAGGCAAGTATATCTCAAGGGACAAATAGATCATACCTTATTCTTCAAATTTTCCTCTGAAGGCAATATTACAATCTTAATTGTTTATGTTGATGACATCAATTTTATAGGTGATGATGTGATGGAGATGAATAGACTAAAGAAGGACTTGACCACTGAATTTGAAATTAAAGACTTAGGAGCATTGAGGTATTATTTTAGGCGTGAAAGTTTCCAATTCAAAACGTGAAATTGTTGTCTCTTAACAAAAATACATATTAGATTTCTTAAAGGAAACTACAAAGGATTGTTGCAGGCCATCTGAGACTCTTATGGATCCTAATATAAAGCTTTAGGATAAAGGAAAGGGTGTTCCTATTGATACTGAAAGATACTAGAGATTAGTAGGTGAATTAATCTATTTATCACACACACGACCTGATATTGCCTTTTCAGTAAGTATGGTAAGTCAATTTATGCATGCCCTTTACAAGGAACATCTTGAAGCTGTTTATCGAATCTTGAGATATTTAAAAGCTATTCCTAGGAAAGGTCTATTCTTCAAAAAGATTGAACAAAAGAGTATTAAAGTGTTTACGGATGCAGATTGGGCTGGGTTTATCACTAATAGAAGATCTACATCAGTATATTGTACTTTTGTTTGGAGAAATTTAGTAACTTAGAGGAGTAAGAAGCAGAGTGTTGTTGCTAGAAGCAGAGCTGAGGCTGAATTCATGGCAATGGCACAAGGAACTTGTGAGGTTCTTTAGTTAAAATGAGTTTTAGAAGAGTTGAAGAAACCAGTGGAATGTCCCTTAAGATTATATTGTGACAACAAAGTCGCAATAAGTATTGCTCATAATTTAGTTCAACATGATAGAACGAAGCACATAAAGATTGATCTTCAGTTTATAAAGGAGAAAATTGAAGTTGGGATAATATGTTTGCCATTCATACGAACAGCTCGACAAACAGCCGATATTTTGAACAAAAGAACTTGTAAGACCTAACAACTTTGAGCATCTAATTAGTAAATTGGGCATGATTGATATCTGTGCACCAACTTAAGGAGAAGTGTCAAAAAGTTATGAAATAAAAGATTTGTTCTTTAATAAATATCTGAATTAGGAAATTTAGAATGTTCAAATAGGAAAGTTAGAATATTAGGAGAATTTATATTCCATTATGTTTTTTCCTTTTTTTTTTGTTCCTAGTTTCTAGTTACAGAATTGTTCCCTTTTATCTATATATACTTCTGTATTGAAGATGAAAATAAGATAACAAAAAAAAGAAAGCATTCTTTTCCTTAAAATATTCCAATATATGCTTATGAATTTTAATATAGATTCTAGAATACTTATTTAAGAGTAACTAGAATTTAACAACAATTGTACAAATTTAGAAATTTTATTTGCTTACTTTAAGTAGTTTTTAACATAAGCAAACAAGTATATATAGTTGCTATCATCAATTGAATATTTGTGAATATCCTTAAACCCCAATGTCATTTGAAAATTTTTTGTTCATTTGTAGAAAGAGAAGAAAACATTATATTTAAGGCAAAATTTTGTATGGAAAAAGGTAATAGAAAAAGACAAAGAAGAGAGGAAGAACGGCCGACAAAATATCATCAAAAAGCCACGAAGAGTGGTCTTGAGGCAGCAAGCATGGCATTCGCGCTAGATGCTTTTCCTTAAGGCCAAGATTAGGCCCGGAAGTATGGCGGAGCTACACCATACCTTGCTTTTGTTCGTGTGCCAACTGCATGCTTGCGCTAAGCCTTGCATGCCCATGCCTCTAACCTACGTGCTCGCACCTCCTCTTGAGCTGAATGATGTCCCAAAATCATTTTGAGCCATTGGTTCGAATTTGTGTGGCCTAATTTGGACTAACCTAGGATTTTGTAATGTTCCAACATCAGCCAACACTTACCACTTATGAAAAGAGGGAATTTTTAGAGTGAAAAAGAGAGAAAATAGAGAGAGAGAGAGGTGGAAATCATCACTTCTTAGAGGAATTCAACAGAATGTACTTGAAGATTTGCAGATTAAAGCATCGACATCTTTAGTATATGTCTTAATCTCTACATTTTGTCTTGAATTTTGGATTATTATTATTGTTTTTATTCATTATTGAAATTATTAATTACGATGAAAATTTGTATTATGGATTATGTTATGTTAGGCTAAATTTATTGTTTAGACACTTGTTGTAGCTTATCTGAACTATGTTTTGATCAATTGACATGTTATTAATTTTAATATGTTTTCACTTGTGTTTAACTATGCTTAATACTTCTAATTTGTTAATTGATGAATTAGTTGATTGATGATAAATAAATTAACATTTGGGAGAGATTAATTTATTTATCGGATTAGGGAAACACAATTTAAGTTATTGTGAGTTTAGGGAGGAGATCAATACCTAGATAATCATATTAACAAATAGGATATTAAAAGACCAAGCAGTAATTGAGTCGTAAGTGTGTTATAATAGGTAATGCGTAATGAGCGTATAGTCAATTAAGTTAGATAGGAATATCAACTTATTTATACGTTTGACCTCATTTGACGCTAGGGAGAGGTAACAAAGTCATTCTTCATCCTATGATTAGCAAATAGAATCAAAACACATTAATAATGCCAATTATGAGAAAGGTAGGGATAAATAAGTGAAATCAAGACCTTGTAATTTTCATCATAACATAGTTCCACTTATTTATACATTCTTTCTAACTTCGTGTTAAAATTATTGTTTATTAATTAATATTCAATTTTTTGTTTTAGGTTTATTATTTTCGCATCATAAAATTTTGAATTGTCTAGATAAAGTTGAGTTATCATAGCTACGGCATTCAGCATATGATTTAGAACTCAATTCTTGTGGGACAATACTTATATTTTTTGCTACATACTTTTTCTGACCTATGCACTTGCGGTTAAATGCATATATAAGCATAGTCACAAACAACTTTATACAACTTTTTATATATTTCAGTATTTTTTAATTATTTTTAAAGAAAATTTATTATATTCAATGTTAATTAAATTTGAAAGTACCTTTAAACAAATAATCAGAGTTATGGATGAATAAATATTAACTATTAACGAAAACTTCCATAAGTGATAATTTGTTAATTCTAATCATACGTAATTTATTATATATAATATGGTTTTGATTGAAACTACTCTATCTCTCTGTCTCTCTATCGCTTTACTTCCAATATTTTCCTTTTCTTTAACATTTGTTCTTTTAGTTCCCTCTCAAACAACTACCTTTTATTAATCTCGTAAAATTCATATCTTTAGTAACAAATTACTTGTTGATGTTTCTCTTATAAAATTTTTCATTTTCGTAACATTTGTTGACTTCATGACAGTATAAATGTTTAATAATTCTTAGATTCCTTTAATACTTAATTATTTTTTGGTATTATGATAAATATTGATCTAATGGATGATTATATTTCTCATTTGGGTCATTCTGACCTAACCTGAATTCATTGTTAGTGTTATGATAATCACATTAAGTTAAAATTTGCTAAAGAAATAATAATAACCATTAATTTCATATTTTTAAGAAATTAATTAATAATATAAATGATTATTGTCTAACTAAATACACAACAAAATACTTTTTGCCCCTATTATTTTTAAGTAAACATATCATTTTAACCTTGTGCTGATGAAACATTAACGCTTTTAAAATGTCTATTAAGCAATTTATGCATAATCCTTAAATGCAATGCAAACATAACTTGATTTTAACTTTGAATGATGTGATTTTGATTCTAGTTTATGCAGGAGCAATTTATTTATTTATTTTGTTAATTATGCTAGTTTAATAGTTAAGGGTATGATCATATAAATAGTAGATAAAAGCAAGATAAATTTGAAAATTGCTAGGAAATTAGTATTCCATATTATTCATGGAAAAAAAATTATGCTAAAAATGCTTGGAGTAAGTAATTAAAACTTGTGAATTTCTACAAGTAAAAATATATAAATATATATTAATACTAAAAACAAACTATTTATACAAATTATAACATACAAAATGACATGATATAATAGTATTAGTTATAATATGGTCCATATTATTTAATTTTATTTATATTAATTTTATATTTTCATCAACTAATACTATTATATCGTGTCAGTTGCACCAAATTTTATTTTGTGATATTAAGATACAATTTTATACTTTTTCTTTTCCTACCACCGCTCATAATTTCTATAACTCTCTCTTTTTTTTAACATAAATTGTAGTAACAAAAAACAAGTACATTTATATAAACGTATTAAAAAAAGATTGATTTTCACTTTTAGTTAAAAAATAATCTAACATTATAGTTGGTGATCTATTAGAAGTTTAGATGAATATTTTTGTAGCATAGCTTAAATATCTATTTCCACTTTTATCTTCTAGAGGGTATAAATTATGCCCACCTTTTTTTTTTTTTGAAATCTAACATTTACTTGAGTGAATATTTTAAGTTGTAATTGGTTTAATTTGTAAAATATTTTGAAATAATACAATATATGGATTAGACAAGTTTGACTCGCACAAAAAAATTTGATTTACCTTTACATGTATTTTAAAAAAAGTTAGAAGAAATTCAGCAATTGTAGTAAATAAATAAAGTATATATGCTATGGATTAAAGGATTATATTCATTTTTTTTTTAAAAAAATAGATGTTCAAGTTAATAGTCTTGTATCAATAAGTAAAATTAATTAAAATTTTTAATTGGTTTAATATATAAAATCTTTTGAAATGATAAAAAAATATGGACTGGATAAGTTTGACTCACAACAAAAAAATTTAATTTATATTCACATATATAACATTTTTAAAAAATTAAGAAATATTAGCAATTGTAAAAAATAAATAAAATAAATATACGAAAGGATTAAAGGATTATATTCAATTTTTTAAAAAAAATTAAAACAGTCTTGTTAACAATAAGTAGATTTAATTAAAATTTCTAAAAGGCTATTCAAATTTTCATGTATAAGAACAAAAATGGTTCGCAATGATACTTAGATGGTAATTAGATCATGTTCACTCAAAATTTAATTATATTCCTAACTATTTAAGGAAAATAAAATAATCAAATGATGTCTGTAATTTACATTTAAGGAAGTGATGTAGGATAATTTTAGAATTTAATTAGTTTTGAAAGTGTTTTATTCTTGTCAATTTAATTTATTATTTAATTCCTAGTTTTCCTATTTAAGTAGGAGTTTTTTTTTATTTGAATTAACTTATAATATTAGGTTTTCTCTATTATATATAGGGAGCCCTATGTTATTTTTTAGAGAATCTTTTTATTCAATAAAATATTCTCTTTTAATTTTATCCCTCATGACATTTAATCCCATCCATTAGAATATTTATCTAATCCATTGCGTTAAAGAACTGAAAGAGATTCGGCTTTCGATAAAATATTTTTGTCCCATCTGCTATCTCGCCTGTGTCAGGAAGTTTACACCTCTTTTCCATTCAAATTTCTTTTAACTTTCAAACTGTAATTCTTTAATCATAACATACTACATACACATGTTATGCTTTCAAGTAGCTCCTTTATAACTTAAAAAATATTTCTAAAGATTGAAATATTTCTAAGTTTAAGCGCTTCACTGGTAATAACAACTATGTATATAGCTGTTATTTTCCACCATCAATCAAGCCATTAATTGCAGAACAATGAAACTTGTTATCCTTGTTTCATTTTCAATCTTTCCCCTGTCCAATCTTTCATTCACAAATGATTGCTATGTTGATGAAAAAGCAGCATTTTTTAGCTCCAAATCAAATCTTACAGACCCTTTAAACCGGTTGTCCCAATGGAAAGGCCAAAACTGTTGCAACTGATATTGAATAGGTTGTTCAAAATCACTTCATGTTTCAGTCATCAATCTTCAAACCCCAATCCTGATCTAGATAACTCCTTTATTAACATGAACTCAAAGCTTATTCCCACATCCATCTCTGTATCTACTGCCAATAGAGGTACCGTCTCTTTTTCCCTCTTTTCCCTTACTCATCTTCGACATCTTGATCACAGCCTCGACAACTTCATGTACCCAAAATTTCCCTCTGGTTTTGCCAATCTCACTAGCTCAATCTTTCCAATGCTATGTTTAATGGTTCCATTGCAACCCAATTTTCTGACCTTACTTCCCATAAATGGTAGATATTTCGTGTTCTTATACGGCTCATGACGATTCATCAGTTTCTTATAAGTTTGTCTTCTTCACTTCAAGTTCATTCTACCGGTGCTTATTATAGTTACAGATATGGGGGCAATCTTTCTTTGTCAACTCTGGAATTTTTTCAAGGGCTGCATATATAATCTCAGGGAACTAAGATTTAGTGTTGTTGAGCTTTCAAAGGCATCTCTGTCAACATAATGGGCTAATCCTTTATCACTCTCTCAAATCTTAATAGGCTTGATCGATCCAATTGCAGGATCTCTGTCTATGTTCTTGCAAAGCAGCTCCTTAACCTGACCAATCTTGATGGACAGGTGATTGATTTCAATTCTCTTACATCAATGATTCTTTCTGAGTTAGCGAATCTCGCTTCTCTATCAATGCTTGAATTGTCAACAATTCAGGTCGGTAACAACTCTGGTATCAGTGTTGCATTGAATTCAATGTTTTCATCTCCCTGGCCTCGCTTAGAATACCTTGATTTCTCGTCTATTCAAGCTCCTGGATCATTACCAGCATCTCTTTTCAAAACAACTTCTTTATGCTTATTTCATCGCAACAAATTGTTTACCTTTGGGGACTATACCTGCTTCTATAACGAACTTTTCAAATTTAGAAATGTTAGACCTTGACATAAACGAAATAGCGGGTCAGATTCCCCCTATAATAACCAACTTGATGAAAAGCCCACAATCGCTCTCTCTCACACAAAATTCTTTGGAATGACCCATGCTTACTTCAATTTGTAACATGTCCTCTCTCCAACAACTTTCTTTGGCTGAGAACTCTTTAAAGGATATGATTAATTATTAATTTTTTAAAAAATTTTGGCGACGATCTTGAAAATGTCGTCATGAAAATAGTTTTTAGTGACAAATTTTTTGTTGTCACTAAAATCTAATTTTTTTGGTAGTGAAATATCTAAACATCTAAGGGAAGTTAGGTTAGAAAATTAGGTTGTAATGGAACCACTAAACATAACATTAGAAAGATTGAGGTAAATTAATTTAGTGAGATTGGCAAAACCAAATGGAATTTTTGAGTACATGAAGCTGTAAAAACTAAGATCAAGATATTCAAGATGCAAGGGACTCTTTTCTCCTTTAAAATTATCTTCTTATAATTTTAAAAACAGATAAAAATTATCTTCTTATAATTTTGAAAATAAGTAAAAATTCTCTTCTTATATTAAAATATTTTAAGATATGTTGAAAGAGGACTGTTTTTATTATATAAAAAATCGTACTGCAAAATTGTTTAAAACACTTTTTAACTATTTTGAATGTATAATATTGTGCTTTGTAATAGCCTCATTAATTATGTAAAATAATAGGTATATCTAGTTGCTATAATCAATAGAGCACTTAAACTCAGATAAAATCTTTGGGAATGTTTTATTAAGTTACGAAGGAGTCAACTCCTTATAAGCCAAACATGTGTTGTATGTTATGATTAAAGAATTACATTTTGAAAGTTACAAGAAATTTCAATAGAAAGGGGGTGCTTTTAATCTCATTCGTAATTATGATGCAATAAATTTATTTTGTGAAATTTAATATTATTATTAATGTATTCCAGATTTTGAAACTGGACCCATAACTTGCCTACTCTTATTTCTAAAATCATTTTTGTTATATTTTCTCCATTCTACAAAGAATATTTTGAAAAATAAAGAAGAGAAGCTGTTTTCAAAAACTAATTCTCAGTTATAGTTTTTAACTATCATATCAAATAATATCTATTTACATTACAAAAATTAAAGTTAACCTTAATACAAAAATTAAATTTTTAATTTTAACTGGAAGTAAAATTATTAAAATCTAAAAGGCTTTTTACCTTTTATTTATTTCTACTTCTACAATTATTACATAATTAATGTTTGGTAATTAATGCAGATAGAATTTGGTGACAATAACAGTTGAAAAATTGCAACTTTTTGATGTATCACTTTTTGAGATTAAACATGTTATTCAAATAGCATGATTCAAATCACCCACTCAATTAACCAACGCAAGTTCTGGAAAAGAGTGTAAAATCAAAGGCGGCTTTGTTTGTTCAATACAGGCAGCCTGAAGCAGTCACTTTAGGATATGTTTTCATGTTGATTAGAGAAGCTGTATCATGGAAGAGTGTCAAGCAATCACTCATAGCTTCTTCCGCCGTGGAAGCATAATTTATAGCCTGTTATAAGGTATCAAACCAAGAAATATAGTTAGTGAAATTTTATCATTGGGATAAACATTGTTGATGGCATACAGAGATTATTAAAGATAAATTGTGATAATAAAGACGCTAAGTTGTATTTTAAGAACAACAAAAGCTTTTCAAAATCGAAGCATATCGACATAAAGTTTCTTATTGTTAAGGAAAGAGTTCAAAATCTTTGGATCAATGTTGAACATATCAGTACAAACTTCATGGTTGCAGATTCGCTTACCAAGTGTTTACCACTTAAAGTGTTTTATCAACATGTGACTCATATGGGTGTGGTTCATCCTCGTTATATGCATGTTTAGTGGAAGTTTATTTCTTGATATTCATTTGCTTTTGACATATATTTTTTTTTTTATCAAACTATAGTATGGTTCTTATTGTGGTTATTGAAAACTCTAAAGGAAAGTTATGCTCTTTTAATTGTAGTTGTGCATAAAGTTTTGAAAGTTTGCCATTAAACTCTTTTAAGTAATAAAGTAGGACCAATTAGACATAAAGATGAAAAAGGATCACATTACATGAAATTTCCATGGTACACATCTACACTTGATCTATGTTATCGATTATATTGATATTGTGACTATTAATGGGTCGAGTTACGGAGAAAATGTGACAAAGATCGCTTTAGTATTGTGTTAATTAGTATAATTAATGGACCAAATTGTTTAAAGATGCTACTTGATAAAGATAACAAATACTAAGATAAATAAAGTTGTTTAATAATGAACAATCGTAAAGTGACATAAGTGGCCCAAGTGGGAGATTGTTAGAAAAATTTTCTTGAGGTGGGCCTACATATTAACATTGATTGTACATTATATGTGCTATCTAATTATTAGCCCATTAAGAATAATCAATTAAATTAATTAAATTATTGGGCTTTCAAGTTATTTCTTACTTGGTATGGGTTTACAATGTTTAGAAATCTAATTATTTATTTTATTTTAATGATGGGTTAAAATAAAATAAAATAAAGTAATATATATCAATAAATTGAGGTCCCTACTTTAAACATTGCGTAACCTTCGCTTATATCATATTTTTGAGTGATATTAAGGTTTTCTCTCTCTCAAGGAAAGTTTAAACGTGGAAGACTAATAACATCAAACTGTCGCATTGGATAGTTCAAATCAATTTAGATTTGAGAGAACTGATAAAGTATTAGCCCATTGGGCTGATAAAAATACCTGTGAAAGATTAACACCACTCAATTTTAGTTCCCTAATATTATACAGCCCCTGAAAATTTCTTAAAATTAACAAAGAGAGACTGCCTTTACATCTGTAATGGTAATAAACACTAGTAGAATGGATTTGAAGTAAAGATGACAACTTAAACAAAATTGATGAATAGTTGGAAACCATATAAGAAAACGAAATATCTAAACGTTTAAGGGAAGTAAGGTTAGCAAATTAGGTTGTAATAGAACCAATAAACATAACATCAGAAAGATTGAGGTAAGTCAATCTAGTGAGATTAGCAAAATCAGAGAGAATTTTTGAGTACATGAAGTTGTTGAAACTAAGATCAAGATGTCCAAGATGTAAGAGATTCCTGTCTAATTTAAAATTGTCTTCTTATAATTTTAAAAATGGGTAAAAACCATTTTCTTATAATTTTGAAAACGAGTGAAAATTGTCTTCTTATATTAATGACATTCTAAGACATGTTGAAGGAAAATTATTTATATTACATAAAAAATGGTGCTACAAAATTATTTATAACATTTTTTAATTGTCTTAAATGTGTAATATTGTAGTAATGTGCTTTGTAGTGGCTTGATTAATGATGTAAAATAATAGGCAATTCTACTTGCTATAATCAACCGAGCACTTAAACTTAGATGAAATCTTTAGGGATGTTTTATTAAGTTACGAAGGAGTCAACTGCTTAAAAGCTTAACATGTGTTGTATGTTAAGATTAAAGAATAACATTTAAAAAGATACAAGAAATTTCAATAGAAAGGAGGTGCTTTTAATCTCATACATCCACTAATTGTGATGCAATAAATTTATTCCGAAAAATTTATTATTATTACTAATGTATTCCAGAGTTTGAAAACCAGACCTAAAGTTGCTTACTCCTATTTCTAAAATCATTTTTGTTATATCATCTCCATTCTACAAAGAATAGTTTGAAAAATAAAGAAGAGAAGCTATTTTTGAAAACTAATTTTGAGTTATAGTTTTATCTTTAAATATCATATCAAAGAATCGGGGTTTTGAGCATAAAGATTCCACTGGCCTGTAAAAAGTGGGCCTCCTGATATTGGGAGACCCATTACTTCAATTGATATAATGGAAAATCATTTCATTTTTTAGAAGAACCACACCAATCCATCCCGAACTTGGTGGTTAAACTCTACTGCGGTGACGATACTGTAGGGGAGGTCCTGCGGAAAAATAGCTCGACGCCAGGATGATACCGCCTGGACAATTAGACATCCAACCCGTAATCGCAACGACCCAATTGCAAGAGCGGAGCTCTACCAACTGAGCTATATCCCCCCGAGCCAAGTGGAGCAGAAAGACGGATATTCCTTGCTCATTATCAGACAATCACTTATTCACAAACTAACTCTTGGGTTCAAGAATTCCTATATAATTTAAGCGACACAATAAAAGCCTTTTTAATGACAAAACCCTATACTTTTCATTATAAAACCAATAAACCGGAAAAAGATGGATTATCGTTAGGATCTCATATAGTCCTTTATGACCCTGACCTGTAAATGGTCGTATCGATTGGTTGAAAGGCCTGAAAGAGAACGTTGTTTCAAAACCGTGCATGAGACTTTCATCTCGCACGGCTCCTAAGTGATAAAAGTAAAGAAGAACTCATCTTCTTTCTTTTTTGATTACCTTCCTCGCGTATGTATAAGATCGAATAGGGCGAACCGCCCCATGGATATCTTTCCTTCGGAACAAAAGAATTCGAATTAGGCTCGGTCACAAGAATATTCTGTAGTCTTAGTAAGAGGGGGGAGGGTTAAGGATTTACCCGGTGTGAAATGGGTGCATAAGAATGTTGTGCTCAGCCTGGAATACAATCATGAAGTTGAAAGTACCAGAGATTCTTAGAGGCATACCAGTTCCGGTACATAGACCAAATAATACAATGCAAGCAAAAGTTCCTAGACAGCCAATCAGAAACGTCATGAATTCAATTATCCGTGAGGCTAGCGGAAGAGATTTTAGCCATTTGCATCAAGCTCAAACTTCCTTCTTGCATGCGTGCTCCTCCGGAAGCACACACTAGAACAAGAGGTAAAATTTTAATTAGAAGTAAAATTATTAAAATCTAAAAAGACTTTTTCACCTTTTATTTTTTTTTTCTACTTCTATAATATTACATAATTAATGTTTGGTAATTAATGCAAATAGAATTTGGTGAATATAACAATTGCAAAATTGCAACTTATTTGATGTATCACTTTTTGAGATTAAACATGTAATTCCAATAGCTTGATTCAAATCATACACTCAATTAACCGACGCAAGTTCTGGAAAAGAGTGTAAAATCAAAGGCGGCTTTGCTTGTTCAATACAGGCGGCTTGAAGCTTGCAAAACCAGTGATTTCTCTGCCAGCAACCAGGCAGTTGATATCATAAGTGCCTTCATAAGTGTAGATTGGTTCCATATCACAGAATGCCTGTAATGTGATCCAAAATATATAAAGCAAATAAATAACTTTATCAAAATTTAAAAACCAAAGCGAAATTCATTCTGCCAATCTATATTTTAATAACTACATAATTTGTAATTTTTTTAACTCATTACACCTCGGATTTAAATGTTCACAGGACTAGTCCCTGTTCTTAGTTCAAGTTGTCAAGGGCACACTTAATACTCATAAGCCTTCTCGGTATAGCTTAGAAAGTTTAAGATACATTTGATATTCTTCCTCTATCTCAAGTGCGAATAATAGTAGAAATAAGGGTTTTGCGAGTGAGATTTCTTAATCCTGTTAAAAACCTTAAAAGAAATAAAAAATTCTAACCTTTGCAACTAGAAAATCGGTCAAAATTCCATTGCCACCAACTAACTCACGTCCAAGAGAGACTGTTTCCCTAGCCCTTGCAGTGATCCAGGCCTGAAAATTGTACATGAAAATTGTTACATACAGCTTAGAAAACCCGTAAAGTAAAAAGCAAATATTCCGCGGAGCCTTAGAATTCCATCATACTTTTCCCAAGCTGGATTGACCTGCGGTAATTTTTCCCTTCTCATACAATTTGCAGAGGCGCCAACCAACAATCATCATTGCTTGAACGTTTTCCAACATTTGGACAAGTTTCTGTTGGTTGATCTGGAAAGCTGCCAATGGTGCTCCAAACTGTTTCCTCTCCTTCAGATACCTTAGGACCATATAAGTTCAACCAAGCTCATTTGAAAGGCTTGAAATGAATTAGCACAAAAAATAAAGGACTTATTCAAACACCTGTGACACAAATCATACACGCCCATTGATACACCGATAGATTGCCAGGCAACCATTACACGCGTAAAAGCCAGAACCTGCATTTAAATTAATAGCATGATCGACTTGAACTTGGGAAATATGTTTAACAAAATTTGCTAGAACCATGCCTCTTTTGTATCCTGAAATGAGTTAACACCGGGCAGTCTGTCCTCATCAGGTACAAAGACTTTCTTTAATAGAATGTCCCCATTTTGAACAATCCGCTGACCAATTTTATTTTCAATTTTTGTTGCTGTGAGTCCAGGAGCATCCGTCTTTACCATATAACTGAAACAGAGAGCAAAATCATTCCACATGTAAAGGAAACGATGATCTCATATAAGGATTAACATACCCATTTATTTGTTTCGTTGTGGTATTCTTTGCAAAAATAACCATAACGTCTGCAAAGGTCGCATTTCCAATCCATCGCTTTTGGCCCTCAAGTATCCAACCTCCTTCAACCTGATCAGCAGGAACACGAGAAAGCATGAAACTTAAAAGATCATAGATTGATTCCTTATATGGTTACAGTAAATTAAGCCTATATATAAATGTAAGAAGGTTCAGAAATTGAACCTTAGTAGCAGTAGTTTTCAAAGAACTTGCATCACTCCCGTAGTCAGGTTCAGTCAAACCCTGAAGATGTAACATCATAAGCTTGAGTTGCTTAAATTATTAGGAACCGACATTGTTGAGTCACTATACAGTACCAAAAGCTATTACTTACAAAACAGGCTATGGTGTTGAACTGAGCCAAAGGAGGTAAATATTTCTGCTTCTGTGCCTCTGACCCACAAAGAGCTGTTTATGATACGTTGGTCAAACAGCATCACATAATTGTAGGAACCATATGAAAAAGATAAATTGAACTTTGGTCCCAAATGTTTTAGAAAGCAGGACTATAGTCACTGTGTTAGACAAAGTTTCAAAAAAGTCCACAAATTTTTAAATTTTGTTTCACTCAAGTCCCTATATTTTAGTCGACTTCAATTTTCTCCTTCGACTAAATATCTGTTATATTAGATATAAAATTATATTTTTTCCGCTCACAAATCTTTTAAACAATAAATGATGTATTTACTCTTGTTATAATAATAAAATGACATATTTAACCTTAATTTTAATAAAAGAATAAAACTAAAGTTGTGTTATTGTACATTATTAAAAAGCTACAAATCATTTATATTATATGGCTGTTATACTCTTATTTTATAAAAATTTATATCTTATTACCCTAATATAAGAATTCAAAAAATCTCTTATAATATTGTTATATCATATTTATACCCTTAATTTTTTTATACAAGAAAGTATTATAAGCCTTAAGAATTATCAATTTAATTCCCTTAATTCTTTTATAAGTATCTGAGTGAAGTATTAAGTTGTAAATATCATAATAGAAAAGAATAATTGATTAAATAATTTTATTTTCTTGATTTAATCATAGATAGAATTCATTGGATTTTCTGCTTGTTGCAGACATTGAAAAATACCAACATATTAATCAATTCATCTGAGAGGAAATGATATTAAAATAACATAAATTACCCTTACAGTGTTAGCAAAATATTATGGAATTTGTTTGATGTGAGATAAATTTTGAAATATTTAGGGGATTTATGGCAATTGACTCAAATATAGTGACAGAAATGCAATTTGTAAACTATAGGTATGAAAATAAAAAATTTCCAAATTAAAATTAAAATTCCTATATGAAAAATTAAATAATACATCGTTAAGGTTTGATAACCTACACATAAATAAAAGCTTTAAGAAAATTCACATATACCTTTCTCAGTTGACATAATTAACTATTAGTTAACTGTTAAACTTAGTGTATTTCAATAAAATAATGACTTTTTTTAAATCTATGATAATTGTTACTTTTTTTTTAGTAAAATCTCTTTAAATCTTAAAGATTTAGTCCAATACCCTTATTACTCCTAGTAATTTAAAAATGTCTCCAAAATAACAATTATATGCTATATAATAATAATTATTTAAGAAAAATAATAACAAATCTCTAAAATTTGATTAAATATATTAATTAAATAAATAATATTATTAATTTATATCACATTGATAATATAAATATTTATTAATATATCATAAATTTATTCATTTTTCATTTTCATTCATATTTTATTTATATTATATATATACATAATTCAAATATTGTAAAAGATTTGGATAAATAATTTAAAATCTTGTAAAGATTTAAATAAACAATTCAAAATCTAATATTCAAAATTTTTTCAATTATTTAATTTTTCATTTTATATTCTTATATAGAATTAAATTTTGAGAGTATTTTTTTTTTTTTATAAAAATGGGTGGTCAATTATTGATCCAAAGTGTATGTATAAGTAACTTAAGGGAAAGTATGTGTTAATTCTCCCTAAAATATTATTTGGAAGAGGATATGAAAATCTCACCGATTGTGTGCATTGCAAGAGAGGAATGCACCATTACGAAAGTACAACAACTAGCATCAACTCGAGCCATTTCCGCGGCACAGATAGCCAAGATAGTGACCGAGAGACCGGGACAGCCATAACCCTGATTCACAACCAACACAACTTCAATCTCAATAAATATCCCAACTAAAGAAAGGAAGTAAATTTAAATAGGATAATTTATTTTAATTCTTAATATTTTAAAAAAATGGTTGGTATATTTTATATATTAGATAAGAAAGACCCTAATATTATTATAAATTATCACTTAAATCTAAATTGTTTTATTCAATGTTATTGAAGTCCTTTAACTAACTTTCTATCAACTTTTTTTTCCGATAGTGAGAGTGGATAATTTTTAATTTACCCTAACTAATATTAACAATCTTAAACTAGATTTTAAAATTTATAAAAGTCATCGTACCATCTCCACACATTAACTTTTATCGTTATCTTTAACAATTAAAAGGATAAAATTGTAATTTTATAAATTTTATGAATAAAAATAATTATTTATTTGTATGTTCTTTCTCTTCTATCTCCTCTATTTCTTTTTTTTTCCTTCTTCTTTCTCTCATCTCTTTCTCTCCTCATTTTTAATTTTTTCAGTCTAGGATAAATTTCAATGAAATTAAAATAAATTGAAACTAGTTAATCAGTGCTCCAAATTCACACGATAAAAGTTAATATGTGAAAATAGTATGACGACTTTCATAAATTTTGGAGTCGAATTAAACATTGTCAATATTAATTGAGGTATATTGAAAATCACCCCACTCTCACTTTGGCCGAGGGACTGAAATAATATTGACAGTAGGAATTGGACATAAGTAATGATTTTCAATAATATTACCAACATTTTTATTTAATATATAACATATGCCAATTAAAATAATATTATTTAAAACTTTAGAGACCAAAATACAATTACCCCATGTTCAAACTATAATCCTTGTACAAGTTACCTTTATGGTGCCACCAGCTATACGCAAGGCTGCGAACTTGGGGATGAGATGAAAAGGAAATTCAGCCTTCTCCCAGTATTACTTGATCAACAAAAGACAAATAGAAATAGAGATCAACTCCTTGTTCATGTTCAGTAGATGATAACATTCATACTACTTTACCTCTGCCATTATTGGGGCGACTTCTTTCTCCATACACTCTCTCACTTTATTCCGAAGTGCCTGCTCTTCGGAACTCAAGAGATCATCAAATTGGTAATAGTCTGATGCTGTATCATTCAAGGAACAATGTAACAGATGAAAAGAATGGAAAGAACAAAGAAGAAGAAGAAGCGAAAGAGGACGAGTACTGAGCAGAAAATGTAATTAATATGTTCATTATTCGTACCACTGGGAGGAAACTTGGAAGCCGAAGTTGCTTGAGGGAATGCAAGGGAAATATCCAATGCTGGAAAATTGAAGTAAGGACTCTTCTGCCTTTTGTCGACATCTTCTGTGACCATGATGAATCAACAGCAGATAAAAAATGGTAAATTTCAACACATAAAATAGCAGTGACGATCAGATTAAAAGTTTGAAAAGGGAAAACAAAAGAAAAAGTTAAAAAAAGAAATCAGACCTTGAAGTTTGGGTGAGTGAGTTCTTATGGTGATTGCACTTAACTGATGGAGCCAACAATTACAACGAAAATGAATAGGAAAATAACAAGTGAAGCAAGAGTTTAGTATTTGGTCAGTGATCTAACGATCATGGAGAATATTCAAGAATTGAAGTCTGATTTGCTTTATAAAAGGAAGATGTTAATGAACTTCTATAAAATAATTTCATTAAGAAGAAGCTCGACGCCCCACTTAGAAAAGAAGGGTCATTATCAATCTCCAAAATTTGGGCGCTTTAACTATTCAGCCATGAATGCGTAGCCGATCCTCGTACATAGGGATTTATTGATACTAGGGTTGGTTGGCATTAGTATTAGGGTTTGGTTGGTATAATAGCCGGCATTAGATAAAAAAAAATATGACATTTAGCGTTGGTATAAATCCTTTATGGGTCATAATAGTTCAGTACAAGGATTCTTTTGTAGTGAAATATTCTAACAATGAGAAACTACTTATCATCAATAGGGCAGCTTCTAGGTGTGTGTGATTTTCTACTTCTTGTAGTTATGGCAGTTTTTTATCTTTATCTAATTAAAGTTGAACATGAGCTTTTATCTATTACACCAATTGAACTTTAATTAGGAAAAAATATTTATAAATATTTATAATTTAATTTATTAGATTGATTAGTGTTAATGGTTTGAAAAATACCTATTAATATCACAAGTTTACTAAAAAATGACCATTATACTCCAGTTTAATGGTAATTAGTTGAGAAAATTATTTTTGAAGTCCTAATAAAATACATGTTACAATAATGATGAGTTTCAATATTAATAATTCAACATTAATTACATTAGAAATTAAATAAAATAAAGTATAAATAAATGATAAAAAAATAAAGCTATAAATAAAATATATTTATAATTTAAGTAAAAATATATGTATATATAGTGCTTATATATATTATGTATTGTATAAATAAATTTATAATAAGAAATATAATTAAATCTTATATCATTAATGTTCATTTTAAGTAAATATATTGTAGTTTTTGAAATTTTAAAAGTTTAATAAATATTTTTGTTAAACAATTATTGTTGTTCAAGGGTATAATTGTTACTAATAATAAATTAAGACTTTAATAGGTATTTTTCAAATTAATAGGATTAATCAGTCCAATAACCCAAACCTTAGGGACTTATAAGTCTTTTACCTTTTTATTTCCATTAAAGCTAATAATTTTAAGCTACATGCCACTAACATGGATCAAAAATGGGAAAGATGATTGACACCGAAATGGCAATGGGAAGGATTAAAATAAAGAAAACAAGTTTAATTAATGAAAGTTAAAAAAATTAACTTTAATTCGTGATGAAGAAAAAAAATAGAAATAATTTGTATTTTAATTATATACACACTATATATATATATATATACATCTGCTGATATTTACATTAAATATTTACTAAAATTAGAGATTATAATAGTTAAGGCACATCTCAAATATTTACGTACAATAAATAATATATGCTTGCAAGATTAGAGATATCCATCCACATTTTTAATAGAAAACCTCACACTTGTGAGGAGAGTCCTGCTTTAGGCAAGACTCGAATACGTTCCTAGTGTGATCCAAGCTATGCCTGGATGGCTGCACGCACTATGTATTGATAACAAATTATTTGAGATTTGGGCTTGTTTTACTGTTGAATAAGAATGATTATTTGTCATTGAATAGAGACGAATGACTTTGTGATTTGGGTTAAGAAAATGTACTTAGATATTAATGAAGTTTTTGGACTACAGAAAATGAAATTAGTCATGGAATTGTCATTGGACTACTTGAGGGGAAAAAAAATTGGGAATAATATCTATATCTTTTTTATTAAAATGAAATTAGTTATATATGTATTTTCAATAAAATAATTTGTTTATTTCTTTTGTTAATAAATGAGGATATTCATGTAATTTCACGTGTTTCAAATCGTAATACTAGCTAAATCTTATCATACAAAGTTTTGATACAGCAAAAGCAATTTAGTAATTACTCCCAAAAAGTAATCGTCTTCTTAACAAAATTAAGTTAAAAGAGTAAAGAGATATTTGTCAAAATTTGAGAGGGTAATGTCAAAACTTTTATTAGATATTTCAATAAATATTTATAAAACATATTTACAAAAAAAGGTTTTAAAATATGTAAATAATTTGCACTATAAGAATTTTTTTCATTAGGACTCTCTAATGAATAGTTAATACTCATTTGATTTCACTTTTTATTAGCTAAAAAATTTTTTTTAATAAAAAATTTTTTTTAAAATTTTTAATATCGTTTGGTTGGCAGTAGAAAAGAGTTTTTAAAAATTAAAAAATTAATTTTCTTTTATTATAAAAAGCTTAAAATTTGAGCTTTTACCAATAGAACTTCTCCAATTTTTTTAAAATGTGAAATTATCTAAAATATCTTTATTTCATTTTAAAAATTTTATATTATTTTTTTAAAATAGAAACATTAAAATTTACTATTAAAATAATTATTCAAAATTTCTCAAAAGTTATTTATGACTATCAAATAATTAATTAATTTTTATTAAAAATTTTAGGAGAAAAAAATTTTCTCTAAAAAATTTTATTTAAAAAATTATATCAAATGAACTATTAGTACCATAATCTAGTAAGTATTTTTTTTAAGGCTTTTGCACAGTACTCTTAACCCACTCTCAACCACACTTATGCATAAAATAAAATTAAAGAACTTCTTTATGTAAAATTGATGCAAGGGTGAATTGGTTTGTCTGACGATCTACTTTCATGGTAAAATTAAGTCCAAATTATATAAAAAATTAACTAATTAAAATCCATAATTTTATATTAGCTGTTGTCGATTTTGTAAAGTAATTGCTTGCTATCATAACAAGTAATTAATATAATAATAAGTTAACGCCATTCCCACATAGATTTGTCACTAATAATTTTTCTAATGACTAAATTGTCTCAACCTAATCTTATTTAAACAAATAATTAAGCAGCACTAGATTATTATTAAATTAAATTAAAGAAGAAAATAATAAAATAAGGTAATGAATTAAGCAAACAATATGATAAAATCTTGGATTATAAATTTTCCCTCAACACTTTACTTAATTCTCTCCCTTTTCTCACCTAATTAATTAACTAAATTGACTTGTTATTTACTTGACCATCGGAAGAGATTTGTAGATAAATTAGGACTCTTGATTAAGAGAGAATTAGATTAAGATACGATTCATTAAGTTTTGACTCTTTTAGTGGTTACACATGCCGTGCAAGTGTATTCCCATCTTACATGATCTTACGGTTTCCACTCATTGAGCATGTGTCGCTATATTCACAACTAAACACCAAATTCCCTTTTTCAAGTTCATTAGGGTTACCACATCAATCTAATTAATGGTTAGTTAACTAGAAGCAAGGTTAGAATAGAGCGAACAATCCAAAGATAATCAGTATAACTCAAAGAGAGGAGAAATAAATTCAAGCTACATGTTGAGTTCCAATTGCAATCTTAGAAAATAAATTTAGTTCATCATACTAATGGGAGATATAATCCATGAAAGGTTCATCATCATAAAGTTCACAAACAAATTAAAAGAGAATGAGAAGAAAGAAAAACTAATCAATTGCTTCTTGATCTCAAACTCTTCTTCTTCCTTTGCCATTCTTTCACGAATCTCCTTATTGTTTTTGGTAAAGAAAAATAGAAAATAACCTAATTGTCTCCCTCTTTTCTCAGCCTAAACAAGTTCTATAAATATATAATAAAAAAAAAAAAGAGGCAAAACTTGTGAACTGTCTAAAATTCGTAACTCGCGACGCCGTGGCCTCCAAATGTTCAGCGTCGCGGCTTCCACACGCGTTAAGTTCAGGTTTTACCGCCGCTGCCTCCAGAGGTCCACGCCGCAGCATCAACTCTCAGGTGATGAGTTCTTATACCAGTGATGGGGTTTTTGCATGCATTAGGTTCAGGTCTCAGTGCCGTGACGCCCACATGCAGTTTCATGAATTTATCTTTAAAAGGCCAACGTCTCAGATTTAATCCATTTTTTCCCTGCTCTGTGCGCCTGTAAAACAAGAGACAATTGGCAATGAAAATGACTCAAATACTCTCAAAACTAACACATATTCAACTTAGAGGCTTTTAATTTATTAGCTTAACTAAAACTAACTCATCATGAGTGCTTATTTTAAAGTTCAAGTTTTCGCGGTCTCTCTTCTATTGTAAATGAAATTTTAAACTATTTAAAAAAATATATATGTAATATTATTGTATGCAAAATAGAGAATAATATGATGTTGCTTACTTGTGATTGCAAATTTTTGCAGACCATAACTTGATACATTTTCTGCAACCATCTTGACATACTATAGTACTTGGGATAATAATAATTATAGTTAATTACATATTATAATACGAGCTCTAAATTATATAAAGGTATTGAATTTTTTATTAATGATAAAGTTAATACTTTTAATTTAATCAAAAGGTATTGAATTTTTTTTATCAATTGTAAAGTTAATATTTTTAATTTAATCACCAATAACCTATCTCTCTCATGTTGAGAGCACATTCATAATTTAAAAAGAATGCACTAATAAGTCCTTGGCATTCATTTTTTTTAAAATTACACATTACATGTGCAGTCAATTAATAATAGTCTACATTGGAAATTTACTAAGAATTAAGAGTTTTAATCGAATTTAGTCTAACCCCACTTAAAAATTTGCACCCAATTTGACAATATTTATTTTCAATTAAAAAAAAAATTACCCACAATCAAATATGATGGATCTTAAATATAGTTAATGTTCCACACACAATGGGAATAAACATTGTTGGTAGTAGGGTTCGAAGCTAGGAGATCATGTCTTCTGGCCACCCAAGCTAGGCTTGGGTGGTTCCTAAGCATTCACTTGAGGATTAAGACGTTTATTTTTTTTTTTCCTTAAAATTTAAGATGTTGACGATTTGAAGTGTTGGTTCATGGAAGATGGAATATTCCCTCTAAATGAATTATTTTGAAGATTAGATAATTGGTTGCTTAGCAATATCCTTTTAAAGATAACCACTTTAGTTCAAGTTGTAAAATTAGCTTTTGATCACGATACTTACAAGTGATGGTGTATTCATATATTTTAGAGACAAGGACGTCCAAGTAGTTAAGTTTTGGCTTATTGCACAAATAAGTTCTAATTTCAAAAAATATTCATAAAAATCTAATTTTATTAGAAAATGACGACTATATCCCATTAATAATAGTTATTTAACAAAAATAAAATTTTGATAAAATATAATATATTTATCAAAAAGTCATTAATAAAGTAAATCATAATATTATTTTCTAGTACATTAATAATACAATATTTATTATATATATTATAAATTTATATATTTTATATTTTTATTATATTTATATATTTTAGCTATGCTTAAATATAATTATAATATAATCATAATATTGTATTATAGTATAGTTTATTTATAAATTAATATTTATTGATGATCTTTTTTTTTAGTTTTGTTATCAAGTCTTGGTTACTATTGTTAATTTTTCTTATTTTTAATACCTAATTGATGGGATATAATTTTTATTTATAAATAAAAGGATAATAAGTATTACAAAACAATAGTCTATTGAATGGGGTTAGATAGAACTAATACATCAAAGTTCTAGATGTCATTTTTACAAAACATGGTTGCGATCATTTACATTAAATGTTAGAGGTGTATGTTTCATTTTTAGTGTATTTTAAAACAATAACCACAGCATATTTATGGAATAATTCCTACAGGCATACTTAATTTTTAAAGGTATGAATACAAAGATGAGTAGAAACATGTTGGATTTCAACTCATAAAATTTGGAAAGGAGTTTGATTTATTATGTAGTTTTAAAAATAAAACAAAATACAAAATTGAACTGCTTTACAATGATTATAATCCTTGAATTTTATTTTTAGTCCTTTTCTTTGTGCTATAAATGATTCTCAAAACAATCAAATCAATAGCCCTCGAATACGTTCTCCTCCAATCATCCTTGATCAAACAAAGGACACCAAAGAAAACCCACAAGCGAACTCCATAGCCAACAGTTATAATTACATAAAACATCTTATTCTGCAAAGAATCCTCCATATCATCAGCACTTCCGGATGAAGTCCAAGAACTATTGTTATCGCAGCTTAACCTGAGAGGAGCTCCACATAAGAACTCATTTCCAATATATGCTGATCCATCTATGCTCAGTGTCAAAGTGTTGTAATGTCGGAATTTTACCACTCAAATTGTTGTAGGAAATGTTGAATGTTGAAAGAGCATGGAGCAAAGCCATTTCTGTAGGGATTTTTCCATTCAGGTTGTTGAAACTGAGGTCCAATGACTACAATCCTGACATATTCCCAATGCTTATTGGGATCTTACCGTGCAGATTATTATGCGACAGATTGAGCATGTAAAGTCCCTGTAAATGACCAATTTCGAATGGAATATCTCCTGTCAAATAATTCTGTGACAAATCTATGCCATTATGAAATGTACAGACGACTGTAAATTGTTGCAACACTCCCTTGGTGACCATGTTTTGCTCCACAGAAGCTAATATGGTTGAGACAACAAAACCAAGAATGTTTCCATCACGAGGTCGGGTTCTCAGCATCTTCAAGCCATTCAGTTTGCCAGGGATGGTTCCAGAAAGTTTGATGTTCGACAAGTCTAGCTATTGGATGTTTTCTAGCTGTTTATCTCCAAAGGAATGGAATCATTGAAGGAATTTGACTGTAGGTCAAGAATACGAAGGTATTTGATATCTCCAATGAATGCAGGAATCCTTCATTTAAATCCATTGCTATTAAATACTGCCAAAAAGTACTGTTGAGGAATTATGCTGGCAGTGATCCATGAACAGAAATAGATGAGATATCAAGGTAGAATAATCTGGGCCAGGGAGCTGCAAACATGGTTTGCAAATCAATGCTAATATCGGAGTTGCTGCCCAGAAAAAGTGCGGTCAATTGAGGAAGGTAAGATACTAAACGCTGTTTGTTTTTTAATTTGTATCTAAATATAATTAAATTAAAAAATTTACTTTAAATTTGAATAATTAAATATTTAAATGAATTTTAATATTTTATTTATCAATAATATTTTTAGTTTATTATTTAACATTTATATATGTTAATAATTTAATATATCAACTTTAAAATTTTTAAGATATTTACGTCAATATATTAGTTTAAAAATATTTTTTTTAAAAAATAAATGACTTAATATTTATATTTAGGTGTTTAAGATAAAAGAATAAATATATCAATTAGATTTAAATTTTAGTCAAATTTAAATTTTAGATAAAAAATACAAACATTACTTAAATTATATGATTATCATAAAAAAATAAAAAATAAAAAATAAATATGAATATTTTTAAACAAGTGAATTGTTTGGGTAGTTTCACCCATTGAATATATATATATATATATATATGTATACACACAATTTTCCCATTGAATATATATATATATATGTATACACACAATTTTATATACATGGTACAAATAGAGCTAAATACTACTTAAATCCAGCATCAGCAAAACCATGCGGGGTGTGTGTGTGTGTGTGTTTTTTTTTCTTTCTCAAATGTCAAGGGCATTTGTTAATGTCTATATTGTTGTTTCACTTGATGTTGCTATAATATTATAATGATGTCACTTGATATCATCATCATCAGAAGCTGAATAAGTAAAACATATTATTCTTTGAAGCGTTCTAACAAAATTACTATAGTCAGAATCTTGATCATCAGTAATCTAATATTGCAACCTTAAACGATAGTTGACGCTTTATGAAGGACGATGAGAAAAACCAACAGCTTTATAGCTTGGCTTCAAAAGACTTAAGGGAAAGTTTAACTTCTTCATTGCGGTGTTCAAGCAGTCATGAAAGAGAATGACCAGTTTTGATGATGTCTATTGTTTGGGAGAATGACTTAAGGCGTAAGGGGTTAATAAGCTACATGCCAGCAAGCCCAAATATCTGTTTAGTCGAGATAGGGGTTGATTAACTCGACCAAAGACAAGTTCTGGCCAAATCATGCCTGGTTGGGTGTCATGCAAGAAAATCTACTTAGATCAAATATAGGTGAATTATGGTTTTGACAAATACCGAATCGATAGGAACTCATTATCGTCTAGTTAGAAGGATTCAACTAACGTTGTAAGTTCAAGAAAACCATTGTTCATCAAGATCCTTACGGGGATGGGAAACCAAATTGGATTTGTAATTTTAATTTGAAACGTATTAAAATTCTATTAAATCTATTTTGAGTAGTACTAGGATAAGGAAACCAGCAACATGTATTTTATGCCCTATTCATGTAAATTCATTCATGTTATTTTGCTGATCTAACAATAAAAGTTTTTCTTTCAACGATAAGGCAGAGAGAGAGTTCAATTTTGATTGTGAGATATCGAATTCGTAAATTTCAGTGTCAATAGGGCGTCATCTGTGGAAATACATTTAAAAAGCTACGGTAGTGATCAAGGAACAATTAGTCATCAGAAGTCCGCCGACTGAAAAGATTCATGAAGAACACTCATTGGACTCCAATGGCCCATTAGCCTTATTGGAACAATCTCAGGGGCAAACAACAATACACGACGGAGACGCAGACACTATTTAACTCGTGAGAAATTGCGAAAAAGTGAATGAATGTATCTAGAGAAAGATAAGCAAGTGAAAGCCCTGGAGAATAAAACAAAGGTAATGGAAAAAGAAATTGAAGATCTTAAAAAAATGGTTTAGGAAAAGCGTAGTTGACAGATAGATTACGAAGAAGTTGGGGACACTAAAGAACGAAGAAAATGTTAACTCACCGAGGATTCAATGTAAAGAATTATCCTTGACTAGAAGACTATAGTGTGGGCTACAAGAGTAGAAAAATCGTAATAAGGAGAAACTCGCACCTGCCCTGAGGAAAGAACTTGAGATCAACAATGAGAGTGCGGAGGCTACAATAAAGAAATGCCTTACTGGGACTAGAACAAACTCGAGTAAAGACCAGCCACTAATCAATGTAAACTAAATCAGGGTACGAGAAGATCTAAGCATAGTATAAGTTCGATGGACATGATACCCTACTTGAATAAGAAATGTAGAAAGGATAGAGAAAAGACCATTGTAGAAAAAATGCCGAACCAAGCTGAACTCACCGCGGATTAGGTGTTGAGCAGAAAAAAATAAGAGAGGATTTAGAACTCACTAAAGAGTTACAGGTCCAGAGAGGACAAGATCGATAATAAGATGGAAATCCACCAAAAGGACTAGCGCTTTCACTGAAGTCACTGTTTTTGAAAGAAATACAAGATTTAGTCCTACCATAAAACTTTAAAATGCCTCAAATCCCACCATATATAGAAAAGACAAACCAAACATTGTATATCGACCTCTTCAGGGAAATGATAATGATTTAAGATTTAACAAAATTACAAATGTGCTGACCATTCTCCTTAACCTTGAAAGGACAAGTAAGACGATAGTATAAAAACTTGAGGCAAGGGAGCGTGAGGAGTTTTGATCAGCTCTACGAGTAGTTCGTTAATGAGTTTAGAGAAGCGGTACCACAATAAAGAACCCCAGTTCATTGCTATTATTAAAGTAAGGAAGAGACGAAACTTTAAAAAGCTTTATAAAGAGGTACCATAAAGAGGTCATAAAAGCCAAGGCTTTTTCTCATCTCTTGGCATTGGAAGGATTGAAAAAAAGGACTACAAATGGATAAAAGGTGGTTCACGTCCAAAAACAAACTATAAACATGTATGAGCAAGCTAGAAAAGAGATCTTCGAGCAAAATAAGATCGAAGATCGAATACTATTGAAAAAGAAAGAGGAAAGATTAGAAGGATTTAGGGATAAAAGGTGAGAGTCGAGGCCTAAGGATAGAGGAAACAGAAAAGATGCCTAGAGACCTAATCCTAAGCGCATTCCTAGGAGGGATAGAGATTTTTAATGTTCACGATATAATGATAAATTTGAGCCCGATCCTAGGCTAGGAGGCAAATTTCAACCTCCAAGATATAAAGGAGGAGTAGAACAACTAAGGGAATTGCCCAAATCACGCCCTTTGAGGTCGGTATCAAATGTTCGTGATAAGGAAAGAAAATGTGCATTTTGCCAAGACTATAGATAGGTATACGACTGATCATTGTTTAGACCTAAAGGAGCAAGTAAAAATCCTTATACGAAATAATTACTTGAATCAGTATAAAGCGAGGACACAAGAGACAAGAGAAAACTCTAAACACGGAAGAATGGAATTGGAGCATTCGATCCATAAGGGCATGGTGATTTTAGGAAGACCAACACTGACGGGAAATTTCAATTATGCCAGGAATAATTATTTAAGGTATTTACTACAAAATACCTCCATAGGCCAACGCATAATGAATGTTAGAGTAGAGAAGGAGCCAAGACTGACATCAATCCCAATCATATTCACAGATGAGGATAAAGTAAGAGTTAACTATCCTCAAAATAATGCCTTGGTAGTGACATTAGAGATCGACTTAGCCAAGATTGGTAGAGTTCTGGTGCATACAAGAAGTTCAACTGACATAATATTCAAAGAAACTTTGGACGCCCTAAACATTGAAATTTGAATATGGGTCCTGCAGACACAACATTATACGGGTTTGCTGATTCGTATATCCCCCACTAGGCTAAGTTAAGTTACCATTGATAATAGGGCATAAACTGTATCAGAAGACTACAATGATAGATTTTCAAGTAGTAGATCTAAAAATGTCGTACACTATAATTCTAAGGAGACTTTTTATGAGGAAATTGAAGTAGTAGAAAGTATATATTACTTGAAACTCAAATTTAGAGCGGGTAAAGGAATCGGTATATTATCAGGTGATTAGAGAATAGTTCGAATGTATTTTGTAGCCTCTTCTAAAAAGACCTATTACACAACAACACAGTTTATTGGAGGAGTAGTTGAAGAGGATGCTGAACAATAAAGGATGACAGAGAAGTTGCAAAGAAAAAAGGGATAAGAAGGATTAAGACCAATAGCCGAGCTAATAGAAAAATTAGAATTAGTATCTTTTGACCCAACAAGGCCCGAATAAAATACGATAATTGACTCCCATTTACCCAAGCAAAAGAAGGGGAGACTAATAAGCTTTTTAAGAAAACATATAGATGTATTTGTCAGGAATCAACCCAAGAGAGATTTTGCATCGACTGGTCGTCAATCCAACATTTAAACCCAATGAACAGAAATGAAGAGTTTTCAATCAAGAAAGGAGGGTGGCAATCATAACAAAAGTCGACAAGCTAATCAAGACAAGGTTTATAAAAGAGGTGTATTATCTGGATTGGGTAGCTAACGTTGTAATGGTAAGAAAGCAAACGAAAAGTGGAGGATGTGTGTAAACTTCACTAACTTGAACAAAGCCTGCCTATAATATAGCTTTTTTGATCGGAAGAACAATGGAAATATACATAGATGATATGACCACAAGTCACTTGACACTGAAGACCATGTTCAGCATCTGAGAGAAACCTATTCCTTACTTAGGAGGTATAACATGAAGCTAAATCCCGATAAATATGCATTTGAAGTCAGCTTTAAAAAATGTTTAGGCTTTATGGTCAGCGAACATGAAATAGAGAGAAACCAAAATTTAAGCTATACTCAATATGAAGTCTTCGACAACATTAAAAAAAGTACAAAGTTTAATAGAAAGGCTAACTGCACTGAATAGGTTTATATTCAAAGTTACTGACAAATTTTTTCATTTTTTTTCAGGCCATAAAGAAAGGAAGAAAACATGAAATGAAAAAAAGAATGCGAGGATAGCTTCTAGAAGCTAAAAGCTTATTTAGCAAAATCCAACCCATCTGGCGAGTTTACTAATCGAGGATATACTATATCTATATTTAGTAGTGACTTATCATGCAGTAGGCTCGAGATTGGTAAAGGAAGATGAGAAAATTCATCAACCAACATACTATACCAACAAATCACTGTTAGATCAGAAATAAGATATTCACCCTTGGAAAAATTGGCTCTTGCATTGGTTATTGCAGCACGAAAGTTATGCTACTATTTCTAAGCTCACTCTATAATAGTTCTCAGTGATCAGTCTCTACAACAAATATTACATAGACTAGACCTCTTTGGCAGATTGGTTAAATGTTTAATTGAGTTTAGTGAATTTGATATAAAATATCAAATTTGATGACGGAGAGAATGATGGTGAGAGATTTAATTAAGCTAATGACAACCTAAGAAGTGGAGATGCTGACAATGCTTGCTCAGAATGATACATCGAGACTGGTGGATAATAATACTCAGTCCCTAAAGGACGCGACTGACCAAACATCAAAAGAATAATAAGAAAAGACTTAGCTTTAACGCTTGTACATAGATAGAGTATTGAACGTGCAAGGCGGAGGAGCTGGAATAATTCTGGTCAAACTAGAAAATGTGGAGCTTACTTATGCCCTGTGCTTCAATTTTAAAGTGACAAACAATGAAGCAGAATATGAAACCTTATTGGCTGAACTTGATCTAGCACTTTCAGTTGGAGCAAATTATCTTGAGATAAAAGAAGGCTCACAACTGGTGGTGAATCAAATCTTGTACAATTTCAAGCAAGAGGTGGAAACATGCTTGCCTATTTGAACAAAGTCGTGAAGTTGGTAAAGCGCTTCAAGAGGGTTATGATAAACCAAATCCTGTGAATAGAAAATGCCAAGGCAAATACTTTGGCAAAATTAACTTCACATTTGCAGGGAAAGTTTTAAATAACGATTCCGTATAAGTGTTATGCCAAATAAGTATGGGGCAATCGATGGTGAAAATCGATCAAGTCAACGCAACATATTAAGTCCTAACTTGGATGAACCTGATCAAAGAATACATCTTAGATGGCAAGTTTCCATAAGACAAAGCGGAGGCTAGAAAGATTAAAAATAAATCTTCACGATATTCGGTAATTGACGAACTGTTGTACAAAAAAGGATTCAGATTGCAATACTTATGATGTATGAACGAAATGAGGTGAACTATGTGCTAAGGGAAGTTCACATGTGTAGTTGCGATGATCATAGAAGGGCCAAATCATTGGCATACCGCATTTTATATCAGGGATATTATTTGTTGACGCTTCACTAAGATGCGATAAGGATAGTACAATCTTGTTCAAGTTACCAGCTTCATGGTGACATTCCTCGACAATCGCTTGAATAACTTACCACCTTGCTTAGGCCATGGCCCTTTGCATAATAGGAACTGAACTTGATCAGACCATTGCCTGTAGAATGTGCTCAGATGAAATATGCAATAGTTTTCATTGACTATTTTATAAAATTGGTGGAAGTAAAGTGTTTGGCCACTATAACAAAAAAAAAAAAAAACCGCTACCTTTGTAAAAAGAAACTTAATTTATAGGTTCAAAATTCCTTGTATATTGATAGCAAACAACATGACCAATTTGATAATGCGAACTTCAAAGAATTCTGCGTTGATCTGAGTATCGACCTCAAAATTATTTCTTTTGCTCATCCAAAAACAAATAGGCAAGTTGAAATAGTAAATAAGACCATCAAGAAAGCACTAAAAAAGCAACCTCATAATAAGAAAGGAGCATGGGTTGACGAGTTGTCTCAAGTCCTGTAGGCTTATAGAACAACGGTAAGAACTGCGACTAGTAAAGCATTATACTTCTTAGCTTTTAATTTTGAAGCGATAGTTCTAGTGGAAATCAGAGCACCTTCATTCAGGGTGAAGCACTTCGATGAACTAAAAATTAATAAGCTAATGGGATTGGGTTTGGATTTGTTGGAAGAAAAGCGAGATCAAGTGCTTATTAAGATGGTTGCTTATCAACAACGAGTATCTAAATACTATAATAAAAGGATTCGATTGAGAACCTTTCGTGAAGGAGATTTAGTGCTACGATGGATTACGCAGAACACCAAAGTAATTGGAGAAGGAGTTTTAAGAGCAAATTGGGAATGTCTATATATGGTGACCAAAATAATTAGACTAATAGTTTATAAGTTGCAATACTTATATTGAAGAAAATTCAAGACGACAAACATGTTGAAGAAATATTTCCCCTAAAGACTTACAAAATTACTATCTAAAAAGATATGAACATGGTTTAGATCATGCAATGATTGTTCTATTCTATTGTCACGATAAAAATTGTCGTAAAAAGATCTGACCCAAGTTCAGATAAGACAATAATAAATAAAAGATTAATTTTCGTTTTATTAAAAAATCATTGCCAAAAAATTTAACCTTAGTTCGGATCAAACAATAATGATTACAAGAGTAATAAATTTCATTTATCTCAAAAATTGCTGTAAGAAGATGTGGCCTCAGTTTGGATCAAACAAAAAATGATTAATGAGGCCAATAGATTCTGTTAAATTGTTGTAAGAATATTTGACCATAGTTCATATCAAACAATAATAATTAAAAAATTAATATTTTCCTTTTATTCAGAAATTGTCACAAAAAGATCTTACCATAGTTTAAATCAAACAAATAATGATTAGAAAATTGATCAAGTTCGTAAATTTTGCAGTTACTTAAAAAATTGTGCAACAAAACCTGACTACATTCCAAGTCTTATCTCTATCTTGGTTTAAAAATTAACCAATCTCGTTTCAGCTAGGTACCACAGAAGAAGACTTGAAGACTAGTTCAAACCATAAGGCACATTAGTATGCGATTTCTATTCACATTATGCGATTTATTTGATTGAAGCGACGCAATAAGAGTAGTTCAAACAAGCACTAATTGGACATGAAACTTTATATTTCAGTTAGCTAAGAACAGAAATTAAAGTGGCACTAATCTAAACATTTAAGTTTTGATCAAAATAAACAAGTAAATGAAAATTCTATCATTTATATTATAACTTGTCTAAGGTTTTAAAAAAATATAGGAAAATAAAGATCAAGCTTTCTTTGGAGATGGCAATAAGATGGTACCAAAAGTTGGATTCTCAGATGAGGGCATGATCTAATCAGACTGAGTAGAGTCAAAATCCAGAATAGGCTCCTCTATAACTGCTTCCCTTAGATCTTCAACTCTTTGCTGAATAGGTTGAGGAATCTCGAGTCTATCAATCAATTAACCCTAATTGAGCTCTTTATACTCTGCCTGAAAGATCTTGCAAGCCAATTCCAAAGCTTTCTTGCCAGTGTCATAACATTGTTGCTCGACTCTGCCTTGGTACGAGCAAGCTCGTCTTCCATATCCTTATTAGTGTGACCAATGTTAGCTATTTGAGACCTGAGTTAGGATACTTGAGCCTCAAGGTAGTTAACTTTGCTCTTAAGCATGCCCTACTCATCTGCTCACTTCTTCTTCTTCTTGCTCAATTAAGCCTTCAAGCCTTCTTCTCGTTTTTCCATTTCCTTTAACTTCTGGTCCAGCAAGTTCTTCTCCGAAGTCACTTGTTTTATAGATTTATAAGTGGTGACATTTGTGATAAAACATTCCTTCGTACTATTAATGTGCAAGGTTAGAGAATGACATACCTGCATAAATTCAAAAAGACAGACAACTAATTAGAAAGACTCGCCATAATCAGGCAAAATGAGAAGTTCAAGCATAATTACCTTGCCCAACTTTTCATGAATTTTCTCCAAAATATTATTTATATTGGCAGCCTCCACTTTTGAAGACATGGATGGGTCGTCTATTTTAACAGTTTTATCTGCACTTGCCCAACTCTTTCTTCTTCTTGGGAATATCCATCCTGGAAAAGTCGTTTATTTTGGCAACTTTTCCCTTTGTTCTATACCTATTTCTTTGCCGGCTTCTCCTCAGCTCCCTTTGGGTCCTCAACAGTCCGTTTAGCTTTTTTCTTAAGCAATACCTTCTTGTCTTTCTTAGGACCCACCTCAATTTCTTCTTAGGGGCCTTGGGCTTAACATTTCTTCCTTTAGAAGACTTCCCTTTACTTTGACCAAATTTCTTGGATAGGTCCCTAGTCTTCTTTGATGCACCCCTAGGCTATGATTTTAGCTTATTAGGAACCGATTCCAATGAGCCTAAAAGCTTGTCTTTACCTCTCTTCGATGCCATCCTTTTTGTAAGCATAAGTAAAAGAAAAGGAAAAAGAATTCGTGAAAACAAGTAAATAGTACAAGGAAACTATGCAACACTTACTTTGACCCGTAGTTGGATCCTCTGGCTCAGTCTTAGAGGCAAGGCCCTTTTTTGCTTTCAGAGAAATATGAAACTCTTTTTAGGTAGGAGCTACCTCAACTAGACCTGATCCGATGAGCTAATTACGTGTAAGTAACTTCTTTTGATCTGTTGGTTTTGCACACCCAACACTGATCTTTGCCAAAAAAAGAGCTGATAAGTCAGGTTTTGAACCTTAAACAGCTGCGCAAGTTGAAAACTATTTGTTGATACATATGTTCAGCACAAAAATCAAAATACTAGATCAGTTATATGTGATGCACTTACGGAGAATGGGCTTAAAAGTATAAGGCATGAGGCCTTGTATATTCATTTTAGGCAAATAAAACTAAAACTAGTCCTCAACTACATAAAACCACTTATTCTTTAAATACTTATTACATAAAGAATTACCAATAACTAGCTTAGATGCTTTAACGCGAAATTGGAGATAGTAGAACCTAGTCTATTTCTTTGGTCCTTTTTTTAATAGGAACAAATATTTGATCTCACCTATGGTTGGTGGGTTTGTTTGGCCATGGCATAAATTACATATAACCTAACAATGGTTCTTTAATTATTTAAGTTCAACTAGTAAGGAGGGATTCTAAAGCCATAGAATAGAGCAACAAAATAGGGCCACCTTATTAGCTAAGGCATGATTAGGAACTCGTTGGCTTTAGGGACTCTAAGGGTGGCAGAGTTTGGGATTTGGTAAACCTTTCTAAAAACCTTCAGACTAGCCTCAGTAATGTTGGAAGGATATCTATAGCATCATAAAGGCTCTTGGTTTTGGTTAGGTCTGGAAGGGGCTACTGATAGATTATAGTTTCTACTCTTCGACTTAATTTCATCTTGCTCATCCTTTGACCCATCTTCATCCTAATTGTTACCACTCTTATTCCCACTACTCTGCCCATGTTACAATAAAGGTGCCTCATGTATATTGCTTCAAGGGAATATTTTATGGCAATAGGGTCTAGCAGTTGTGTTTGTGGGCAAAGGCTGATTAGATTATTGGGTGACTCTAAGATTCTGAAGAACTTCCTAGTCTCCTACCTCAGATCTGTCAGGGTTCATTTCTTCATACACATGGTTAAAAAAATTGTTAGACAAAACTACCACCTCGAGTTTAAGTCCAAAATATCTAAAGGCATTTGATTTAGGGCCTAAGATGATTAGAAAGTTCTCAACTCTGAGGTCCAATATAGCTAGAGGCTAGGCTTTGTTTAAAGGGATCATCCCATGCTCTTTAATAAGCTCAACTTTAACCCTACAAGGAAGTTGGTTTCAGGCTTTATAGTTAGTCTCATATGAGCTTGTTGAGCAAATGTCAAATTCACTCCCTAGGCTATTAGGGATATCCCTCATATCAAATCTCTCAGATCTTAACATGATCAACCTAAGCAAAGTCAACACGGAGTTGGTCAACTAAGAGTTTATCCTACGCACGGCTACAGCTATCTTTATAACAAGTTAGCTCAGCTAAGCATTATACTTATGCTTGTCTTAAAAAAAAGGGAGTCCTAGTACACAAGATTCAGTTAGGTCAAATTTAATCATGAATCAAAATAAGTGTTGAAAATCAATTCTAGACTCTAACTAATTGGCAATCATATTTTTGGGTTGCGGACTACAAATCAAAAGCAAAACACATCCATTGATCAGGTAAGGGAAAGTTTAAGATACTAGGTCCCTTAATACTGAGCTCATTTACCTAAATTTTGTTTTAGTGTGTTTCTTACCTGCTTTACAAAGTTGATTGTAACATTTTAAAGTAGAAAAAAATAAGTTTGAATTACAAGGAAATCATAACAACATTATCTCAAGCAACTCTTGAGCAACACACTGACTTTCAATTTAACGATAAATGAAAAAAGACATGTATAATAATGAGATTTAGGAGAAAGAAAAGACTTACTTGGTCAAAGGATTCATGAATGAAGGGAAGCGAATATCGGACGTGCAACAAAATTTATCAGCGAACGGGGAGGAAAGCTTGTGAAGAACACTAAAAATAGCGAAAGTTTGAGTTTACAGTGTTTAAAGGTAAAATGACGCAGAAGGCAAAACTAAAATTTTTGTACCTATTTTACCTCTCCTTGATTTTCTTGTCAAGATAGACAGCCCGATGGTTCCACGACACCATCTACTGACGTGGCTACCTTGTGCTGAAGAGAAGACACAATGAATCAGTAGTACGAAGATATGTGGCAAGGCAATGAAGGATCAAAAAAAAATAATTGTTACAACATTTATACACGATAATTGCTGGCACAAAATTCAAAATGTTGAGCGAGCACATTTTGCATCACCAACACTTCATTTGAACTTCAAAGGTTGCTATCGTGTTCGGTGTTCAGCTTCCAATTGAAGTTTGATTCTTATTTGTGGCAAAGAGGCTTAATGTTTGGAAGAGCAGCTGGTATAACTATTCAGAAGAATACCTGGTGTGTTCGTCTCAAAAGGCTTTGTGGGCTATGGTCAGCTCAGTGTTTTAATCATCCTAAATGTTGTTCGAATATACCAGCAAGTTATTCAAGTGCTCAAGAAGATCATTTCAGACCTACGAGTAATGCTCAAATGAAGTTTCTAATAAAAGCGCTAGTTTCACTAAAAACTGAGGGGTTTAATGCTTGGGAGAATGACCTGAGGCCCAATGGGTTAATAGGCTATATGCTAGTAAGCATAAATATCTGGTTAGTCAGAATAGGGGTTTAATCAATTCAGCGAAGAAGACAGGTCTTGGTCAGATCATGCTTGTTTAGTTGGTATGCGAGAAAATCTACTTGGAGAAGATATAGGCGAATCATGATTTTGACAAATGCCAAATTGATAGGAACTTGTTATTGTCTGGTCAGAAGGATTCAACTAACATCGCAAGTTTAAGAAAACTGTTGCTCATTAGAATCTTTACGAGGATGGGAAACCAAATTTAAGTTGTAATTCTAATTTGAAAGGTATTAAAATTCTATTAGAATCCATTTCGAGTACTATTAGGACAAGGAAATTGGCAACATACATATTATGCCCTATTCATGTAAATTCATTCATATTATTCTTTCGATCTAACAATAAAATTTTTTCTTTTAGCAAAAAGACTGAGAGAGAGTTCAATTTTTACCATGAGATATCGAAGTTGTAAATTTCGGTATCAACATCTACCCATTTAATTTTCATTTAAAGTGAGATTGATGCAAAAAACTAAGCTGAAGTATGAGTGTTTATAGCAGAAGCGCTTTGAAAGTTAGAAAATTCTCAGACAAGAAACTCGAGTTAACAAGAAAGCGTGTTGCGAATCATTAGTTTCGTTGTTCTTTCATAGAAGGAAAAGCGTGTGGATAATACGACTTAGCCCCTATATTTTTTTCCATATCTTACGTTAATTCATTAGTTTGATAATGTATCATAAAAGCCCTTAATGTTTTATAATTCATCTTCCTTTAGTTCCTACTATTTTGGTTGACTTTATTAGATTTATAATTCATCTTTAATCAAAATTTGATAGAAGCATCAAATTCTTAAATCAAATAAGATAATATAATTCTTTTACCTCTAGGTGGGACATCTAATAATATGAAATAAAAAAAAAAAGTGAACTATCATTCTCAGTTAATAAAATTTATAAAATTGGTTGCATTATTAGCTTTCTCTAATAAAATCTACTAAAGTGAATTGAGAAGGAGTTTAAGGGAAATGAAGGACAAGAATTAGAAGGAAATGGAGACAAAGGAATTAAGCCAAATCGCTGAGGCATGAAAACTTCAATTGGCATCGGAATAATCGCCCAACAATAACTTTACTTTTTGTCAAATTACTCTCTAATTTTAAATTTTTAATATATATATATATGTATGAGCACTAATCGGAATTCAAATCTTTCGCGTGTTTATTTTACACAAAATAATGCAGAATTCTCATAATTAATATACATCGTATATAATGAATTAATGAACTAACACTTGAATTTCATAATCAAAACCACAATCCAAAGTCACTGTATCGAAAACACATGCAGAGGTGCTACAAATTATTAATAATAATAATAATGGAGAACAAATTATCACCACGACGCGCACAATCGTATTAGTTGACAATAAGAACAACTTTATTATTAGCAATTGTACATATTTTCTCAGACGGTAACGTAGCTCCAAAGAAACCTGGCTTTCATACAAAAGCCTGCGACGAAAATTAGCAATAAAATTATTAAATAGAAAGAAGATTGACAATGATAACACTGCAGAAGAAGAATATATATTATACCGAAGGAGTTAGTTGATGATAGTGATAATGTTTCCATTTTGTAAATCAAGTTCAAAGTAAATGAAAGCAAGAATAAAGTCCCTTTCCTTTTATTTATCATGATAGGGATTTAAAAATTGGGTATATTTGTATGTTATATTTTTATTTAATTTTTAAAAACCCAATAACAAAAGTACTTGCTAAACATTTAATCTTGTGCAACATTTTTATCTACTTAATTATTGAAACTTGATAGGTAATAATTTCAATTTATAATAATCAAAAATTAAAAAAATTACAATATCTTAATCATGCTAAGATATATGTATGTTTCTTAAAGATTCCAAAATAAAATGAGGTCCAGCTGGTGAATTTGAGGACAAATAATTCTTACATTTTCTTAGTCTTGAGTCTCGGCAAGTTGGAAATATGACAGTGAAGTACTACTGAAATTATGGCCACTTGAAAATAAACAATATCTCATCCTGAAGGCAGCAGGTTGGTTACATCCCGTAATGAGTTGGGTGTGCATGAAAAGTATGAATCAGAAGATAATTTTTTTATATATAAAATTTGTGAATATATCCAGTACGTAAAATCGATGCTTCAAAAACCTGTATGTGCACATTGATTATATTATATTTCTTGTTTACATCAATCATCATCTGATTCCATTGTCCTAATTATTCTTCTCATTTTAATGTTAGCTTTCTTTCTTTTTATACCAACACATATCAGGTTAATTTTTGAATTGTTGGATATAGAAGTCAAATCCAAATGAAAGAGATTTATCCTATGGAACCCAAGAATTAAAGAGATTTATCCTTCTGCTTTACATGCTAAATGTAGAAATCAAATCCAAATCAACATCGTCAAAATTTTAATCCCAACAATACATTCTTGTATTTCATTGAGCGTCCAATAGCATTGAAACCCACTAACGCAAGATGCAATTAAGAATATCACAATTTAACATAGAGTGACGCAAAAATCTTAAAGAAAATAAAATTCCAACTACAACTAGCGTTTAGTACTTGGATAAACTGAAAGACACTCGCGTTTTAATTAATTTGACCAGAATGAAACCAATGGTATATATATTCATAATGGAAAAAAAAAAATATGAAGCAACAATAGGAGCATACTTCAAATATCACAGAATTTCAAAAATCCGAATTCTACTGACCACGCCAAACTCATCCAAATTGGTCTTACCCACCACAATGTTGCCCAGTTCCTTCACTTGCTTAACAGCACTGACATCAATTACTGCTTCACTCTCTTAATTGCAAAACCCCCTCACGGAATTAAAGAGATTTCATTCACACTTTTTATCAAAAACCCTGGAAGCATGAATAAAATCAAGCCTATTAGATAACGTAGCAATCCACAATACAACTCAATAGTTAGTAATCAACAATGAAAAAAATCTAATAGCCATTATAGATTGTTTTTTCTTCAATAGTTAGAAAAAAAGAATATCAACCTGAAAAACAAGTATTTACCTTGAGATAATAAGAGAAGAAACCTTAAACAAAGATAAATATAACATATAACGTAACCTTAAAAAAACCATGAAGAGAATCTTAAATATTATATCTTGAGATAATAAGAGGAGAAGAAAACGAGAAATAAGGAATGATATTGTAAGAAAATAAAGAAAGGAGCACCCACTTATACATATGAGGTTTCACAAGTTTAGGCAAACTCATCAAACTGACCTAATTACAACATCAGCCGAAGAATCGGAGCTTGAAAAGGCATCAATGAGCTTATGCTGATCGACTCATGGTGCAATCCAAATCGACGACCTCCCCTAATTCCATGGCTCCAAGATCCTCCGCCATAGAGCCCTCGTCAATTGAGCAAGAAATCTTCGAAAATGATTTTCTTATGTCTTCACATGAAAGGATGGCTCACTTGGGTTTTTGTAAAATTCATGATAAAGAAGATATTTGTAAATTTTTCTGTTCCATGCATGAGGGGCTTTTTCAAGTCTACAAAGTGCTTTCTTCAAGTGATATACTTTGTCTTCTTTGCTTTAAATCTCGTACCCTTGTAACTACCCCACGTCGACTTCCTTTTCAATTTCTCCGTTGAAAAATGCTGACTTCACATCTAATTAATAAACTTGTAATTTCAATTGTGCGGCTAGAGCTAGAACCATTCTTATTATCTTCATGCGCACCACTGGAGCAAAGGTTTCATTGAAGTCCATGCCTTTCATACAAAAGCCTGCGATAAAAATTAGCAATAAAATCTCAGCCTGCCCATTGATATCATCTTCTTCTTGTGCTTTGAAGTGTTCGGACAGAATTACTCTCATCAGATTCTTGGTCAGAAATGCAGTAGGATTGCAACCCTGATCAATGGCTAAAACTCCACGAACGTCTCCGAAAGAAACCAATAGCGCGACAGATTGGAGTGAACCGCCATTTGCTCTCAAGGTTAAAAGACTCATGCAGAGAAAGTTTAGCTTCTTCACTGCCGCCATTTTCAGGTGGGCTTGAATGATTGACAAGTTTTTAATTTATTATAATGTTTACCCATAATTTGGTATATATATTTTGTTTGAAGTGAGAATATTGATCTAGCTGAAGTACGTATCGCGAGTATTTATAGCCCTTGAAAGTGAGAAATTAAAAATACTTTTTAAGAAGAAAGCGTACGTTTTACGGCTTACAAGTGATTCGGGATTTAAACCGATAGCCAGTGGAAGTAATTGCTGTTTCACGGAAGAAGATGTATGGCGATCGCGGGATCACGTGCAAGAATGACAGGGACCTCAATTGTCTGCTAGTTGCTTGTATGTGTATGTGTGTGTGTATATATATATATATATATATATATAGGGCTAATGCTATTTAGGTCCTAGAGTTTTGATTAATTAGTCCGATTAGTCATAGGAGTTTAGAAAATATTTATAAAATCTCAATTTATTATAAAATAATAATTATATCTTTATCCAATAGTAATTACTTAAAAAAATTGTTTTCAACTCTTAACTAAAAATAAATATTAAAATAATAATAATTTACTATTTTATAACACATTGATAATTAAATATGTATTAATATATTATAAATAAAATATAATAATTATAATTATTGCATTATATATATTTTATATATAAATTAATATTTGTTTTATATTAAAGCTTACCAGTGAAGTGAGTTTTCTGATAAAAAATTGTGGTTTGATCGGACTGTTATTGTGAGGATTGTCACAGCTGTCATTCTAGTATGTTTCAGTTTGTAAACACTTTAATTAATTTTATCATCCTTGCTGGCCAAGTTTGTCGTGCACACTATTTGAAAGCAATTTTAACTTTATATATATGTAATGGTTATAATTTAATTCTTATTTAATGGCGGGTGTATATGTTTGAATTAGTTGAAGTTGTTCAATATGTATTTTTTTTTTTAATTGAATAAAATTATTAAATGTGAAATATAATTGCAAAGTAGTGGTAAGTAAAAGTGACCAAATTACATATTGTAGCTTCATTATACGTTTGTTTTGGCTCACTGGTCTCAATTACTCGTGCGAGCCATAATATTTTGTTCAATGATAGGCCTAACTATTAATGATAACTGGGGTTAAAATATTAAAAAGTTAAAAATTAGTTGGTCGAATTTTTAAAAGTAGTAACTAAATGAAGGGGTAAATTGATAGACTTTCGAAACTGTGGGGGCTAAAACATACGTTATCATTAAATTTCTTTTGTACAGCCATTGTTTAGCAATCCTATCAGCTACACTATTGTTTTTCGTAAAAGGGTGAATAAATTGAACGTTCATCTTAGATGTGAGCTGCTTAAAATTGAGCAAACACTCAGCAGATGAATAATTAAGTATTAGAGTCACATTCCTGATAAAAAGCAACAATCTTTCAAACTATTAATGAGAAAAATTTTTAGTTTGAGAATAAAAAGAATTCGTACACATATATGAAATTTGTTAAGAGAAACGCTTTGTATGCATGTAGACAGAAACTGGAATCGTGAACATATATTGAAGAAAGAATTTTTGAGTAGATGTCACTGAAATCCGAATAAAAAAAAAGAAGAAAATAATTAAATTTGAGATTTCTTTTAAAAAAAAAGTTTTCGTTTGCCAGGACTTAACTTGTATTAATCTATACAATAAAGAATGCATGGAATTATTTATGCACTTGCATGCGTACAGAAACTACAATAATCAAGAAAGAAACCATCAACATAATATCAAATTAGTATTCCAACAAAATTGTACGTAGAATCATGGTCTCGGCCAAATTAATACAACTCCAACATGCAAATTGATGATTACACATGATGATCAAATAAATCAAAGAGCATTACTCTCGCCTAGAAAGCTTCTATAATCAATTGCGGAATTCGAACCAAGCAACTTTGTCATAACCTGCTTCAAGATGCCATCAGAAATCACCACTACTCCAATGTTGAGAATGCCCTGAGGAATACCAGATCGCGGCTTCCGCACGTGACAACCACCCATGAACTTGTGACTGCTAAGCCCCTTCTTCATCAAATTTTCCACCAAAACACGAACAACACCGATTCTTTTGTCTTTCTGGAACAGCAACCTATTTCCCACCTTGTAAATCTCGAACACGATGCAAGAAGTAGGCGTCAACAACTCCGAGTCGACAGAAAAAATGAATTTGTCGTTCCAGGTGGGATTCTGATTCCCAACTTCATCAATCCTTGAAGAAACCTTGGACTTCTTGTCGTAATCGATATACGCCACCACGTAGGTTTGCATTCCGGAAGATTTCTTCGCAGCGGAAAGCAGCTCTTGACCCGAAATGAGATTGACCTCCAAGACAGATACTGTTTTTTTCACCATTGGTAATTGATAAAGCTTGTGTTGTGTTTGTTTAGGTGTGTACGAACGACAGGGTTGAAATCAAAGAGAAAGAGATTTGGCAGCGAGGGTTTGAATTGATGAAGAACAACAAAAATAGCAAATTAAAATGAGGTTAGATTGTTGTATAGAAGACAAAAGACGAGTGAAGTCAGGATTTGTTTAGACGAAGACTACTACGCGAGTTGCGTCAAATACTCAAATCTTCCTAGATAGAATTTTAGACAAAGACTACTACTACGTATTATCATAAGTCATGCCTATTTGCGGTTTAGGCTAGTTTTGACCACTTTAATTTACTCGCTATTTTTCGAATTTCGGCTTTCAAAGGCCGGGTGGGAAGAATTTATGGTGGCCAAACACATAAATAAACAAATTACATGTGAAAAGATTCAGTGTGGTATGAAAAGGGAAGGGAAGAAATTGTCTTCACTTATGGCAGATTGTTATGCTTAAGCCAGCTACCACCACTGTTAGCCAACTAACTCAAAATGAGGTTAGCAAACTACAAGATGCTCTTCAACCATTATCTTGTTCCAGGCCCCTCATTCTATTACTGATTCTTTGACGGGAGTCTACATTTTTTTATAATTTATCCTTCATCATAAGCAATCCCAAAATCTCATCCACACCAAGCATTTGAATCACAACCTTAATATGTATCATTTTCCAACTCGTCAATTTCTTCATGTCAATTTTGCTGCTAGTTTTTTGGAAAAAAGCATTTCAAAAAAAAAAAAAAGGAGAAAGAAAAAACATGTAAAAAATGTCATTAAAAGAACACATTCAGGAATTAAAAATGTTTTGTTAAGATGTGCTTTATAAACACATACTCTGCTGAGTGTACTCAATTGTTTTAGACCGACCTACTGTATTCAGTTGTTGTTGATCTGATTGGTTGCTATTTATCTTTAACCACATGCTAAATTGGTTCAACAACTATTAATCTGTCATTTGTATCCTAACTGGTCAGAATGAGGTGGCGATCATGGAAATCTTTTATGCATTCAAAAGAAAGCTTGCAAGGAAAATATTTTCTGGATGAAATTTTTAATCCAAATTCAGATTCAATCAACAATTGCAAGAAGAAGTATTTCCTGTTGAACATAAACCAAGGATGTTTTCTATTAATACTTTAATTTTTTATATTTATTAAAATTTCTTAGGAGATTTATTAACATGGCTAAATGCTCACTTTATTTTTGAAAAAGCTAAATGCTTAATTTGTTTTTATTGTCTCTTCAGGGACAAAAATCTTAAGAATGCTGGCCCAAATGCAAAAGGATAACAACAACATTCTAACTCTTTCAATCATAGAACGATGAAAAATCTTGTAAGAATAGAGGTGACATTTTCTATATATTCTTTGTTAAAAGTACAAAAGCTACATCACAACCTTAATGATTTTCCAGAAGGAATGCTAAATTTTATAATTGTACCATGGATTTTTTTACAAGATGTTGAAAAAAAAAAACCTGATCAAGGAACAATAAATGAGTCGATATTTTACTATTAAAATGCTACATGAGTTGATATTCTAGTCTTTAAAAAAAAGATCTGACCATATTTTAGATTAGATGACGATGATCAGAATATTATTAAACTTTATATATTCAAGGAATTATTGTAAAAAGACCTAACCTTAATTCAGATTAAACAATAATAATTAGAGAAATTTTTGCAAAAAGATCTTACAACAGTTCAGATCGAAAGATCAAAAAATTTTATCGAAAAGATCTGACTACAGTTCAAATCAGAAGATAAAAAAATTTTTTCAAAAAGAATAGATCACAATTTAGATTGGATGCTCAAAAAATTTTTGTAAAAAAAATCTAATCGTAGTTCATACCATACAACAACCGAAAGAATCATAAATTTTATTTGGGAATTGTTAAAGAGAAGACTTGGCCATAGTTTGGACCTTATGATGACCTCTGTCCTACATTAGGAAAGTCTGTTTTAATTAGAAAATATAAAAGAAGACCTGAAAGAAAGCTTAAGCCACGATGCGTCCTGGTTATCTACAATAGAGAGAAGGAGTTAGTGTTGGGTGCTGAGAATCAAGTTTTGTGCATCGTTATTAACTAAAGTTTCCTGTGAAAGTGTTAATTTCATTGAAAACTGGGTAGCTTGGTATTTGGGAAGATAGTCATGTGCCCAGAAAATTAATGAACTTCATGCTAGTAAGCCAATATCTAATCAATCCTAGTGCGTCCTATTAGGCTCAATTAGGTAGGGATTATAGTCGGACATTCCACAAGTGTGTCCGATTAGAAAGGAATCTTTGTAGAGAAAGTAAAGATAGAATTGAAAGTTATAAGTTAACACAAGTTAGAATTCTGTAAGATACACTTCGGATTTTATGAAAATTTTAATTCTTAATACTATTATAGTAAGGAAACTGGCAGTATATATATTATGTCCTACTAAGTAGATGGAGGCACATTACTTTATCAATTCAGTAACAAAATTCTCTTTTCTCACAAAAAAATAAAAAAAATATAATTTTTACTGTGTGATATTAGAGTTACAATTTTCGGTATCAACACTCTATATATGCTTTAAATTGGGTTTTTTATTTAAACAAAAAATTTCAGTTCATGTCATCCCAAACCATGCAACACTCAATATTTCAAAATAATATAAAATTCAATATATTGGGGGGTTTTCGGTAAGAGTGAGATATAAATTAAATTAATAATGAGAAAAAATTTTAATTTGAGATTTAAAAAAAATAGTGCGTATACACAGAATTGTTTATGTCCACCAATGCATGCGTACACTAGTATGCATCCAGACTAGAAAATCTTGAAAATAAATACTTAAAAAAAAAAAAGAAACAAATTTGTGCCAGCATGAAAAATTCAAATCAATTAGTTATTCAACAAAAGTGATGAAGAATTTTACCGTGTAAAAAATAGCTATAGAAAATGATTTTTTTTTATTTTTTTGTAAAAAACATAGAACTTTATTGTCTTTAGAGAGACAATTTTTCATGGGACAAAATTGACCCTATTATTGAAAGAAAATTTTCTCCTGCACAATTACCGAAAACTGAAATTTTTATTTATGTTAAGCTCACGTTTTTTTTTAATATAAGAAAAGGAGGTAAGTACGTTATCACTAAACTTAATTTAGGTGATGATTTATGTTTTTCATACTCATTTTGCTTAATTCTAGTATTTCTTATGTTGCAATAGCCTTATTTTTAATTACGATAGCTTTATTATTCTAAAATAGGTCTTTATAATTATAGTCGAATTTAAGAAAAAACAATTAAATAAACATTTTCTCTCAAAAATATATCCGTTTACGAGTAGTTCACATGTATTCATCTATACAATAAAGAATGCATGGAATTATGTATATACTTGCATGCGTACAGAAACTAAAATAATCAAGAAAGAAACCATCAGCATAATATCAAATTAGTATTCCAACAAAATTGTACGTAGATTAATAGTCTCAGCCAAATTAATACAACTCCAACATGCAATTGATGATTACATGATGATCAAATAAATCAAAATCAAAGACCATCACTTTCGCCTACGAAGCTTCTGTAATCAGTTGCGGAATTCGAACCAATCAACTTTGTCATAACCTGCTTCAGGATACCATCAGAAATCACCACTACTCCAATGTTGGGTATGCCCTGAGGAATACCAGACCGCGGCTTCCGTACGTGACAACCCATGAACTTGTGAGCGCTGCAGCCCTTCTTCATCAAATCTTCCACCAAAACAGGAACAACACCGATTCTTTTATCTTTCTGGAACAGCATTCTGTTTCTTACCTTGTAAATCTCGAACACGATGCAAGAAGTAGGCGTCAACAACTCCGAGTCGCCAGAAAAAATGAAGTTGTCGTTCTAGGTGGGATTTTGATTCCCACCTTCATCGATCCTCGAATAAACTTTGGACTTCCTGCTGTAATTGATGTAAGCCACCACGTAGGTTTATATTCCGGAAGATTTCTTCAAAGCAGAAACCAGGTCTTGAGCCGAAATGGAATTGACCTTCAAGATAGATAATGTTGTTTTCATCATTGGTTGATAATGATGAAACGAAGGAGAAAGCTTATGTTGTGTTTGTGCAGATGTATACGAACTATAGGGTTGAAATCAAAGAGAAAAAGGTTTGGCAGCTAGGGATTGAATTGATGAAGAAAGAAGTGTGGTTGATCGTTACATATATCTATAGAAGACAATTGAATTGCTATGCAAGATGTAGAGAAATAAAAAATAGAAAAAAAATATAAATTGCTTTGCAGGATGTAGAGAAATAAAAGAAAAAGAAAATTAAACATATAGAATTGCTTTGCATGAGATGGAGAAAGAAACTAGATGAAAAGGAAAAAGAGAAAATAAAAGAGATATTAGTTTAATTAGGAGTAAATATGTCAAATGACGAAAACTACTGATAATTAAGAGTCAAATTTTGAGGACAGGGACGTAAAGTATAAGCTTGAAATAATAGAGAGGTAAGTGGTAAATTCAAAATAAATTAGGAGAGAATTGGTATTTTTCCTTTTCAAAATAATTTAGAAGATAATTAAATTGCTTACTAAAAAAGAAAGTTTGCTGGAAGCTTTGAAAAATCTAAAGTGTAGAACCCAAGTGCAAAAAATATAAACACACTTTGCTGAGCACGATATGTCAAATTTCAATTTATTATATAAAATGTTCGAGTTTAGATATATGCAAAATGCAAAACTCGAACACAAATAGCAAATATAATATGTTTAAATTTAATTTACTTACAGATTAAAGCTTAATAATTAGAATCATTGACTTACTCAAGTTGTGTTTAATTTCCTTTCAGGTGTTATTATAGTAGGGAAATAATCTTAATGTTGACAAGTTTCTACTTATTTTGATACAACGAAACTTACATTTTAGTCCCAAATATTGAGGAGTAATTTGCTAAATCCATGAAATCTATATCGCAAATTATTATTTTATAAATATTTGGGATGAATGCATTATTATTTCCCTTCTATTTCCGGGCCCGGGCTTCAAATATAAAGCTCGGGCTGGGCACGGTCTTAAAAATTGCGGACTAGGCTTTAGTCCCATCCGCAATGTCCAGGAACAAGTCGGGTCCAGGTATTGCTGTAATCCCTGAATACGGTGTAAAGCTAGCAATCAAATTCCTAGCGTTAAGGAAAATCTATTATAGAATAAAAATTTCTCAACTTGATTAAGGATTGTTCAACTAATGAAGTTAAATCCATTACAATGAATACTTAACATGGCCAAGTATTTAGTACAATATTGTCTTAAAAGTTAATCCTCTAAACAAAGTTTTTATGTTTATCAAAAGTTGATTCCATAATCCAGATAATGTAATAATTAAGTAATTAAGTAATTAAGTAGGAGGATAATATAAACTAGGAAGATTCCATCAATTTCTACAATGTTATTATTCAGAGAAAAGGACACCAAAAACATTCGTAAATATGCCTTATACATATTCTTCTTTTCAAGACAAGAGAAAAAAGAAGCAATAGCTCAAGAGAATATGATGAATCTTACCATGTCACATAAACATAAAGCTAGAAAACGAAATTAAAAGAAGACAACTCAAGGAAACAAGTTAAACTCATAAGGATAATTTCAATCTTCAATGTATTTCAAAACATGTTTCAACTAAACTCCAGTTTGGCACGTATTAGGTCATCCATATACAACGCCTATACATGCATCCAAAAGCTAGAAAATAATCTTGCAAAGAATCAAAAGAATAAGCAACGTGAACATGAAAAAAATATCAATGAATTATTATTGCAACAAATCTGTACGTAGAATAATACAAATCCAACAAATTGACGATTACATGATGATCAAATAATTAAAATATCAAAGGCCACCACTTTCACCTACAAACCTTCTATAATCAATTGCGGAATTCGTAACAAGCAACTTTGTCATGACCTGCTTCAAGATGCCATCAGAAATCACCATTGCTCCAATGTTGAGTATGCCCTGAGGAATACCAGACCGCGGCTTCCGTACGTGACAACCCATGAACTTGTGACTACTGCGCCCCTTCTTCATCAAATCTTCCACCAAAACACGAACAACACCGATTCTTTTGTCTTTCTGGAACAGAATCCTGTTTCCCACTTTGTAAATCTCGAACACGATGCAAGAAGTAGGCGTCAACAACTCCGTGTCGACAGAAAATATGAATTTGTCGTTCCAGGTGGGATTCTGATTCCCAACTTCATCAATCCTTGAAGAAACCTTGGACTTCTTGTCGTAGTCGATGTAAGCCACCACGTAGGTTTGTATTGTGGAAGATTTCTTCGCAGCAGAAACCAGCTGTTGAGCGGAAATGAGATTGACCTCCAAGGTAGATACTGCTGTTTTCATCATAAGGAGAAAGCTTGTGTTGTGTTTGTGTAGGTGTATACGAACTATAGGGTTGAAATCAAAGAGAAAAAGGTTTGGCAGCTAGGGATTGAATTGATGAAGAAAGAGGTGTGGTTGATTGTTACATTTATCTATAGAAGACAATTGAAGTGAGGGCAGCGTCGAAACTAAAAACACTCTTGCGTACTAGCTAGATACGTGGGTTGCGTCAAATGTACATTATTAGAATTTTGAATGAAGACAACTACGTACTACTGCCAATACGAAAAGGCCGCAATCCCCTCGCTTGAAAACATGATTTTAAGATTAATATTGGACAGCCAATAAGTCCAGGGCACCATCCACAGAGCGATTTGGCGTGGGCCGGAATCAAGCATTACAATGGGCCACAATATCATATGATGTACAAACGTGCTTAACGAACATTTTTCATCCTTCTCCGTCATTAGGCGCCTAATTTAATTTAGAGATTACCCATTCAATCTCCCTTTTGGCAATCAGATTTCCCAGAATTAAATTCACAACATTTTCTGAATCTGACTCAACTTCCAAGGGATATAAGCCTGCCTCCAAAGCAAGCTTGATGCCCTCCAACACAGCCTCCGATTCATCAAATCTCTACCTTGGGCTTGCTGAGAACCTTTCCTAAACACCAGCATAAGATATCTGCGCGGATTTGAAAACCTCGTATACTGCTTCTGCTCTTGCTATTTGTTCACATCTATGCAAAAATGTTATCTTCACATCTATTTCTTCAAGTTCTAAATTGAAAACAACTAACAACTGGTGAGAAGAATTTACTAAAATCAATGCCTTCGTTCTTTGTAAGGCCTTGGCAACCAACCTTCCTTTCACTTTAAAGGTCCACTTACATCCCAAAATCTTTCCTATCAACTGGTTTAGACACCAATTTCTAAGTTTGGTCATTGCTTAAGGACTCCTTCTCTTCTGTCATGACATAATGCCGTTTCTAAGACTTAGAACTTCTTAGGCTCCTGTAACGCTTGTAAGCTTTGTCTCATCAAGTCCACACGCTACAAGTATATGCTAGCTATAAGGTCAACATATCCGAACCTAACCGCTGGTTTTGTCCGCCTTTTACCGTTCTCACTCACTAAATAAAGCACATGCTACAAGGTTAGCATATCCAGAACTAAGAATCTCTCGGGAGATGTGTCGGAGTATCCCACGAACGAAAAAGAAGAATGAGAGAGGTCTAAATTAGCAATCCTATCAGCTATAGATGGAGGCAAAAATAGAGCACTGGGGGTTAAAATGTTTAAAAGTAAAGTTAGTTGGCCAAAGTTTTAAAAGTAGTAACTCAATCAAGGGGTACATTGATATACATTTAAACAATTTGTGGCTAAAACATAAATAACAATTAAAAATTTCTCGGACGGCCAATGCCTCTCCAGACCCTACCGTAACTCAGCTACACTATTGTTTTTTCTTCAAAGTGTGAATAAAGTGAAAGTTCATCATAGATCTGAGCTGCTTAAACTTGAGCCAACACTTAGAACATGAATAATTAAACATTAGTCACATTCCTAATAACCAGCAACAATCCCTCAAACTATTAATGAGAACATTTTTAAATTTGACATCGTACATATTTACGGATTTCATTATTCATGATCACACATGTATGCATATATATACTTGTATATACGGATTATAAAACAAACATAAATAAAGGAAAAGAGCAATTGCCAAAAAGCGTCAATGCAAACATCGACTCAACAAAATTATTAAAAATCTCATTCGCTTCTTTTATCAAAAATCTATTAATCAATCGATTAATCTCGTAAACTGATGTGCATGCTGAGGGCACGAACTTGGTCCATGAGATATCGGAACACCAAGGGAAATGGAGAATGAAGAAATGGTAGGCCATCAACGTAGGGAAAGAATTATAAAAACGAATTGTTAAGAGAAATGCTTTTATATGTATATAGACAGAAATTGGAATCGGGAACATATGTTTAAAGAAACAATTTTTGAGTAAAGGTCATTCAAATCTTGCTCCACTCAAGCTGAAACAGAAATAGGGCCTTTTAGTCCGAATAGAAAAAAGAAGAAAATAATTGCATTGTAGATTTTTTAAAAAAAAAAAAATTCTCGTTCACCAGGAGTTAATAACTTGTATTCATCTCTACAATGCCTTTACATGGAATTATGTATAAAATAATCAAGAAAATAAACTAATCAAGAAAGAAACCTTGAACAAAATATCAAATCATTATTACTGCAACAAAACTGTACGTAGAATAATACAACTCGGCCAACATGCAAATTGATGATTACACATGATGATCAAATAAATCAAAGACCATTACTTTCGCCTAGAAAGCTTCTATAATCAATTGCGGAATTCGAACCAAGCAACTTTGTCATAACCTGCTTCAAGATGCCATCAGAAATCACCACTACTCCAATGTTGAGAATGCCCTGAGGAATACCAGATCGCGGCTTCCGCACGTGACAACCCATGAACTTGTGACTGCTAAGTCCCTTCTTCATCAAATTTTCCACCAAAACACGAACAACACCGATTCTTTTGTCTTTCTGGAACAGCAACCTATTTCCCACCTTGTAAATCTCGAACACGATGCAAGAAGTAGGCGTCAACAACTCCGAGTCGACAGAAAAAATGAATTTGTCGTTCCAGGTGGGATTCTGATTCCCAACTTCATCAATCCTTGAAGAAACCTTGGACTTCTTGTCGTAATCGATATACGCCACCACGTAGGTTTGCATTCCGGAAGATTTCTTCGCAGCGGAAAGCAGCTCTTGACCCGAAATGAGATTGACCTCCAAGATAGATACTGTTTTTTTCACCATTGGTAATTGATAATGATGAAAGGAAGGAAGGAGAAAGCTTGTGTTGTGTTTGTTTAGGTGTGTACGAACGACAGGGTTGAAATCAAAGAGAAAGAGATTTGGCAGCTAGGGTTTGAATTGATGAAGAACAACAAAAATAACAAATTAAAATGACTTTAGATTGTTGTATAGAAGACAAAAGACGAGTAAAGTCAGGATTTGTTTAGACGAAGACTACTACGTGAGTTGCGTCAAACATTCAAATCTTCCTAGATAGAATTTTAGACAAAGACTACTACTACGCATTACCATAAGTCATGCCTATTTGTGATTTAGGCTAGTGTTGACCACTTTAATTTACTCGATATTTTTCGAATTTCGGCTTGCAAAGCCGGGTGTTGAATTTGCGAAAATCGAAGATTGTATAATATTTTATAGATCTTTATATATTAATTTAATTACAAATAAAAACATATGTTGATAAGACGTACGTTTTAGTCCCAAATATTGAGTACTAATTTGTGAAATTCCAGAAACCTATATCTTAGCTTATTAAATTATAAAATTTAAGCAAGAATGCAATGCTATCTCCCTGGTATTTCTGCGCTCAGAGCTTCAAATGTAAAGTCTTGCCTTCGGCCCGATCTTAAAAGTGGAGAATTGAGCTTGAGTCCGGGCCGATCTTAAAAGTGGAGAATTGAGCTGTCCTCGACCAGGATTTCGGCATCGGCTTTGAGGCCATAATCTATCAATCAAATTCCTATTATTATCTAAAGGCATCATTGTTTAAAAATTTCTCAACTTCATTAAGGATTTTTCAACTAATTAAATATATTCTGGTGAATGCTTAATATGGCCAAGTGTTAGTCTCATATTCTATTGACCCTCTCCACAAAAGTTGATTTTATAATAAAAAATTAAATATCAGAAAATTTAAACTCAAATGATTGAATGAATTTTACATTATTATTCAGTAAAAAGACACTCAAATTTCTTTTTAAATATTGCATGATACATACATTATTTTTAAAATATCGAAAACTCAAAACTAAATTTAACAAAGAGAAAAGAGAAACAATGGTTTAAGGGGGATATAGCTAACGTTATCATGTCATGTAAATATAAATTTAGATATTAAAAAAAAAATCGCGCAAAAAATTTATTAGCATTCTTAGACAAAACAATTTGTTGTGGGATGTAGTCAAGTATTCTACCAAATAGAAGAATGAAAGGCCTAAACTAGCAATCCTCTAGGCTTTACTATAGTTTTGTCTTTATTATCAATTACATTGTGGTTTCTTAAAGAAGTTTGAGTGAACCGCAAATTTATTTTAAATGTAATCTGGTTAAAATTAGGTCAATCATTACAAGACAAGTATATGATATAATTACTTAGTATATAGAGTCACAATCTTGGCAATCAACGAACAATCTCTCAAGAGATAAAACTTATTAATTTTGATACTTAATTCTTTCAGCTATTTTTCATTATGAAACATATTTTTGTCCATAATTTTAGCACTCTTTGTTCTTTCCATATTAAGCTTTTAATTGTAATATTTTGAATCTATATATGTATTGCATCTATGGTATTTTTGGACAATAAAAATAATTAATCTTTTATTAATTACAATTTTTTAATTCGAACAAATATTTGTGGCAACATTTGTCACAGGTCGTCTTAACAACCAATACATGATACACATACATGTATAGTTGGGGCAGCAATTTGAATGGTCTATACATTCTTTAAATTGGGTTTTTTACTTCAAGAAAATTTTTGGACATATATTCAGGTTAGCTTTAAAGTTAAATGTTAAACTTGTAGTTATTATTTTCTTGTAATAGAATTGATTTCTAATTTATTTACTTTGTTGTAGAAAAAATTTATAGTTAGACTTGAGAAGTAAAGCTTAAGTGTTACATTCAATGGGAATTCTTTGAGGAATTTCAGATGGAACTTGACACATAACTTCATGTTGCCTAACAAAATGATCCGAAACATCTGAAATTGCCTTTTATTGATTACCCAAACATTACAAAGTTGTACTGACAAATATTTATAAAGAAAGTGTTGTCTTTAGAAATTGAGGTTCATTATCTATTGTCTTGCACTATAATTCAGTTCATTTGTGATTAATTTAGCATAATCACTTTTCTTGAATGTCATATGCTTTAGAAACAAAGTGAGGATGTAAAAAATAAGCGAGCAATGTTGAAATACAACCACTATTTGGGCAGTACAGGTTACAGTGGCATGATAGAGAATGTAGTAAGTGAATCAAGTGTCTGAATTAGTGAGTCAAAATTAGTTTAAGTTTATTTATTTCTTTATTGTATTTAGAAAAAGGATCTTAGAGTTCCTTCTAAAAGTCAAATAGATAGTAGTGAAGCTCAGTGACAAGCAAGACGAAAGAAGTGCAGTGTATATGACCCTAAATCGATACCAGTAATTAAGAAAATCATTAGTTTAAAATTAGTTATGTTTTTGCACGTTTGAGTTTCTTTAATATATAGACTTGTCATAATAACAAATTATATTATTTTTTGCTAAAGGAATTAAAAGGTCAAGTTGATGAAGGATCATTCCAATCAAAAGGAATGAATGACATTCTGTTTGTAGCCCTAGAAAAAAACCCAAATGGAAGCAGAATTAAAGGAGTAAGATACTTTGTCACCCCTACCATATACTTTCGACTTCCAGAATGTCAAAGTTTAATGAGAGAGAGGAAGGCTTTTGAGGAAAAGTTGGTAGTCATGTTTGTTCAGATTGAATTACTTACTGCTAGGTTGGACTCTCAAATAAATATAGAAGTTGGTAGCTCTAACATACCACACACTTCTGTATAAGACGTGGTCGGGTCTTTGAAGATTAATTAGCAATCACCGGAAGTTGTATGGAAAAGGAAGGTCAATATACTTACTTAATATTTTGAAACAATGTTATTCTACAAAGTATTTTACATATTTTTTTTTTATGTTGTTTGTATTGTATTTAAATAATTTACTGAGCTAGAGGAGTAATCACAGCCGAACAACTTAGCTAAGCAATCTGCATAAAAAAAAAAAAAAGACTCCAACCTAGAAAACTGCACCAGAAATTTCAAACAAAAAGAATTCTTAAGCAAAAACCACAATCAAGAATAGTTCAATAATTGGTCCAAGACGATCTCCAAGATTTTTCCCCAAGTCTCCAAGCAATTCTCTAATGAAGACATCAACAAAATCTTTAGCTACCAGTCAAAGAAAATCTTCTAAATTTATCCCCATGCTATAATACGTGATCATACCATAGACTACAACAAATGAATGTAACTAAGACATTGTTCAAGAAGAACAAAAGGCAAAAAAGATTGAATCAACAAATGAGGAAAATATAGCAAACAAAGTAGAAGTAATAGAACAGGCAACAAAGAAGCTAAGAGGGAAACTACAAGCAGCAAGAAAATTTGGTGTAAAGAGGAGAACCAAGAATTCTGCCAAGAGAACCTAAAAAAGCTTGGCTATGTTTGACATGATTGTTAAGACTTGTGTGCACAAAACCATCAAAGTCAAACATCATAAAGATACATTTAGTCATAGGTAGATAACTTATTTGTTTAAGAGAGATTGTGATCAAGTATTGAATATGGGATGGTTGTCTAACTTTTACATTGAAATTTGGATCAGGTAAAACTTTTAAATTAATGAGTAAATAATGCACTGTAAATTATGTTCATTTATCATTGTAAGCACTTGCAAGATGAGATGGTTGATGATGCACTTGGCTTCCTAATTTGCTTTACCAATCCCACCAAGCTGTCCAGTAGTGGTCACATTGACAGTGCCAAAAGCTGAATTGACCGAGCTCATTACATTTCTGAAAATCTAGTTAATGCACAATTAGGTCAAATTACATTATGCCTTACAACACAGGGTATGATGTCTCGTTAATCTAAAAAATTCACATATTGATATATGTTTTATTAATGAGCTACTGATGGTGCACTGTGTTATGTTTTATAGTAGTTATTGGGTATTATTGGCACAATAAATTTGTTAGCATCCACTGTGCCGAGAATACGATTAGAACTACATCAAGTGTTGACTGATTTACCAACAAAAGTGTATGTTGTCGCAAAACAAGTAATATAGTGTAAATAGAATATCGTTCCTACTAGGAGTATTAATCAATTAAATAACGAAAATGGTTTTTCTTAAATTTATTTGAAGAGTTGAAAATGATGTGATATGAAATTAAAAGAAATTAAAATAACTACAAACTAATACATACAATCAAAAAGAGAAATTCCAATGAGACTAATATTTAGGACTAATGATTTAACTCAATTTACTCACACTCAATTCTTTAAATTATGTTATTTCGATTAATACCTATATTGTTAGTGTGACTACTTTAACCTATTCGACTATTTTTCTCGAGATCAACTGAATCTATTCCTCGTTTTCACGTTTACTATATTTTTATGTAAACACGAATTAAACAGAAATGCATTAAATGTGCTAAATCTACCACACAAACCATATTAATACATCTCTTTTTAACATGATATTTGTGGTGTTTATCATACAATCTAAATACAATCAATATTTCTCAATATTCATCAGTCTATGGATCAATTAATTAATGGCCAGTTAATTAATAGCATTCTATTCCTGATAAACATACAACATAGGAATATGAATCAAGAATAACACAAATATCAGAATATCACTGTTTTCAAAAGATTAAATCATTGCCTTAAGTATTAAATTTAGCCAATCATAGAAAGTAATTCACAACCAACATTCATGAGTTCAATCATCCACAATATACTCAAATACTCATGAGTAACTAAATTTACTACAATAAAATAAGATAAAAGTAGAGAGAAAAACTATGATGGAGAGCTTTTCTTCCAGATTTCTCTTTTTGCTTGCTTTCTAATACACACTCTCTCTAGCTTGTCTTTATCTCCCCTTTTTTCTTTTCTTCCAATCTACTTCCTTTTCAATAGTGGCTGCTATCTTCCTTAAACCTCTAAAAATAAATAACTTTAGGTTTTTCCAAATCAAGCCATCCAAAAACCATCCAAGGGTCAGATTTATCCTAGAAAGCGTTTAAAAAAAGTTTAATGAGCACGAGGGCGCTAAAATATCGTAGGAGCATGAAGAGGCCAACATGGATGGTGCGGCCACACTGCCAAGTGGCGTGGCTGCACGATCTATTCTATCTTAGGGTAGAAGGCTTGGTGCGGTCGCACCATCAATTCTACTTTGGGTAGAATTTTGGCTCCTTTAACTTTTCAATGTTGGCATTTTGGTCCCTAAAAGCTTTGCATTTTGGCCCTCAATTATCTTGCATTTTAGCCCACGAACATCTTGCAATTTAATTATCGAATATTTTCCTTTTTGAGTCAAATTTATTTTGGATGGCCAATTCTCTTATTTTTTACATAAACCCTAAAACACATCAAATACCAATAAAACTTTAGGAATAAACAAAAAATTCAAGTTTGAAAGTGAATGATAAGCTCGTATTTTGCGCACTTATCATCAAGTGTTGATGGAAAAAAATAATTCTTCGTTAGCATCAACAGAAGTCGACGGCAAGGATCATTTCTTGGAATATATTAATCATGCTAAGATTACAATGCTCAAAACTATGTCAAGCTTTGTTGGTGGAAAGAGTAGTGACTCCAAGCTACACAATCGGCTAAACTATTGCTTACAGTCTTAAGCAATAAGGGTGGTTTGCTTTCATGCTTTGATATATAATTTTATCAGTAATTAATCTTCTTATTTGGGTTGGATCATAATTAATTTTCATACAATTAAGCTTAATTATATATAATTATTCTATCTATTCAATGTGTTATGGGTTTTATAATTTCCTTGCAATGATATCTTGCAAGGTCTCAACATCCCACTTGATTCTTGGGATAATTTTATTAAATAAAATATACCATTTGCGTATCTAACTAGCAATATATTTTGACAATGCAGCATTGACATTTTTGACATGATAGCATGATCAACGACTATTTTATGAACCTATTACTGCTTTAAATAATCGTGCTGGTGCAATTTTCGGCACCTGATTGGGCCGTATTGATTAATTTAATCAAGATTTGTAATCATTGAATTTAAAGTCATGGTGCATTTTCATACAAAAAAAGAGGTACAGTTCCTGTGGTAAACACAGTATGGGAACACCACGATACGCGGTAGTTCACGTGCATTCATCCTATACAATATAGAATACTTGTACATGGGAATTATGCATATACTTGTCCAGAAGCCATACAATAATCAAGAAAGAAACGATGAACAAAATATCAATGAATTGTAAATATTCCAACAAAACTGTACGTAGAATAATACTCTCATCCAAATTAATACAACTGCAATGATTACATGATGATCCAATAATTAATCAAAGGCTACTACTTTCACCTGCAAATGTTCTATAATCAATTGCGGAATTCGTACTAAGCAACTTTGTCATAATCTGCTTTAAGATACCATCAGAAGTCAATACTACTCCAATGTTGAGTACGCCTTGAGGAATACCAGATAAGGGCTTTCGTACGTGGAAACCCATGAACTTGTGAGTACTGCAGCCGTTCTTGATCAAATCTTCTACCAAAACACGAACAGCGCCGATGGTTTTGTCTTTCTGGAATTGCATCCTATTTCCCATTTTGTAAATCTCGAACACGATGCAAGAAGTAGGTGTCAACAACTCTATGTCGACAGAATAAACGAACTTGTCGTTGCAGGTTGGAATCTGTTTCCCAACCTCATCAATCCTTTAAGAGACCTTAGAATTCTTGTTGTACGCCACCACATAGATTTGTATTCTGGAAGATTTCTTCGCAGCAGAAACCAACTGTTGAGCCGAAATGAGATTGACCTCCAAGATAGATATGTCGTTTTCATCATTGGTTGATAATGATAATGATGAAAGAAGGGAAGGAGAAAGCTTGTGTTGTGTTTGTGTAGGTGTATACGAACTATGGGGTTGAAGTCAGAGAAAGAGGGAGATTAGTGCGTTGCTAGGGATTGAATTGATAAAGAACAACAAAATAATAATTGAAGTGAGGTTAGATTGTTATATATATATATATATATATATATATATAGAGAGAGAGAGAGAGAGAGAGAGAGAGAGAGAGACGAAAGACGAGTGAAGTGAGGGTTGCTTCAAATCTACTCTGTCAAAATTTCAGATGAAGATTACTACGTACTAGACAAGTAGTGCCGACTTGTAATTAAAGGTCAGTTTTGAGAACTTCAATTTATTTCGATAGTTTTTCGAGTCATGTAGTCTACCATAATACGAAAATATGATAATTTTATTTTGCGAAAATTTATAAATTTTTATTTTATATTCTTTTAGAAATTTACTTGTGTGATTAGTTTTATCATTTCTTATTTTTAATGTATTATCTAAAAGACAATTATAATCATTTACATATTTACTTTTGTTATTATTTTATTTTGAATTAATATATATTTGAAATTTAAATAAATTGTATGTTTTTTAATTATTTTAGTTAAATTAATTAAGTATAATCAACATGAAAATTATATAACTTTAGTTTATTGAGATCGGGCTTGATGGATCAGATTGCATCATACACTAAATCAGATTGAATTCACGACATGATGGTTAGTGACAAATTTGGCCCAATCCGTCTAATCTAAATCTGCTAAACTACCTTTATTTATAAAGTCATCTAATTTGTCTATTAGAATATTTATGTAACTTCTTAAGGAAATTTCTAAAACGAGAAAAGGACTGTATTTTATTGATTTATTGAAAGAGTTTTACAAGTCTTTTTTCTTAATAGAGAAAATTTAAAGACCTCAAAGACAATAATTCAAGATTACATAAATATGATATTAATTTCCATAACTCAAAGTACCCAACTAAATTAAACTAATGTATGAAATTGAACTAATTCGAAGTGATTTGGATAGGTTTGTGTCCGTTCAGTTTGAACCTATCACAATTCAATATTTTTTACTTTGAATTTTGGATAATTTAATTCTTTTATTTTATATTAAAATTCGTCAATGTTTTAAACAAATTCATAATTTTAATTTTACAAATCTAAACAAATAATCAAAATTCATAATAAGCTAGAGCAAATAAATGAATAAAGAGAAGTAGAATTTCTTTTCCGACAACATTAGAGACATTATATTCTTTTAAAAAAATTTAAAATGGAGTGAGTCTATTTACACTGTAAAATTTATTCCAAACACTTATATTTAATAAAATTTTTATTAAAGAAATATCTACTGTATAATTTACTATGAAGGATAATTAACTTTTCACAGATATTTCTCCACAATGAATAACAACATATGTAAACTTTATAAAGAATACGTTATTCTAAATTTTCAAGATTTACAAATCTATAAACTATATCAAACTATAATAGCATGAATTTTGTTTATATGAATTAAGAGAACTTAATAGTTTATTGAAACTATATATCATGTAAAAGTATGGGAAATTTTTTTTTAATTTTATTTAATTTTTTTAAATTTTATTTAAAAAAGTGTTGGATTTGATTAATTTTTGTATGAATGTATGGGATAAAATTAAGATACATAATAAAAGAAGAGTTAAGAAAAGATTATTTAGGCATCTATAAAAATTTACAAGTAAATTTTAATTTCTAAATCGTTGCATATGAATATAAAAGTAAAAAGCTGTTCAAAATAAATTTTAGAACGTAAATAAATACACTGGAAGAATCTTTGGGACAGCCTTATGTTTTTGCTAAAACGCAAATAATTTACCATGGTCCTTCCTAAAAACAGCTAACTAATAAGACTTAATAACGGATATTTGGATATAAAAGTTTATATTTAATTATCAATTCTTTCGACACAACAGTGTATTTAATATTTAATATTTTTATTTAATAGTTTAGTTTAATTTTGAGTATCTTTATTTTTAATCAATATAGCATGTATTATATTTTCTTTTATTTATATTAATTATGTGATTGATAATTTTATAAAAATATAATAAAAATAATTAAATTTTTTAAATAAATATATTTAATAAAGTGTTGTACATATTACTAAATTATTATCAGGAAAATAAATGTTGCAGAAGAAATTTACTTAATTCATATGTCGAGTTTGTGATTGTATGATCACTTGAGTAGACTTTATATCATTTTTGGTGGGCTTTAATATTGCTCAACTTATAGATCCAAAATGAGTTTTGGCATCCATTTTGAATTGCAAGGAGTAAAGTCCACCATGCTCTTTAAATCGCATTTAGTCGTCCGAGAGTTGTGATATTGTAACCTTATAAAATTGGCTAACTTGATTGGAGGGATTCACTATTGTTACCACTATTCTTATAATACTTAATAAAGCACTAATATAAATTATGGGTTCATGGTGTATGTGAAAGTTAGTTTCAATACCAATGTAAAGGAATACAATGATTTAAGTGTAAAAGTAAACTAGTCTCTATACTAATGCAAAAGAACATAATGATATAAAGTTAGGTCACAACTAACACTAGATTGGACTAATATCAAATAAACTTATTTGTAGCAGCAGTATATGATATTGTTGCCTGTGACTTAACATAACCTAGGCTATAAAAAATGCTGTTTTTGGAACCTGAAAGCAACTAGATTAATGCCTATAGATGCAAGAAAGAAGCAAGGTTGCTAGGGCAATGCCTAAGGTTGATTTAAATGCTAAATGATGGCCCAAAAAAAAAAAAAAAGAATTGCTCATGTTACCAGAAAGAAGAAAGCATTGCCTTAAGAACGTGTTATTGAGGACACTTAAACTAATGATTCTTAAAACTTTTATCTCTCTCCTTCTTTTTATATGGCTTGGACATGGATTAATGTCCCCTTATATAATGCGTGATGTGTAATTATATATAGTGGAACATAACTAGCTTATTTAATCTAATTTTAATGCAAATTATCTTTTTAAAACAAGTCTTTTGTCTAGGAATGAAATTGGTGTAATTTATAACTAAAAGAGATGTTCAAAGATTTATATTTGTAATAAAATAATTATTTTTTAATTAATTCTAAGTTAATTAAAATAAGGTATTAGTTCTAAAATAAACTCTAAAGTTTTTTAGGCTTTTTATGTTCTCTATACATTAGGCTAATCTCATAACAGGTCTTTTGAGTTTAAATTTCTTTTCAGTAGGTTTAACTAAGGTCATTATATTAATTTCAATTAGACTTGTCTATTCTTACTTTTCACCCTATAGTACATAATTTGAGCTGTAAAAAGTGGTTTGAATTCACGTATGCCTTTTTATACATTATTTATATAAAATAATGTAATTTTGACTTGATCTTTGGGCTGTGGCCTAAAGTTAAGTTTTAGGTATCAACATCAGTTTTTTTTATCGTATGGGTTGTGCAATCCTTCAGGGCAAGCAATTCGTCCGATCAATAACAGAAGTTTGGCCAGTAGTATTTCATATTTCCGTTTCTAAAATGGTATCGTTTCAGCTCAATAGTATACTGCACCAATCACGTGGAGATCCAATGCTTCTTTGTAGCTACTACTGCAATGCCTTAATGTCTTAATGTATCGGAATACATATTTCTTTTCGCTAATGTCACTTGATATAGAATACTAGCCATTACAATAATCTTTCAGCTTTTCAAATTTTTACCAACTGCTAAGATTGGTGATTTTACCGCTTTGCTAACGTCACCAATATACTTTCTCAGTCAAAATTGGATATTTATTAGAGATAACCCTTTAACTTTCGGAGATGTATAAATTATATATTACTTCTTTCCACAAGTACGAAAATCATCTTTAAGCTTTTCTACAATCTTTCAAGAACTTTTCTTCTCCTTCTTTGGCTTTCTTTAAAAATATTTTGTGGTCCCTTGTATCTCTGCAGCTACTTGCATGACATTGCATTCCGTGGAATTGGTACGAGGTTTGCTTGTCTCTATTCTCGTATATTGCCTTCACTATCCTCTTCAGGTAATAAGTTATTTTTCTATGTTAACTTTTCTTCCTTAAATTGTGCTTTTCAATTTTGCCCTTTCTTCTGGGAAAATGATTGAGATGAATTCCATCTATTCTTGGGAATCTACCGTCGTTTTTGTTTTCTTCTTATTGCAGTACAATGTTATAGCCTCCACATATTTGTCCGACTGTTGGTGTCGTTGATCATCTTTTGTCTGTAAAAGATGGATTCGTAGGGAAATCGGCTTCGTTTTCTGACTAAGTAGTATTTCTAGATTACGTATCGCTGTCAATGATTTTTGTCTCGTTCCCATTCATTTTAGGTCAACATTCTCGTAGTCAAGGTTAGAATGAGTGAGTAGCCATGGAACTAGAAAGTGCTGTCACCTGAGATGTTCTTTGGTGAGTAGCCATGGAAGTAGAAAGGGAAAAGGCTAGTCCTTCCTTCGCTAACTCATGCGACAATGGCGCGTTGATACCCATACTTTTGTTACTTCGCGGTTGAGGAGGACTTGAAGACGTATTTACTATTCTTGGTTTGCCTACACTTGGAGATGAAAATCCTTTGAATATTCAGCTCTCGGCCGCAGAGAAGCGAATTGAAAATGCTATAGTGATTGTTTTTTTCTAGTAGCAAGAATTTCACTCATCGTAATTTTCTAGACTGGACAAATTAATTTTGGGTTTTCACAGTGGACATGACCTTTGTTTCAGCTAAAAGGTACCATTCGGGTTTGACCTGCTGTACTTTGATGAGTTAGAAGGAGCTGGTCGCGAATTGTTGACTCCCCTATTGATGCTCATTTTCTACAGATCTTTTTGCTGGAACATTTTCCTCATTATACATATTCTTCACTTGATGCTGTTCATATAAGGCGTGATATCTTTCAATATTCGCCTCTCACATTTTCGGATGTTATCATGACCTAAAACTGCCCTTTTTGTTGGATAATGAAGATGGCTTTTCTTTTTGTCCGTATTTAGAAGCTTCGTCATTGACTTCTACTTCTGCTATTGATGTTCTAGCTGCTTCATCTGGCATTGAGAGTTTCCCTCGTATTCTCAAAATTAGAAGTGTTGAGAAAAATTAAATTATATTAAACTCTCTTCAATATAAAATTATTGATTTAAATTTATATTTAAAGTACTTAATAAAAATTAGCTTCTACAATTATAAATTTTTAATTTATTATTAAAAAAGGTATCATAAAATTTTTTAATTTTTCATCAAATCTCATAATATAAATCAAATTTATTATATCTTTTCAACAATTATAAATTAATTTTTCATAAGTGAAATTACTAATTCACATACAATCAACATAACATAATAAAAATAAATATTTGATTTTTTCACAAAATAATTAATGAAAATAAAATAAATAATAACAAGCATCAATTGATAACAATAATCAATTTGATAATCATCAATTATTATTTATTAATCACAAATAAAAATATTTATTTAATATTATATCTAAAAAATTAAATAAAAATGATGACTAAAATTACATTTAAATCATGACATAATCAAAAGTTTCAAATATTCATACTAACGTATAGAATGAGAAATAAATAATATGATGTCAATCATATTTAGTAATTTGCATAAATGTTATTTTATTAATTATTCATAATTAAAATATCATAATTTAATATATTAATAATGAATCATTATAGTCATATCATACATAAATATTTTAAGGTCAAATTTATAAATCAAAGAAAAATTTAAATTCTACTATTAAACTTCAATTTCAAATTTCGAAATCAAATTTCAATTTTTAAAAGAAAATTATTATATTTCTAATCAAATTTATTTTATTAAAATTTAAAAATTATGATATTAAAATATGTTTATTTTTCTTCAAATAATTATCAAAAAATAACAATAAGAACATTATATTTAAATAACGGCTACGGATAAAATTATGATTATATTACACAATTATTTTGTATCAATAATAACAATTCAAAAATAATATTTTTATTAATATAAATCAAATATTCATTCTTAATTAAACATATTTGATTTAAATATTTTGATAAGTAAGTTTAGTTGGACTAGTGGTAAAGTTATTTATCCTCTTTAAGGTCTTAAGTTTGAGTTGCAATATTATCAACTTTTTTTTAAATATTAAAGACAATTAGTTAGACTTGTCGGGTCGACCCGGCACGAGTTCATGGGCTAGCACAGCCCGTCACGTGTCAGTGCTGTGCCCAACCTATGGGCTTAAAGTCTTGGCTCAGTTCAACCCAACAATCATATCATATTGGGCCAGGTCATTACTATTTATGGGTTGTCATTTCACGAGGTTGGGCCAATCTATTTACCACTTTTAGGCTACAGACTAAAGTTGTTACTATCGCTCATCTTGACATGCTCTGTATGTCAACATTCTTTATATTGCCAATATTGGAGACGTTCACCTCTCTCTTGTTGAGTATACAACAGGTCACTGCAAGGATTTTGTGGGCTTGGACAACCAGATTCCATATGACTAGTTGAAAGTTAGTTATGCTTGCACAATTTGGAATGTAGGAAGCAAAAGTTGCCATATACTGAGATTTACGCCACTTATTCTATTGTATAGCCGTAAGTACCACACCGAGAGCACCTAAGCAACTAGAAGCTTCGTCATTGACTTCTACTTCTGCTATTGATGTTCTAGCTGCTTCATCTGGCATTGAGAGTTTCCCTCATATTCTCAAAATTAGAAGTGTTGAGAAAAATAAAATTGTATTGAACTCTCTTCAACTTAAGACTAAAGCGTTGAATTTTCTTTTCCATTTTCTTTATTTGTTTCTATGAATATATTTTGTTTAGAGTTACATCTGTGCACCTGCTAGCAAGGTTGGTTATGCTGGAGAAAAAAAATAATTCTTTAAAATACTACAAAGTTAAATCTTTCTGAGCAATAAGAATTTTCATTCATGTGTACTATGAGAAACATGTTAGTTACCATACATGCACGATTACAATATGAGGTTAATGCATACTACTAACTATATCAAACTTAATACAACAATTATAAACAAGAACGTAGTTCAGAACTTTATTTCTGCCTGTTATACCATTTCCTTGATATGGTCTATGTTAGAATTTTTTAACTGTAAGTGGCCCATAATCTTTCATCATTTTAAGTGGGAACGTGTATTATACAGTTCTGTTAGTTTTTGTTCAGTTCATTACATATTCTAACAGTTGTTACACGTTTTAACAGTTTCTAGCAATTAAATGGTTACACGTTCTGGCAGTTTCTGGCAATTAAATGGTTACACGTTCTGGCAATTTATGGCAATTTTTTTATGATTTCTGTGATGAGCAGAGCTTATAAATACATGTTTTCTCTTGGTTAAGTTCCTAAGCCAACAATTTCTCTTTAAGAAATATACACCATCGTATAGAAATTGTAAGGTTTAGAAGAACTATAAACCAGTAATTTTTTATCACCAAATTGTAAAAAACGACAATGGCAAAAGGTATGTCTTTTGGGTTTAATTCTGCATTTGATCTATATGTTATTGTGATTTGTAAAGCATGATAGATCGTATATGAAATTCTAATATTTGGTATCAGAGCCATTGTTTTGCCTCTGTTTTTTTTTTTGTTAAATTCGGTTAAAGGATTA
>CM040451.1:1288922-1395848 GCA_022749755.1 Azadirachta indica | reverse complement strand
CCCAGTTTAGGAAGGCTTTCAGTCTTGATGGAAAGTAAGTTTCTGAGAATCGGCAAGGAATGAGGAAATAAATATAGCTCTAACATTCTTCTCCTCAGTTTGCGTGCTGTGTACAACGTCAAATCCGAGCCTAATGAAGAGTTCTCAGGGCAGCCTTTCCACAACGTGTTGCCCTTGATGCACAATCTCAGTAGCATTTTCTTCCAGTGTTCTTCTAACCCGGAAGATAGTGACTGTTTCCCGAATAGGAACAAGATTGAATTTATAAGCAAGAACAACTCCGAAACTTGCTGCTGCTCCTCCACTGATGGCCCAAAACAGATCTTCACCCACGGATTTTTTTTTTTCAGAAGTCTTCCATTTACGTCTACAAGCTTTGCATCGACCATATGATCGACTGTCAGCCCATATTTTCTCGTCATATCGCCACAGCTACCGCCACCAAAGTGATCACCAACGCCGATTTTAGGACAAACTCCTCCGGGAAGCAATGAGTTTTGCTTTTTTCAGACATGCGATAGTAAAATTCCCCCAGGGTTGCTCCAGTCTGAACCTCTCATTTTTTTTATGTCAACATGAGCGGAGAGAAGGTGGAACATGTCCAGAACGAAGAATGGGACTTCGGAAACGTAAGATATTTCCTCGTAGTTATGTCCTTCACTTCGGATTTTCATTTGCAGGTCGTGCTTACGAGCACAAATGATGGCAGTTTGGATATGAAATTCATGCAAAGCAGTTATAATAAGCAGAGGTTTTAGAGTTGAAGTTGTGTTGAAACGAAGGTTTCGAATATAACTATGTAAGCTTGCAATACAGACGAATACGAGGAGTTTAGGAAAGTAAAAATAGCTGGGGAAATCGGATGAGAAAGCTGAGAATGGCTGAGAAGAAAATCTCCATGGAGTTTATCAGAAGTTGCTGTTGGTCTCGATGAAGTTATAGATAAGAGGAAGAATTGAGAGCAATGAAAGCTTTGTAAGCCTCAAAGTTACCATTTCTAGTTTTTTTGGGTGAGGGGTCATTAGGCTCAAGGGTTCTATAATATTTACAATGAGTAATTAAGAAAACAAATAATGATTTGACTTTCCAATCCTTTCTCTGGATTCAGAATTAATCTAAGCTCTCAATTATTTTTCAGATTATTATTTTATTAAAGAATATAATAGAAGATCAATTAAGCAAGTCATCTCCTCGCCATTTGACCAAGAAAATTCAAACTACAAAATAAAATATAAATATCATTATTTTATACATTTGAATTCACACATTAATAATATAAATATTTATTAATATATTATAAATTTTTCATTTGACTAATTTCATAGATGATCTGTAAACTATATGTATTAAAAACTAAATAAAGTTTAATTATTATTAGGATTTTTTTAAATTAAATGAAACTATTTAGATATTTGTATTAAGCATTAAACACAAAATTTAACTTAATTTTATTGGAATATAACTGCAAATTTTTCAGTGCTAAATTAAAACAAATGAGTCGCTGAAATCGAAATATATTTTATATTCCATACAAAATAAATAAGAACATTTAGTAGTGCTCACCCATCTCCGCCTCATCATTTAAGGTTCAAATTTCAAATCTTTTTGTGTGTATGTAAAGTTTAACTTCTATAAATATTTGTAATAGATGAAAGTGGTGTTTTTTTTTTTTTTTGGGTCTGAAGTTTAAATGAGACTGAAACATGAATTTACCCAATTTGCGTGTCAAATTATGATTGCTTGATCTCTTGAATAGGCTTTGTATCGCTCCTAATAAGCTTTAATTCTTCTGGCTCTAGATCCAAATTGAGTTTTCATACTCTTTTTGAGTTATAGAGAGTAAGACCCATTGTATCCTTTAGGTCTCATCTAGTCGCCCGAGAGTCGTGATGTTGTACACTTATGAGATTGGCTTGGACTTCTTTGAAGAGATTTTTTATCACTGCTACCATACTTGCAATATTTAGCAAAAGCATAAAGCCTAATTTGTGAGTCAGCAGTGTGTGGAAGCAAGTTAGTGCTAGTACCAATACAAAAGAATATAACAATTCTAAAGGTAGGTTATGGCTAGATTAATATTGATTAAACGTAAAATCAGCTTGTGCTGGTTTTAGTACACTCATCTGTGACTTGTGCATTTCTAGAACACAATGGGCAAAAGGCTGTAGCAAGAAATAAAAAGCCCTTATTTTTCTAGAAAACACATTGAATAGATACACAAAGGCATGGTATAAGTTTATATATTCAAACCTTATGCTTACCTCTAACCAACATGAGGTTACAATGAAGAGAGTAGCCTTGTTGTATTGTATTTGCGATGAGATCAAAATTGATGTTGGAAGGGTAATTAATAGGAGCTTGATCAAGACCATTGAAGCTAAGATAACCAGGGGGCATATTTTTCAATGCCTAATTATTGCTTTATGTTTGAAGGCAAGGGTAAAATTTGAAAAAAAAAAAAAGAGCACCAACTAGATCTAGATTCTCTTATTGACAGTTGCTCCATTAACGTTCACCTATTGGAAGGTTAGTGCATTTATTTGATTGGGGTTTAAGGTTTATTATAGACAAGAAACGCAAATCCCATTGTTGTACCAACAATTACCTCATCTTTGGAAGGGCTTATTTAATACAATACTAGCGGCATACAAGGAAGCATGTGATGCAAGAATATATCGCGTAAGAAACCCCTATCAAAGCTTGCCAATGCCCTTATTCTTTAACCAAAAGTGAACTAGATGGTAGTTCTATCTTAACTCAACAAGATCCCACTCAATTGACACTCGCTGATATGCAATAATGAATCATCTAGCAAGGGTAAGAAATTCATGAAATATGACAAGAGCAAACAAGGATGAACCACTACTAAATGGAGTGCTTCAATACTTTTGTTTCGTATTTAGAAAGCTTGCACCCTAACTTGAAGCTTCCACCATTTCAATAATTTTCCCTACACAAGGAAATAAGAGTGACAATGAACAATGAGAGACGAGATTTTTACATTTTGCCTCCCAAGTATAACCCTTTTCTTTATCTTTTGCATGTATATATGGTCAAATATTGATGGCAATGTTTGTTTTTAAATCAATGGGGACTTAGAATTTGTTTTCTTGGTTAGTATAATTTCATTTAGTTTTGTTTATGTTAGTTTATTTTAGTTCCTCTTTCTTGTTATTTATTGAATATCTTTGTTTTCTTGATTCGATTTTTGTTGATTGAGCTTGCTTCTTTTTGTCAAATTAAATGAAAGGCCAATGATATGACCATGACCAAGAATACTCAAAATTTTCCTACTTGATCATTCCTAAAAAATTTTGAACACTTAGCCATAATTGCTTGATTGTTTGGAAATTAGAGAAGGCTTATGTGAACTAAGTAAGCTTGTAGGGCTTCATCACAAAAACTTGTTTGGTTGCCATTTGAGGCGAAATACTAAGAGATGCTCCATTAGGAAATGATTCAAGCCATTCTGGTCCGTTTGAGCCTTTTAAGATAAACCTAGAGTTAGTCAATCCTTAGTTCACGCTCTTTGAGCCTAAATATGTCTTTCTTTTGTTGTCACCCTCGCAGTAACTAGCATTGAAATAAACTTTTATGCCTTTTATTTAGCACCTTGAAATTTCTAGCCATTCTATGGCTTATCTATTTAAACAAGCTAAAAGAGGATGAGTGAAACATGAGGGCTAAAGCCAAACTCTTACCGAGTAATCGAGATCTTATGCCTAAGCAAGTATAGAGAGCTTTCGTCAAAAGGTAGAGTGAGGCTAAAGTCATGAAAAAAAAAAAAAGAAGCATGTAAATAAATAAATTTAGGGGTATCATATAAGCATCCTTTGTACATAAAAGCATCTTTGATTTGTAAATAGTTAGGTGAGAAAGCAAAGGAAGTTATGAAGATTTGATGATTATGGAAAAGAATAAAAGGGTTAAAGATAAAACTTTAGAATGGTTGATGTGTTTAGGGACCTTAAACCATACTTAAACATCCATTTTCCTACCTTGACCATAAACTTATCATTATAAGCTTAATTAAGTTCTAAGGATCCTTGATGTGGTGTCCTACTACATTAATGGAGAGTGACATGAAAATCAACTTTATGGAATTCCTTAAAGAGTCTAATCGAGCTTATTTGTTTGCATAATCTTATCCAAGTTGAAGAATGATTAAGTATGTGGCAATTCACACGCTTTTGATAAGGAATCTTTAAGTAGAGTGACATTTGATACTCAAGTTGAAATACTAGTTAAAATCCTCGCATTTTGAAGGTTTCCTTAACTTAAGTATTTGCTTAATCTATGAAGCTGGATTGTGCTTTGACTAAATGTATGCTCCAAAGTTTATTTTGTCTCATTGTGGTTATCTTAGGCTAAGCTTTCTTCATTAGTGATCTTTATTGTTTTTGGTTTGATTTGCTTGAGAGAGGCAAACATTCGAGTTTAGGGTATATGATAAGTACGCCCTTATTAACTACTTCAAGACTTGAATTACTTTTGTAAACCCTCAAGTTTTGTTAATATTTGATGAATTTGAGTGACCTTGTAAAAAAAAATTAGAAAAACAGTTATCCAAAATGAATTCAACTCCAAAAAGAAATGCAGAGAAGTCAAAAGGAAGATCAAGGACCAAAATAAACCAAGTGGGGATGAAAGTTCAAGCTTTGCAAAGTTTTGGAAGAGGCTATGCATGGCGATTCTACGCCATGCATGCTGCCTCTTGTCAGCAACCATGTGGCGTGGCCGCACCATTTGCTTCTTCAGCTCAGTGCCTTCGCGCCATTTGGAAAGGAGAATGACAATCTTTGTTGATTTTTGGCCATAGGATCATGTATGAAGGGCCTAATTTGGGTCTAAACTAGCTTTTATGTTTTGGGGATAGATAGCCACCAGAGCTAAGAAAGGAAAGTTGAGTTTTTAAGAGAGAAGATAAAGAACAAGAGTAGGATCCTAAAGAGAAAAAGGGTGATTGAATCAAATTAAAGGCTTTGGAAGAAAATTTGAAGGATAATCGTTGAAGCCCTCATCTTTTGTCTAGTTTCCTCTATCATTTTCATCTTGTACTTTATTTGCATTATTATTTGTTGAATTCAAGGATTATGATTTACTTGATGAATTTGATGTTCACAGTTGATAAGTTGGCTAAAATTCTTATTCTAGGGACTTGATATAGCTTATCTTGAATATGTTTAGCTAGTTGGCATACTTTTAATGTGGAATGATTTTACTTGTGTTTACTTGCAATAGTTGATTCTAAATTGTTGATTGACATATTGGATGATTCAAGATAAATAAATTAAAACTCTGAAAGTTTAGTTTATTCATTGGATTCTGTAAACACAATTTAGTATTACTAAGATTCCGGGATGAAATTAGTACCTAAATAATCTAATAATCACTTAGGATAAAAACAAGAATTGGGAGATAATTGAACTCTAGGTGATTAGTATAAGACACACTTAAAAAACATTAATTAATCACGTACGATAGGGATATAGATTTGGAAATTTTTACGTAGTAACTAGTTTGATACTCCGAAGATGTAACAAATTTACTCATAATCTTATGATTAGTAAATAAAATCAAAACACATTCTTAATCACCAATTCAGGAAAACATAAGAAAAGATAAGTGAAATCAAGACCCTAGATATTTTATCCTTACATATTTCATTAACTCATCAATACTCCTTAAATTAGTTGCATTTGCTTTTAGTTATTTAGCAATTAGATAGTTCATTTTGTTTATTATTTTTGTTTACAATTAAACTAATCTAAATTGCTTAGATAAAACTACACTTTTAAGACTGTAACACTCAATAGTTAATTTAAATTTGAATCGTCGTAGGATAATATTTGTATTTATCACTCTACTACTTGATCATACCAGTATTCTTGCGGTTATCATTGTCCCGATCACTTCTTCTTCTTTAAGATTTGTTAGAACCACCAGCAATAATCGCCGATTTTGATTTAAATGATATTTCTTCTTTAAAGACGGTCTGTATAATGGACACTCGACCATCTCGGCTCTGCTTTCGTCCACCGTCTCTTGCTCTGAGGCTATGCTGTCCAAGCTGCCGTTTAGAATCACGGTTAGTTACTCCGCCATTGCTCCTAGATTTTCTCTCTTTTTATTTTTTTTCTTGTTTTCTCCTTCATAATGTATTTTATTTTTTATTTTAAAAAATAAAAAATTAAAGATTTTTAATTTTAGATAAAAACGTTTTATTCATTAACATGCACAACTAATTCTTTCAATTTTAGGCCAACTCACGTAAACTATAGTCTTCGAATTTTCTTCTCATTTCTATATACATACATACATACATACATACATATATATATATATATATAGTGTATTTCTAAATTCAATTGGCAAGGTCTGTCCTTTATTTCTTTTTTTTTTTTTCTTTTATAAAAAAGCTCTTTTTTAGCATATATTTATATAATTTCCTGTTTATTTTTCTCGATAATTAAGAATGAAATTGTTATCATTTTGTAATTGTAAATCTTGGAATGAGCATATCAGTCTGTTAGTACTGAGAGAGTTAGATTTTTCTGCTTCTGTTTAGAAAGACGTTGTTTATTTCTGCTGGTTAGTTAGTTTACTGCTGCTATTTTGTTGTTGCTATTTTGTTGGGTTGGCATGTCACTGTTAGTACTATTTTTTTTAATGAAAACATTTGGTTGATAGTTTTCAATGTTTGATAACCTTTTAATACGACTGGGTGGTTTGTATATATTTATTATCCCTTTTTTTAAACTTTTGGCCATCCTTCATTTCTTGTATTGCTAGTTTTCATAATGAAATATTAAAATAATTATTGTTTTGTTTGTTTGTTTGTTTAGATGAGGTTCTAGAGCAACGTTTCTAATATGAGTTGGGGGGCTCATTCTGAGGGCGCCACATGTATGATTACACCATCTAATTAATAATAATACGTATTCTTCTTTGGCTGCAGACTGTTAGGATGTGATTGATGCTGTTAAATTATAATTTTTTTTTTGTTTTAAGATTTATGATTATATGAGAAACTTCCTACATGTTAACTTATTTGCAGAAATTCCAAATCTTTCAATACATAATTTTTTACTTTAATTTTTTCCTGGCTAGATCATCATGATATATTACAGCTAGATGCCATTTGTTTTAGTTGATTTCATGCTTGATATTACGCGGACCATTTTCGATTTGTTTGCCCTCCCACGGTCTTACTATAAATTATAAAAAATAGTCAAATATTGGGATTATTTCTTAATTTGATTGAAAATTTTATAGTCAGTTTGTCTTCTTTTTTTAAAAATAATAGTATTGAATATTAAAAGTAAGACAAAGCAAAGACACATGTTATAATTCCTTTTCTGATAACAAAACTAGACCCCCATTAAAATACCATCTTGAATGACTTGTACTGAGCTATGAATTTACTACTTGTTTTGAGGTCGAAGCTGGTTGTGAGATAATGCACGCTAGTTGTTCGATAAAATGCTTGTTAGACCTACGAGAATACTCTGTTTCTTTTTATAATTTTCAGGATATTGTAGGACAGCTACGTAATTTGTTGAGACCAGAAAGATGCTGAAGCAAGGTCCTAGACAACACGCATTTTACAAATGGAGGAGAGAAGACTGTTAGCCCTTGCTTTTGTATACCTACTAGTAGTTTGCATCAAGGACAAGTATCTAATCTAGTCTTCAGATTATTGAGGTCTTTTTTTTTTCTTTTCTGATTGCCCAATTGAAAATCTTATGACGTTCACCCAAAGTCAGGTCTTTTATCGTCTATTAAACATTCCTAAGTTTGACTCAGGGTATTCAATTCATGTAGTTGATATAGAAGCTACTTTCAAACCCAGCATGTTCAATTATTTTCTCCGTTCACTACCGAGTTTGGAAGTTTCATTGTACTTTTTTAATAACTAAGGTGCATCTAATAGTTACTTGTTTTTTGGATGACAGGCTGCATAACTAGACGATGTCTTCTTAAATTATCTGCATTGTGTCTTGGAGTCTGAAATGTGTAGGTAATTGGAATTTCTTAAAGACTCTTATTAACTACTGCTTTGGCTACACAAGCATATAAATGATTTGGATTTCCATCCTCAAAACACTGTTATAATATTTGGGGGCAAAGATCACACAATAAAGTATGCTCCATTCTCGTCACATATGTTTGCTTCATTGATTTATTTTCTCCCCGACCTTTGACTGAAGACATTTTTTACATGGAGCTTATTAACAATTTTGGTTTTTATTAATTATAAATAGTAAAATTAATGGTACAAATAGTGTAAATTTTTTTTATTAATTATAAATAGTAAAATTTTGTTTCTTGGATGATAGGCTTTTTCATTACTTTAAAGCATGAATGTACTTTAGTTGATAGATAAACATTATCGTCACGAATTGCTGTCCTTGACAGATATTATTATCATCTATGACCAGTTTTCTAGCGATGTTAATATTCAATTTCCAAAATATTTATTGTTATTCAATGTTTATATTTTAGTTCAATATTTATTTAATCTCCGTGTTCAATTTATTTATCACGCATTCATTTTTACAATTATTTAATTTCAATTTTTTGACATTAATTTCTTTTTGAGTACTTGATCATAGGATATATGATAAAAAATTATGTGTGTGGCAATATTATGCTATTGAAAAATATGTAACATATTTTATAACAAAGAAAATTTTCATTATAAAATTATGTGTGTGTGTGAGACAGCGACAGAATTTTTATCTTATTACACATTTGTAAGAGTTAATATAATTTTATTAATTTAACAAAATGTTTCTAATCAGAAAGGAGTGTTTCAATATTTTGATCTAAGGAGAAACAAGTCAAGTGAGCATCTAGGAGGGTATTGGTAATTTTTCCTATTCACAACTATAATATTATAAATAAAAATTATAAGTAGTTAATAATTGAGTTTAGTAAATATATCTTAACTAGAGTAAGGGCGAATTTGAATTGTTTTTTAGATTATATAATAATTTAAATTTTATTATAGCCAATGAATAATATGTTATTAAGAGAACTACTCAAATCATTCATAAATCTTATTTTTAAATTACTTATTCATAAGTGTCTCTCTTTAAATATATTTATAAAGAGTAGGGATGTTCAGAATCCAATTTGATTTGATATGTTTTTAGTTGATTTGGTGGATTAATAAATTGGATTGGATTTAGAAATCTAAAATCCGGTTACAGTGGATTGGATTGTAAATTGACATTGTCAATCCGCAAGAATTTGATCCAATCTATTAAAAGTAATATAATAATATTTTAAATATAAATTATCTTACTATTTTTTAATTAAACTATTAATTTTATTATTTACAATTAATAATAACAAAATTTTACATTATTTAAAAAAATTATTAATTATTGAGTTGACTCATGAGCTTTATAAACCTTGCTAGGCTTTGATTTTAGAAACTTGGCCTCGATAGACCGGTACATGAGCCCGCATGGGCTTAATTTTCATAGGCCATGTCCGCCTATAGGGTCGACAGGTAATAATTTATTAATCTTAATTCAATAATTCTTGATAAGTCTATAGGCCAAGTCCAAGTATTAAGATTTTAAAAATTAAAAAAATAAACAGAAAAAATCAAAAGAATTGACAAAATACACCAGTCGATTGGAATTGAGAAAATTCTATCCCCATTGTTACACATATATAATTCATGGAGAGATAAAGAAATAGATAAAGAGTGCTTGTGTGTCACTCATCCAAGGAATATGAAAAAATAATATAGATAGATATCTATATTATTTCATATATTTAAATGGAAACAAATACAAATAAATAAGTATAGACAACCTAAATCCTCTTAGTTAATTCTATAAATCTATAAATTATTTTTGATTTTATCGAAATGGGATTTTAGCGATAAGGAGTAAATAAATTATGAATAAATTCAAGCCACGCTTTCTTAAATCCAAGCGATCTTTTCGTAGGTGTTTGCCCCAATCCAGTCGAGGATCAAATTGATTATAAAAATATGAGTTTTAATTAGTTGATTTTTTAGTGAACAAGGAACAATATTATCTAGATAGGTGAATAGGTTGACCTTAAAAGAACAACGATTAATTACTATTGCTATAAACAAGCTCAAAATTTATCTTTGTTACCTTTTCTTAATAATGAGAAATAATTTGAAAGAAGTGAGTCGATCGCAAGAACTAGTGTTACAAAAAAAAAAAAAAAGGGCTTATTCTTCAGCTCAATCAAAAGTCTAATCCTAACTCAAACACAAATGGATGTTTTCTTCAAAAAATACGAGAAACAATCACGTCTGTAAAAAAAAAAAATGAACTAGGGAAGAAGAATAAATGTTTTTTTTTTATTGAGTATGTTAGCTCATTTTAATGACTTTATTATACAATCTCATACTAATTTCTACTCTACCTTCTCAAAGTTTGTTCTCCAGAAAACTCCATTTAAAAATTATGACAAATTTGTTCCAACTTCTTTGTTTTATTATTTCAATGGAAATCATACAAAGACAATTTTTATTTGATACAACTATTTGTGCAAGGATTTTACGATGGCATCTTGCTTAATACCATAATCCTTCTATCATCACCCTGCCACCCTTCTCTTTCAAGTTTCACCTAAATTTTCATGGCAATTTCTTCAACACTCTCAAGACAATTCATTCAACTCCCTTCAATTCTCATTCAATTAATTTTCCTCATCCCAAACTTCCCAATTCTCATTGAAATGCCAAAATTAAAAAAAAATCAAAGGTAATTTCTTTAATAATATTTTAATTATGTTTTAATCTTTTGTAATAGATTACTAGTTATTGGTATTAAATTTTTATATATAATTATGTCTAATGAGTTTTCTTTTATAATTCTTTACAATCTTTATATTATTCAATTTATATAATTCTATTTGTGCTTATTAATATTTAATTTGTACAATTTATTTTTCTTGAAAAATAATTAAGGTCAAAATATTATTATAACTTTCAAATTTAAACGTTAAAACCAAATTATATTATTATTTACAAAATAAGAAAGAGCATAATATGGTCATATATATATATATATATATATATGTCTTTGAATAGTTTAGGGGTAAAATAGATAATTTATATTAAGAATAGAAATTCGAGGTTATCAGTAAAATTAAAGAGTATTTTCACATTTTTTTAAAGTAAGGGGTATCTAGCATATGCTATAAACCTAGGGAATATGTGCTTTTTTCCAAAAAGTTGGGTTAGAATACAATATCACTACATACAAATATAAATCATTTATACACTCAAATGTGTAAATCACATTCTTTGCTGGTTCTTTGATGACTACTGCAAATACATATTTTCTGCCGCTGCTTACTGGCGATCTACTGCTAATTTTATGCCTTTTGCTTTCATTGCTATTTCTGGTTTTGCTGGAAAATTGTTGCTGTGGGAAGTCTTGCAATCTTTAAAAGCTGCAGCTTATGCTGTTTCTTTTTCATGTAGTCTCTTGCCAGTGTATTTGGTAATTTTATTTTTATTTGTATGATCTTAACTGTCCTAATAATCTTGGGACTGTTCTTGTTCTTAACTTTCTACTATATTAATAATATATTATTCTACTTTATAAAATAAATGTAAATCACATTTTTTAATCTTTCTTTCTTTTCAATTTTATTTTTTGGTTTGTTTTTCAAATAATCAACATTTTTTATTTATGATATAACTATTTTTTTAGTTCAAGTAAAATTTGATAACAATAATATGTGAAGTGTTATAAATTTTAATTACGTATTCTTATAGACTTACCGTGATTATTTTTACCACTTTTTTTTTATTTTAGATGTAGCTTTGAGAACATAATTTTTTTTATTGAAAATTACCCAATTAAAATTATTTATATATTCATTGTTTGTTATTTAGTTTGGACGGATGTATTTACTTGAAGGTTTAAATAAATTATATACTATTTTTTTTTTTATTATCTTCATTAATAAAATATATAATCAATATTAAAACTAAAATTAAATACTTCTAATTTATTTAGATTGGATAGGTTTGGATCAACTTCGAAAATTTTTTTAATGAATTGGGTTGGATCAGATTCTATTATACTGGATGGGGTTGGATTGAAAATGTTCCAATTTGCCAAATGATGGATCGAATATGGTTTTAGTCAAATCCGCCCAATCTGATCTGTTGAACACCCTTACTTTACATAATTTCTTATATCATTTGTAAATTTATTAAATTTACGTAATTTCCACTATTAAAATTACATTCACATGCATTTACTTATGATATATTAATTATACATTAAATAGATGGGTTAGATTTAATCTCATTAGTTAAAAGTGTCTAGTTCACATAATTTGCAATAATTTAAGAAATTATGTAACATTAAGAGATTATTGATCTCAAGACACAAATAAGCAAGCTCTAGAATTATTAGTTTAGGCTAAAGGAAATTAGGCTAGGCCCTCATTAAACCCCATTTCCACACCTCACGGTAATTCAGTTAGGGGAATTAACATATAACTCCTTCGAGGTTTGAGAAACTCACATATAGAAAGTTTGGAAAAACTATATGCGCTTTCTCTTGACCTAAGGACGGAACTAGGGTAGGTTCAAGGTAGGGATTACCATCCTCGAACCCGATTTGTTTGGGCAGCCTCTCCCCCATTTTGCAAAAGACAAATTTGTTCCCAACTTGTCCCTATTTTTAACCCAACTACCCCGCCCCAACCCAGCTTCATTTGACCCAGTTTGATCAATTTCTATTAGTTGGAAAATCGGCTCTTTTTTTTTTTTTTTTTTCATTTTTTAATTGGCTCACAAAAGGCTGTTTTTCCCTTGTCATATTTGTCTTGGTCAATTTCAAGCCCAAACTCTATTTTTTTCACTTTACCTAAATGCATTAATCCGATATCATCTAAAGTCACATTTTCATATTAATATATTACAATTGCTTTAACTCAAGAATTTAATAAGTTATTCAATTAAAAATTAATATATTTCTTATATTATAGTTTAAATTCTAATCGATTTTTAATTGGAATAGTACAATGTTCAAAGTCAATAATGGGAAATGATAAATAAATAAATAAATAAATGAAAGTGCCACTTCACATAAGTTACACATACATGCAGTACTAATTTTGACCTTGAATCTAAGATTGGATTGTAAGATGATTGACATTTGTAAGCAGCAGGACAAGAAAAAGTCAATTAAATATTATGAAATAACTATTTCTTCATCTGCCATCACAACAAACAACATTAATATTTAACTTTCAAATATCTAGATATACTAGTTTTATCCTTATTTTATGTTGATGGGTTTCTACTTTAAAAAGATTCTTGACATCAAACTAGCTTGAGAGGTACATTAATATAGCCCGAATGGGCAGGAGCCAAGCTTTTCAAATAAGAAGTGACATCGCGAAAACTTTCGATTCTTGGTAGATTTCTAAGACAAAGATGATCATGTAAAAATGAACTATTTAATTCATGGATTATCCCTAAAGACATCCATGTTCATGTCCAAAAACTGCTGCAAAAAAATTTAAATTGGTGGTTACAAAGTCCATGTCAAAATTAGAACTGCTAAGATGAGGATCATTTTTACATGATATGAAAGAAGCCAATCAAAATTCTGAAACAAAAATGAATCAATACCGATGCTGTTTAATTACAATGTCATATGCACTAGGAAATTGAAAAATTCAAGCATTCAACTAAATATACAAAACCATGTAATTAAAATAAGTTTGGTGGAAACATTTTTCAATAAATATAACTTGCTTAAAATGAGTTTCTTTCTCTGTAGCTTTCTCAAACATACATTAATTGTATTTTTTTTCTAACCAAATAACCAAAGAAACTACCGAATTGCAACATATCTACAACAACAATGTTGTAACAGAAACTCTAAATGCATAACAATTCTCTTAAAAAAAGGAAACATAGGTACAAAATTTGATTGAAATAAAATTTTGAATTCTTACTGTAGATTGGGTTTGTACAGAAATTTGAATTTATCGTACTATGAGATATTATAAATTGTAATTTTACATAAACTATAATGTATATACTACAAACTTCTGGTAACTACAGTTATTGAAAGCTTATATTTTGATGCTTTAGTCATCGACTAGAAGCATTACTTTTTAATTCAGTCAACAACATCCTTATGTTTTCTTCAAGCAAACCAAAATAAAAAGTAATGATAGCAAGCGGTGGGTTAATGGCTTAGAATAATAGCGGTAAAAGCAATTACCTCACAGTGATGGGTCAATGTCTAGGGTAGTGGAAATATAAGTGATGACCACAAACAAGATGAAGAAGCAACGACAGCAAATTGCGTGGGAAAGAACAACGATGACAGGCAAGTTCGAGAAGTGATTACGGTAGGCAAGGACTAGCATGGTGTCGTTTGTCAATCTTGCTTCCACTGGGTGTGAGAACTGAAAGGTAGACATGGCTTGTTAATTTAGGGATGAAAAATAGAATCTATGGATTATTGCCTTGATGCTCCAGGTGTGTCTATTGAGCCACTAAAGTGACAGTAATTCTACAGTAGGTGAGGGGTGTACCTGACTGCAAGGTTTGGCTACATGACACAGTAAGTGAATTATTACAACATTTATTTAATTTTCATTGCAAATGCATTACAATGGGTTCGGTATGTTTGGTTTATTGTTAAACAGTTGTTCACGCAACATATAAACGATATTTGGATATGTTAACATACCAGCAGATGATTCTCCGAGAGGTAAAGCCCTAAGATTGAATTGTTTCTTCCACACATTTATATGTACGTTATGCAATATAGTTTTCTTAATTTTATAATGGTTAAAATGGTTTTTCTATTTTTATGATGTGTTTTGTCTCTGCATAGACATTGATTCTTATGGCATGGAAGGGTTATCTATCAGGAGATCTTTCTTTTGGACTTTCTACCTATGTACTGATTTAGAGTCGTATATGTTGGGGAGATAGAGCCGAGTGCACAGAGACCAGCGGCTTGTTAAAATTATGTACATTCCTGTTAATGTATGCGTGACCACTAGATGGCATATGTAGTTGATTTACTTGGTCTGCGAATCACAGTCTATGATCATCATCAAATACATATGGAGATGGCGAGATGGGCACCACTATATAGTCATTATGTCCATTACTGCCTCACTTACTGCAGTAGGTTGTATTCTATAGGTACTAGAGAGATGTTGTTAAGGATTTGTTAGCTTTTATATACTTTCGGCTGTTGCATGGCATCCCTCATCAGTTAACCATGTCCGATGATTATGGATTCTTCATATGCATGTATATATACTACTTAGGATTACAGCGTGATTTTCATTAAAGTCAGGGAGTATTTTCACGTTTTTTTTTAAAGTAAGGGGTATCTAACTTATGCTATAAACTTAGGGGATATGTGTTTTTTTTTCAAAAACTTAGGGTAAAGTACAATATCTTTGTATACAAATATATATCCTATATACACTCAAACATAATCACATTTTTAATCTTTCCTTTTTCTCTTCTCAATCTTATCTTTTTGGTTTATTTTTCTAATGATCAACATTTTTTATTTACGATATAAATATTTTTTTAGCTAAAGTAAAATTTCATAAGAATATTATGTGAAGGGTTATAATTTTTAGTCATGTATTTATATAGACTTACTTTAATTATTTTTGCACTTTTTTATTTTAGATGTAACTTTGAAGAACATATTTTTTTTTATTGAAAAGAACCTAACTATAACTATTTATATATTTGTTTTTTGTTATTTACTTTGAATGGATGTATTTGCTTAAAGGTTTAAATAAATTATATACTACCTTTTTGATTATCTTAATTAATGAAATATATAAACAATATTAAAACTAAAAATTAAACATTTTTAATTTATTTGGATTGGATTAGGTTAGATCCAATTTGAAATTTTTTTTTTAATGGATTGAGTCTCATCAAATTCTATCATAATGGATCGAATTTGATTGAAAAAGTTCTAATTCACCAAATAATGGATCGAATATGGTTTTGTTCAAATTCACCAAATCCCATTCATTGAACACCGCTATTTTACACAATTTCTTATATCCTTTGTAAATTTATTAAATTTATGTAGTTTCAACTGTTAAAATTATATTTCACATGCATTTTGTTATGGTCTATTAATTATACATTAAATAAATAGGTTACATATAATCTCATTAGTTAAAAGTGTCTAGTTCATATAATTTACAATGATTTAAGAGATTATTGATCTCAATACACAAATAAGAAATTTCTGTATCTCATTATAATTAGATTAGAGGAATTAACACATACCTCTCCTGAGGTTTGAAAAACTCAACATAGAAAGTTTGAGAAAATCTATAAATACTTTTGCTTGACCTAAAGATGGCAATGGGGTAGGTTTAGGGTAGGGATTTCTATCCTCGAACCTGACCTTTTAAGGGCGAGTGTATCATGAACTCACCCTTCCATAATTTTGAAAAAGACGAACTTGTTCCCAACTTGTCCATGTTTTTTAGCCCGACTACCGCGCCCCAACCGGACCCTATTAGATCCAGTCTACCAATTTCTATTAGTTGAAAAATCTACACTTATTTTGTTTTCGTTTCTTAATTAGCTCACCAAAGCCTATTTTTCTCTTGTCATATTTGTCTTGGTCAATTCCAAGCCCGAACATTATTCTTTTCACTTTTCCTAAATGCATTAATCCATTATCATCTAAAGTCCAATACTTTTCTCTTATTAAAATATTACGGTCACTTTAACTTAAGAATTTAATGATTTATTCAATTAAATATATCAGATTTCTTATAATATAGTTTAAATTATCTTTGATTTTTAATTAGAAGAATCTTCAAACTCAATAATGGGAAAATATAAATAAATAAATGAAAGTGACACTTTACATAAGTTACACATGCATGCATTACTAATTTTTACCTTGAATTTAAGATTGGATTTTTAGAATCTAATAACTTTAGTTTTTAATTATTAACTAATATCGAACACTTAAAATGATTAACATTTGTTAAGTAGTAAGCAGGAAAAAAGTCAATTAAATATTATGAAATAATTATTTCTTTATCTGCTGTCACAAAGAACAATAATAGTGCTTAACTTTCATTTTGTGTTGATGGGTTTCTACTTTAAAGAGATTCTTGACATGAACTAGCTTGAAAGGTATGTTGATATAGCTCGAGTGAGTAGGAGCCAGGCTTCTTAAATGAGAAGTGACATCGTCAAAACTCTCAATTCTTGTTAAATTTCCAAGATAAAGATTATCATGTAAAAATGAACTATAATTCATCAATTTATCCCCGAACACATCCATGTTCATGTCTAAAAACTACTAGAAAAGGACTACAAGAAAATTTAGATTGGTGATTACAAAATCCAGTTTAAAATATATTAGAATTGCTAAGATGAGGATGATTTTTACATGATATGAAAGAAGCCATTTGGAATTCGGAAGCAAAAATGATCAAGACCAATGCTGCACAATTATAACGTCATATGCGTCAAGGAATTGATAAATTCAAGCATTCAACTAAATACACAAAACCATGTAATTAAAATAGGTTCACTGGAAACATTATACAATATATATAACTTACTTAAAATGACCTTATTTCTTTGTAGCTTTCTCAAACATACATTATATTTTTTCAAACTAAATAACCGAAGAAACTTTCAAATTGCAACAATTTCGCAACAACAATGTCGTAACAGCAACTTCAAATGCACAACAATTCTCTAAAAAGAAAGAAACACAAGTGTGCAGAATTAATTGAAATAGAATTTTGACATGCTTACTATAAATTGGGTTTGTACAGAAATTTGAATTTATAGTATTATGGGATATTATAAATATTAATTTTACATTAACTATAATGTATATGCTATAAACATCTGATAATTACTGTTATTGAAAGCCTATAATTTAATGCCAGTCATAGACTAGAAGCATTACTTTGTTAATTCATTCAACAACATCCTTATGTTTTCTTCAAGCAAACCAAAATAAAAAGTAATGACAAGTAATGGGTTAATGGCTTAGGGTGATTGCAATATAAGTGATTACCTTACGATGATAGGTTCATGGCTTAGGGTAGTGGTAATAAAAGTAATGATCGCACACAAGATGGAGAAGCGACGACGATAGGCTGTGTGGGAAAAAAAAACAACGACGATAGGGAGTTGGAGAAGTGACGAGAGTAGGCAAGGGCGAGCATAGTGTTGTCTATTGATCGTGTTTCCACTGGGTGTGAAAATTGAGAGGTAGATATAGCTTGTTAATATAGGAATGAAAAGTAGAATCTAGGGTTTTATCTATATGTGTAGATCAATAGGGCAGGGTGTGGGAGAACCAATAAGGGAATTATTCGAAAATGCCCTTATTTGAGGGCAAAAATTCAAAAATGCCATAATGCATAATTTGTAATAAATAATGCCACTTTTCAAGAATTTGGACTAAATTAGCCTGATGCCCTATTGCACTTTTGTACAAATGCATAGAGTGCTTTTCACTTCAAGATTGTGGAAAACTAAAGGGGAGACTAAGGCATTCAAATTCTAGGCAATAACTATTGACAGATTTTGATGGTGAACATATAGGTGACGACGAGGTATGATAATAGCTTCATGTTAGATGATAATCAAATTGAGGGCAAACAATGAATGGCTACTTGAACGTGAGCACATAAAAGGGTGTGGCAATAGCAAGAGGTTTTGGGGTCATGGGTGTTGAAAACCTAAGGATTTGTATGGTAAATTCCAAGATCAATGTGTATGAAGAGTTGTTTTGAGTATAAATCACTTTCGAAATGGAAGTGGAATTCTTAGAGTGTAGATATAGACATTGAAGAAAATTGTCATGAGCATCACTATAAATTTTCTGATGGAATGAAAGTAAAAGGAGAAAATCAAAGAAGAGGGGTCGAAGAACTTTGAGGCTTCATTTCACTTTATGTTTTGGTCACATTTCCTTTTGCAGATGTAAGGTTTGGTACTTTTACATGTAATATCTAAGATTGAATATTGTTCCTTGTGATATGTGAGGTACTTGCAGTAGTTGAAATTCTGGAGGTAGATTTAAAATACTAAGATCGTTGCAAGTCAACCAATTCATTCATAACTTGCTTTAATATTTAAATGGTTTTGAACTAATAATCTTGTCTTAATACCAATGTTATCTATTGAACAAATTAGCACTCTATTCAAGTATTTTGGTACTTGCTATTTTAGAAAATATCCTTTTAGTTAACATATTTTATTTATTAGACACAAAAAAGTCCCTAGTAGTTTTAAAAACATCACTTTGATCCAAAATATTTCAGTCCATGTTATTTTGGTTCTTTGACCAAACATCTTTCAATTTTCTACTGTTACTAAAGGGGCTTTCTAATCCATCAATAAACTTCATTTATTTGACAGTACTTTTAGGAAGGAAAGAGGAAAATAAAGAGAGGAGGTGGAAGAAGAAGAGGACGAGGAAAAACAAGAAAAAAAATGGACCAAAACAGAGCAAATTAGGAAGAGAATAATGCAACTAGGAGAAGAAAGAAAATGTAAAGAAGAAAAAATGGAAGATGAAGAGATGAATAAAGAGATTGAAAATTGTTTCTTGTGAGAAAAATATCAAATGTTCATATGTACCTAATATATAAAATATGCTAAATAAAATGATATTTCGTGAAATGTGAGGAACCAAAATAAAATTAACTCTCTTAAAATTATTTCACCTTTAAATGATTTATTTTATGAATAATTTCTTAGCATCAAAGTAAATCATATTCAATACGCACATGCAATTTTTTATAAAATTTTATTATAAAAACTTACTTTTCTTTAAAATATGATACATATTTATTTTAAAAGATTTTGAATATGAGTGAGAAATCTTATTCAGGAAATACTAAATTCTTATCTCTTATTGTTAGTCAAACTTAAGATAACGTAGGAGTATTAAGCATATCCGAGACCATCTAAATTACACCTAGGGGGCATGTTACATATTTTTAAATGACATAATATCATCACCATGCACATAATTTTGCTATAACATATCTCGCGATCAAGCATCAAAAAGAAATTGAACCAAAAATTAAAATTAAATAAATGTGAAAATAAATTCAAGATAAACACGCATGCAAAATTTTTTTTATAAAATTTTATTATAAAAATTTATTTTGCTATAAAATATGTATGTATTTTTAAATGACACAATTTATCACGTACAAAATTTTTTTATGATATATCCTTGTGATCAAGTATTCAAAAAAAAAATTGATGCAGAAATTACAATTAAACAATTGCGAAAATAAATGCAAGATAAATAAATTGAAATGTAAAGATTGAATAAAATATTAAATTAAAACTTAAACATTGAACAACACATAAATTATTGAATATTATTGAAAGGTTATAAGATTAAACTGATAAATTGTGATCTTCAATTGTTGAAGATTTTTAATACAATTTTTGGAAAAATTACAAGAAAGTTTCTTGAAGCTTATTTTTCTAAAAGCTCGGAATTTTGAAAGCTTGAAAAGTCTAATTCTCTTTTCCCACCTTTGAATTATTGACATAATAATTCTGAATGCAACTGGACTTCATCAGATTTTTTTGGGTGCATTATGATTTTACAGAAATGTTCCTGAAGTGCATTAATTAATGTTGACTTGGAAGCCCTTTATCTTTTGCAGTCTGACAAGATCTTGGCAAAGCTTAAATGGTGAAGTCATTGAGTCTGTCCATCCACCTCGTAGGAAAATCAAGATTTCTCCCGAAGATGTCAATGTTAAGCCCCTCCATTCAAAGTCAAAGTAAAGGCAAAAGAGACTAAAGCAACTACATCAATCAATTTTTGAAAACTATTGTTCAACAATTGGATAGAAGTGAACAAATAAACAGTTTAACGTTTAGAATCTGAAATACTTTGTTTATCAACTAAGGATGACAAACTCCTCTTCAAATCTCATGAAATCCCAAGAGAAATGTCTACCCAATTGTCCATCACTTTTGGAAAGGTCTTGATTAAAAGAAATGTAGTTTTGAAACAGATTCCCTGGTTACAAACACTGAAATGCGAGAGTTTGTAATTGATTTTGAGTTCAAATCTGTTAACACCTCGAAGGCCTTTTATGATTTTCTCATAAAACTTGGTTGCCATTAAACCTTCTTGAGTACAATTCAAGTCAGCTCCTATATCAAACAAGACAATTTTTTCTAATTTGAATTCATTGTTGACTAAAAGGGTAACTTCGATGTGCCATTTTTTGTAGGTAATTTGAGAAAGGATCATTATGAAGTCTTCTATAACATTTTCAGAGACTTCACTCTCATCCTATCCTTATTGTTGACTAAAAGGGTAACTTCGATGTGCCATTTTTTGTAAGTAATTTAAGAGAGGATCATTATGAAGTCTTCTATAACATTTTTAGGGACTTCACTCTCATCCTCATCCTTATTTTCAATGACTACAATTTCTTTTTTCTTTTGTTATTTGTCATTAATTTGTTCAATCAAGACTGCTTAGTTTTTTTGTTGGATTTTGAGGAATTTTTCAAGGATTTCTTTGAGGTTGTAGATAGTAGATACTAGTTGGAAACTATAATTTTGGATTCACAAGTCTATTTAAGCCTTTGGCCATAATCCTCAATCTTGTTTACTGCCTCAAGTGAAAATTCTTTGATCTTTTGTAAGAACATTCAGTTCCCTGTTAGTGCTAGATATGGAAGCTAAATCGTCTACTTAGAATTCTTCTTTTGAACTATCATATTGATAATTTTTTGAATTAGAAGTCTCAAGTAAAAGGATAAGTATATAATGTTTGCTCTTGGGTTAGTTTAGGGTCAGTTTGTAGTTACTTTGTATTTTAAAATAATTCAGTTATGATGTATGTATAAATAATTAGATATAAGGAAATCAATTGAGTGTTTGATAAATTTTATTTTCAAAAGTGCCATAAAATTTTAAAAAAAATTGGTGCGTGCCCTTGATAAATTTTATTTTTAAAATATTGTGGTAATACTAATTACTAGAATGTATATAGTGCGTAATGATGAATGAAAATTAATTTTAGATAAATATTTGTCTCTCTACACACACAACCTAAAAAATAATTTATAAGAAAAAAATATAAAATTTTAATTATATTTATAAAAAAATAAAAAATAATAAAGTAATAAAAAATATTTTGGTTTTAAAAATTTCATTTCTTAATTATTATTGAACTTTAATAATTATTTTAGGGTTAATTTTAGAATTTTAATATCTATAAATAAAAATACTGTTCAAAATGATGAACATGGAGAATAAGATTCTGTACAACGCGTCCCACAATACATTTTGTTCTCTCTTTTTTGTAGGCAACAGGTGTCTCAATCATGACGGAGTTGTGCCTCCCCAACCTTTCATGAGAGATTTAGGATAATCTTGTATAAGATTCCTTTAGCTATTGACAATTTTCTTAACCATAAAGGTGGAGCTTCCCAATTGGCGCTCTCAATATTCTCCAATTGTTCTCATCCATGTGTCTTCTTTTGTTAGCTCACTACACTCCTAAATTCTAGGAGATAGAATCCATTTCAATTACGCTATTCTTTCCCACAATAGCAATACCCCTTTGTAATATCACTTATTTAATTGTACAAGTTAAAGATTAAGGACATTTTAGATTTAAACTATAAATTTTAGATTTTGACTTTGATTTTTATGAGTAAGATTTTTTTAGATACTACAATAAAAATTTAAGTTTAATATATATAGTGAATATTATTCTATAACAATTATTACATTGTTGTCTTATGATTATTATTGTTTTGTTATTGATCGATTAGCCAAGTTAAGATTATGAATATATTAATTTATGATTGAACTTCAAAGATATTGCGTATAATTTTTATTATATACAATGTAACATGGCCTAATATTATTGAATTAAATAAATATTTATAATCATGCTTGCATGTTTTTGAAATGTTTTAGAAGTACTAATGATTTATGTATGAATGTTTTAATAAAAAAAACATAAATATTATACACAAATTTATTTATTTACCGAGTCAACAATTCACATCTTATCATTAATATTTTGCATATTGAATTTCTGAATAGATGAATTATAAACTATTAAAAATTTCGTTAGACTATTGAAATAATTGAAGTTTAATGATTAAATAATATTTTTTTATAGTATCAAATTAAATTTTTAGTATTGTATTTAACCTTAAGATTTTTTTTTTATTGAATTTTTAGTAATTTAATTGTATATTAAGGTTGATTAATTCTTTTGAGAATTTTAATTGTACAATAAAATTTTAGATTTTTGGATTTATTTCAAGTATTTTGTCGTATATTTTTATAAGGTAAATTTGAGTTATTACACCTCAACTATCTGTTCAGTTCGCTATAATCTCTATATCGGGCCAATTGGGTTTTCCATTTCTGGGCTTAGAGAAATTTTCCCTAACAATAATATTTATGAGTAATTTAGATTGAAATTATATTTAAATTATAATGGAGGTGTATTTTACTTTTTTTTTCCTTTCTTTTTTAGAGTTAGAAAATAAAAAATATTATTTTATAGCTTAAGGTAACTTGTACCTCGGTAATATGAAATAATTATATCGTATCCCTAAAATTATATATATTTTTTATTAAATAAAAACATAATCTGTTTATTTTTATTAATTTTCATTAAAATGATCAAATTATATTTGGTAATTAAAATATTATAAGAATATATAACTGACAAATAATAGTTAAGATTAGTTTGCTGCAAAAGTATATCTGACAAAGGTGGGACCCGTGTTACATTCCTCTTTCTTCTTGCTTTTGTTGTCCTTCCCTAGGTGTGTTTATCAATTGATAGAATCATTTGATTTAGTTATCACTTTTAAAATCTCGATTTAAAAAAAATATAACTAAATAGTGGCATTTGATTTTCAATTCTAATTGTCAAATCTAAAACTAAAATATAAAAATAGGGTTGTTGGTATATAACGAACAAAGTAGACATATAGTCAAATATTTTTCTGTTTTAACTATTAATACTTTATTTTTAAATTTAATTAATTACTTATTTTACTGTTTATTTTAATGTTAATTTACTGCATACTATTATTGTATAAATAATTAGTAATAATACATAAAGAGAATGGATCAACAATTCTTTATTATTTGTGAACCATTACATCTATTAAAGTATTAAATACAAAATTACATTTCATACGTGTATTACTTGTAGTATATTAATTATATATTAAATATATGAGTTAGATTTAATTTCGTTAATTAAAAGTGTTAAGCATTTATAATTTACAAATAATTTGAAAAATTGTGCAATATTAAACAACTATTAATTCGGTTAATAGATAAGCAAGTTCTAGTATTATTAGTTTGGGGCGTACAGAATTGGGCTGGGCCGGGCCTGGTACAACTAAATTTCCACCTCATGATAATCCAATAATAAACCAAACTTCTGTGTGGGATTTTTTTTCTCAATATTTCAACTTATTATAAGAAACTTGGTAACTAAGAAAGAATACAGGTTAACTGCAAATGATGATGTGAAGCCTGACATACATGAAAAAAGAAAATTCAAAAGTGATGAGATGGCCGGCAGAAAGCTATTCAACTTGGAGAAGAAGATAGCGTATATGATTAAAAGAACTTTCCTTAAATCAAAATTAATTATATTATTTAGGTGTAATTAATTAATTAATGCATATTCAGATTATTGAAATTTTCTCCAGCACCAGATAGGATTTTCTACAATTCACCAACCATATATATATTTTTCTACTTTTAAATAATATCATTTCTCTTCAGTAGTCTATATAAGGGATTGATTGCTTTTGAATCATCTCATCAAGCTTAATTAATTAATTACCATCAGAAATTAAGCCTCGGAGCTCTACAATTCTCTCATTTATTTTCGTTCTTCTCTTCTCATTTCAATCTTTGATAGCTTCGGCTGATGACAGTCATGAACGTTTTCTTCAATGACTTTCTCAGCATTCCGAGAATCCACAACCCCACACCCCCCAACCACAACCTCTTTCTAAAGTAATTTACACCCAAAACAACTCTTTATATTCATCAGTCCTGGAATTTACAATTCAAGACCAAAGGTTGGTTTTTTTCTCTATTTGATTTTTTTGACTTTTTGGGTTGATTTTTTCTCAGTTTTTTTGAATTTTTTTGGTTGAAAGAAATATTATTGAGGTTGATGAATGGTTGGAAGTGATGGATTTGGGTCATAAGATATACTCGTCTGGTACAAAGATAGATTTTGATACCACTTGACACAGTATAAAAGTAATATTAAATATTGTTTTTACGTACTTCTAATACCAATATTATCTATTAAACAAATTAGCACTCTATTCAGGTAATTATATTTCGATACTTACTGTTTTAGAAAATATCCTTTTAGGTGACATGTTTTATGTATTGGACACAAAAAAACCCTTAATAGTTTTGAAAACCATCACTTTAATCCAAATTATTTTAGTTCATGTTATTTTGGTTCTTCGACTGAACATCTTTTAATTTTCTACTGTTACTAAAGGGTTTTTAAAATCCATCAATAAACTTCATTTATTTGACAATAGTTTTAGGAAAGAAAGAAGAAAATGAAGAGAGGAGGTGGCGGAAGAAGAGGACGAGGAAATATAAAAAAAAAAAAATGGAGAAAAGAAGAAGGAATTAGGAAGAAAATAATGCAACTAGGAGAAGAAAAAAAATGTAAAGAAAAAAAAATGGAAGATGAAGAGATAAATAAAGAGATTAAAAATCGTTTCTTGTGAGAGAAATATCAAACGTTCACATGTACCTAATATATGAAATATGCTAAATAAAATGATATTTCGTTAAACTTGAAGAATCAAAATAAAATTAACCCTCTTTAATTTCTTAGCATCAAAGTAAATCATATTCAATACACACAATGCAGAGTTTTTTTATAAAATTTTATTATAAAACTTTTTTTAAAAAATATATATATATATATATATATATAAGGTTTTGAATAAGAGTGAAAAATCTTATCACGAAATATCAAACTTTTATCGTTTTATCATCACTCAAAGTTAAGATAACGTAGAAGCATTAAGTATGCCCAAAACCATCTAAGTTATGTTTAAGTGACATGTTACATATTTTTAAATGACATAATACTACCATGCACATAATTTTTTTTTTTTATAATATATCTTGTGATCAAGTATTCAAAAAGAAATTGATGCAAAAATTAAAATTAAAAAATTGTGAAAACAAATGCAAAGATAAATAAATTGAAATGCAGAGATTGAATAAAATGTTAAATTAAAACATAAACATTGAACAAGACATAAATATTTTAGAAATTGGATGTTATTGAAAGATTATAAGATTAAACTTATAAATTTTGATGTTCAAATGTTGAAGATTTTGATTACAACTTTGGAGAAAAATAAAAGAAAGTTTCTTAAAGCTTATTTTTCTAAAAGCTCGGAGTTTTGAAAGCTTGAAAAGTCTTTTTCTCTTTTCCTAACTTTGAATTATTGACATAATAACTTCATCAGATTTTTTTGGCTGCATATGATTTTACGGAAATATTCCTGACATGCATCTATTAATGTTGACTTGAAATCCCTTCATCTTTTGTAGTCTGACCAGATCTTGGCAAAGCTCGAATGGTGAAGTTATTGAATATGTCCATCTGCCTCTTAAAGAAATCAAGATTTCTCACAAAGATGTCAATGTTAAGCCTGTCCCTTCAAAGTCAAAATAAATGCAAAAGAAATAAGTGAAAAGGATATTAAAAATAAAGGAAGATTTTTTACGGTAGCCAAAATTAAGATTTAATTTTTTAAAATAATTATTATTTAAAATTTATATAAAAAATGACTTGATTAGATTAAAATATTTTCATGAAAAATTTTTAAAAATGGTTAATATTTACTTTCATTAGGGATATTTTTGTCTAAAAAATTTAAATTTATCATTTTTATAATAAATTTTAAATAGTGAGTATTTTTAAAAATTTAATCTAAATTTGAGACATTTTTTACTTATTTTTTTCTTAAAAATGTCATTGAGTAAAACAATTACATCAATCAATTTTTGAAAAGTATTGGTCAACAATGGGATAGAATTGAACAAATAGTTTAACGTCTAGAACCTGAAATACTTTGTTTTTATCATCTAAGAATGACAAACTCCTAATTATTATTGAACTTTTAATAATTATTTGAGGGTTAATTTTAGAATTTTATAATTTCAATATTTATAAATAAAATTATTGTTCAAAAAACAACGCGTCTCACAATACATTTTGGTTTCTCTCTTTTGTAAGCAACAGGTGTCTCCATCATGATGGTGTTGTGCCTCCCCAACCTTTCATAATCTTCTGTAAGATTCCTTCGACTATTGACAATTTTCTTAGCCATAAAAGTAGAGCTTCCCAATTGGCGCTCTCAATATTCTCCAGATGTTCTCATCCACATGTCTTTTGTTAGCTCACTACATTTCCAAATTCTACGAAGTAGAATCCATTTCAGTTATTCTCTTTTTACCCACAATAGCAATACCCTTTTGTAATATCACTTAATTGTACACGTTAAAAGATTAGGGACATTTTAGATTTGAACTACAAATTTTAGATTTTAAATTTGATTTTTATGAGTAAGCTTTTAGACACTAAAATAAAAAATTTAAGTTTAAGGATTAAGGATTAAATATTAAGATTTTATTTATTTTTAACTTTTAACTTTTAACTTTTGAATTCAATAAGATAGGAATTTTAATTTTTGAATTCAAACCTTTGATTATAAATAAAAACTAGCACGTCCTTTCTCATCATTATATTTTTTTCTCTCAACTTCTAATTTCTATATATTTCCTTCTATTATTAATGCTTTTGTTTAATTATCTTAGAGAAAAAAACTCTTGGTTGTTATGGTTTATTCTTGGAGTATAGGTGATATCTTAAATAAACGTAAAAGTACGTGACAATTTGAAGTAAATAAAATTTGTGCATAATGTATTTTTTTGCTTTATGAAAAATGATTATGAAAACTAGTTATCTAAGAATGTAAATGATTTCATGAAATAATGTATTTTAAAAAATTATATATATTTTTAGATTTTTAAATTGTTTACAAATCATTTTTAATTATTTATAACCAATAAATAATTTATATGAAATAAAAATGAAAATTTTTATTAATTATTTTATACATGAAAGTATACTGTATTAAATACTTTTACTTATTGTCCATGAATACGATAATTGTTACCAATATCTCACAATTATTATCATTGTTTTTATAATGATTATTACATCATTCTATCATGGTTATTATTGTTCTATTATCGATCAATTAGCCAAGTTAAGATTGTTAATATATTAAATTATGATTGAACTTCAAAGATATTCTGTATTTTTTTATTATATACAATGTAACATGACCTAATATTATTGAATTAAATACATATTTATAATCATCCTTATATGTTTTTGAAATATTTCCAAAGTAATGATTTATATATGAATGTTAAAAAAAAAACATAAATATTATACATGAATTTACTTAGTAGACAATTCACATCTTATTATTAATATTTTACATCTTAAATTTGTGAATAGATGAATTATGAATTATTAGAGATTTGGTTGAGTTAGACTATTGAAATGATTAAAGTTTGATGGTTAAATAATATTTTTTTATAGTATCAAGTTAAATTTTTAGTATTGTTTTTAATTTTAAAGAATTTTTATTGAATTTTTAGTAATTTAATTGTATATTAAGGTTTATTAATCCTTTTAAGAATTTTTATGTACAATAAAATTTTAGAATTTTGGAATCATTTCAAGTATTTTGTCGCATATTTTTCTAAGGCAAATTTGGGTTATTACACCTCGATTATTTATTCAGTTCACTGTAATCTCTATATTGGGCCATCAGGTTTTATATTTTTGGGCTTAAAAATATTTTCCCTAACAAAAATATTTATGAGTAATTTAGGTTAAAATTATATTTAAATTATAATAGAGGTGTATTTTACTTTTTTTTCAACTTTTTCTTTCAGAGTTAGAAAATAAAAAATATTATTTTATAGTTTAAGGTAACTTGTACCTCGGTAATTTGAAATAATTATATCGTATCCCTAAAATTATATATATTTTTATTAAATAAAAACATAATCTGTTTATTTTTTTATTTTTATTAAAATGATCAAATTATATTTGGTAATTAAAATATTACAAGAATATATAACTGATAAATTATAGTTAAGATTAGTTTGTTGCAAAAATATGTCTGACAAAGGTGGGACCCATGTTCCTTCTCTCTTTCTTCTTGCCATTGCTGTCTTTCTCTGGCCGTGTTTACCAATTGATAGAATCATTTGAGTCAGTTATTATTTTGAAAATCTCGATTTAAATATAATTAAATAGTTGGATTTGATTTTCAATTCTAGTTTTCAAATCTAAAACTAAATTATAAAAATAGGGTTGTTGGTATATAACGGTCAAAATAGACATATTATGTTATTTGGTCAAATATTTTTCTGTTTAAAATATTAATACAATTTTTAAATTTAATTAATTACTTTTTTTACTGTTTACGTTAATGTTAATGTTAATTTACTACATACTTTTATTATATAAAAAAATTAATAATAATACATAAAGAGAATAGCAACTCTTTATTATTTGTAAATCATTATATCTACATATTTTCAATTGTAAAATTATATTTCACATTACTTATAATATAATAATTATACATTAAGTATATATGTTAGATTTAATCTCATTAATTAAAAGTGTCTAACTCATATAATTTAGAAATAATTTAAAAAATTGTGTAATATTAAAACACTATTAATTTCAATACATAGATAAAAAAGCTTTAGCATTATTAGTTTGCGCCATACAAAATTGGGCTGGGCCCGGCCTGGTAAAACCCAATTTCTACTTCTTGATAATCGAATGATAAACCAAACCTCATGGTGAGATTTTGTTTTTTGTTTTCTTGTTTTTGAATGTTTCAACTTATTGTAAGAAAGTTGGTAAATATAAGAAAGATTTACAGGTTGACTGTGAATGATGATGTGAAGCCTGACGTAAATGAAAAAGAAAATTCAAAGTGATGATGAGAAGGCAGGCAGAAAACTTTTCAACTTTGGAGGAGAAGAAGATAGTCAGCATCAATTACATGTATATATATATTAAAAGAAGACAGGCGCAAAGCCATGTGATTAAGAACTATCCGTAATCAAAATTAATTATATTATTTAGATATGAATAATTAATTGATGGTAATCTAGATGATTGAATTTTCTCCAGACACCAGATAGGATTTTCTACAATTTCTACAATTTGCCATTCATATATATTTTTTTTCTATTTTTAAATAATATCATCTATCTTCAGTAGTCTATACAAGGGATTAATTGCTTCTGAATCATCTCCTCAAGCTTACTTAATTAACTATCATAAGAAATGAAGGCTCAGAGCTGTACAATTCTCTCATTTATTTTCGTTCTTCTGTTCTCCTTTCAATCATGGATGGCTTTGGCTGATGACAGTCATGAACGTTTTCATCAATGTCTTTCTCAGCATTCCGAGAATTCCTCCATTTCTAAAGTAATTTACACCCAAAACAACTCTTCATATTCATCCGTCCTGGAATATACAATTCAAAACCAAAGGTTCTCCACACCCACCACACCAAAACCCGTAGTCGTTATCACCCCACAGCAAATATCTCACATTCAAGCAACTATCAAATGCTCTCAAAAATATGGCTTGCAGATTAGGACTCGAAGTGGGGGTCATGACTATGAAGGTCTTTCTTATGTTGCTGATGTCCCGTTTGTGATCATTGACATGAGAAATTTCAGCTCAATCAATGTTGATGCAGAAAATAAAACAGCATGGGTTCAAGTTGGTGCTACAATTGGTGAACTTTACTATAGCATTGCTGAGAAAAGCAAAACTCTTGCCTTTCCAGCTGGAGTTTGCCGTACTGTTGGAATTGGTGGGCATATCAGTGGGGGAGGGTATGGTATATTGTTACGCAAGTATGGCCTTGCTGCTGATAATGTTGTTGACGCTCATTTGATAGATGTTCATGGGAGATTTCTTGATCGAAAATCAATGGGAGAAGATCTATTTTGGGCTATTCGGGGAGGTGGAGGAGCTAGTTTCGGAGTCATTGTTGCATGGAAAGTAAAGCTAGTTGATGTTCCATCAACTGTTACTGTATTCACAATGCAGAAAACCTTGGAGCAAAATTTAACCATGATCTATAGCAAATGGCAACATGTTGCGGATAAACTTCCTGAAGATTTATTCATCATGGTGTTCTTAAGAAGTTTGAATACGGAAGGAAAGAGAACAATGCAAGGTACATTCCAATCCTTGTTTCTTGGTGCAGTTGACAAGCTCTTGCCATTGATACAAAAGAGGTTTCCTGAGCTTGGTGTGGTGAAAGAAGATTGCCATGAAATCACCTGGGCTCAATCTGTTATCTACTTTGATGGATACCAAATCGAAGAATTATCAGATTTGGATCCGTTGATTAACAGGAACGTTAGCTTCAGAGGAGCTTTCAAGGCAAAATCCGACTATGTTAGAGAATCTTTGCCTGAGATTGCATTGGAAGGAATATACGAAAGGTTTTTCAAAGAAGAAGCAACTGCTACTCAGCTGGTCATCGCTCCATACGGTGGAAAAATGAGTGAGATTTCAGAGTCCGAAATTCCATTCCCTCACAGAGCTGGAAACAAATACAGTATTGAGCACTTTGTGTACTGGGATGAAGAAGCGAGCACTGAAGAAGCACAAAGGCACATAAACTGGATAAGAGATCTGTACAAGTTTTTGACTCCATATGTTTCCAAGAATCCACGACAAGCATATATCAATTACAGGGATCTTGACATTGGAACAAATAACAAAGGCTACACGAGCTACAAACAAGCCAGCATTTGGGGCAAAAAATATTTCAAGAACAATTTCGACAGATTGGTTCGTGTGAAGACTAAGGTTGATCCTGGTAATTTCTTCAGAAATGAACAAAGCATCCCACCACTTTCGGCTTGGAGGAAGAAGAAAGATGATTAAACATTTACACGTTGTTCTTGGTAAAAAAGGGTCCCTACTAATAATTTATCATGCATAGTTTAATCAGCTTTGTTTTGTATTTATCAACAAAGCAAAATTTTTATTTTGTAATTTTGAAATAATTATAGTAGTTTTTTTCTTATGGGTTTATTTTCTTGTCTTTTATATTTATAAAAAAAATCATTATCCTTTATATGAATGCGCTGAAAGTTTGAACGGTTAAAATAGTTGAAGAAAGTAATTAACAACAAAATATAGGAGAGACAATAGAAGGCCTAAAATATTGGAACTTGACTTATTATGTGGAATAGGAGATATCTAGTTAGACAATTTTTTGAATCTCAAAATGGAAAGGTTATTGTGGTATATATCGTATTATTTCTATATTTTTTTTTTTTAATTAAAAACCCTCAATTAATAGGTATCATAAAAAAAAAAAAACATAATAATATTACTCTTATGTTAATTAGTAGGGTAATTTTATTTTAATCCTTAACGTTTTTGAGAAATGTCACTTTAATTAGCATATTTCACATATTAAATACGAAAGCTCTAATTTTATTGAAAATCACCACTTACATTTAATTTATTTTGGTCAAGAAGACTAAACTTCTATAGTTTTTTTTTTACCATTAATGAGGTGAGATAATTTTCAATTTAACTCATATAATATTAATAATTTTCAAGCTAACCCTAAAAATAATTTTAAATAACGAAAAATCATTTAGAGGTTTTGGTAAATTTTTTTCAAAATTTGATTTTGAAATTTATAATTTTGTTATGAATTATTTTAGCGTGGTGTGTATGTGTGTATATACACACACACATACATACACATACAAATAGTTATAGAAAAGTAATTTTTATTCATTATTACTCACGATGTACATTTTGATAATTAGTATTACTACAACATTTCAACCATAAAATTTACCAAGCACACAAATTTTTTTTAAAAATTTAGGACACTTTCGAAAGTAAAATTTATCAAAATGATTTCTGTCATATCAAATTATTTTCTAAAGTATATCATAAACAAATTATTTTAAAACACACATTAAGTACTACAAATTGATTCTACAATTAAACAATATATATATATATATATATAAGATCAATAGTCCCTTTTTTTTACATAAAATTTTATATTAATTGTAAATCATTGGATATTGGCACATCCAACAGTTGAAATTATATTTGATATATGTATTAATTATGAATGCATTAATTACGTGGTCAGATGCAATCTCAACCGTTGAATGTGTCAATATCTAACGATTTACGATTGATGTAAGATTTTTATGTAAAATAAATAGACTGCTGATCTTACCCTATATATATATATATATATACACACATATATATGTAGGGACAAGATCAATGGCCTTTTTTCTTTATATAATTTTTTACATCAAATGTAAACCGTTAGATTTAAGTACATTTAACAGTTGAGATTATATCTGATTATATAATCAATGTATAATTAATGCATTCATAATTAATGCACATGCTAAATTCAATTTCAACCGTTAGATATAATTATATTGAACGATTTATATTTGATGTAAAAAATTGTGTAGAAAAAAAGGAGCCCTTGATCCTATTCCATATATAAAAGGGTAAGATCAATGACCCGTTTTTTTTTTACACAGTTGTTTACATCAAATGTAAACCATTGAATTTAAGTACATTTAATGGTTGAGATTGTATCTGATTATATAATTAATGTATAATTAATACATGAGTAATTAATATATATGTCAGATGCAATTTCAACTATTAATATTAAATGTGCCTATACGTTAATCAAAGAAAAGAGAAAAGAAGAAATAAATTTTAGTAAAATTGTAACTACATAAAATAAAGTACACCAATTGGAGCATCAACAGCCATCAAATAAACTTGCAACAGGCTGCAAGCAACACGAGAGGCGAAGCCATTACAAGAAATCTCCAAGTCCCACAATTTTTTTAAAAAAATATGTATTATATTATTTATAATTTAGACTGATAAATTAATTTATGTAATTTTAGACCTCTATAACTTTACAAAGTTATTCATTTATCCACTAATTTATTAATTATTTTAAAATATTGATTAATTAACCTTACCTTTTAAATATTTTTTCTCTTAATTACTTAATTTTGACTCCACCCAACCAACTCCCACCAGAAAATCCGTGGGTCCAACAGAATTAACTTTTACAACCTGCAACAAGAGATTAACTTTTACACTACTATCCAAAAAGCACAAGAGATTAATTAATATTCTTACTTTACAAATATTTAAAGTATAATAATTGAATTACTGAATGTTGTAACTGTTCATTTTTTCTAAATATAAAACTAAAATATTTAAATATTAATGATAATAATAATAATAAATATATTATTTATAAATTATATTACTGTGCGCTGACCTGAAAGATGAAATCGCAACGACAGATATTCGGAGTTAATTAAGCAAATAAAATTCACTAATCTCCCTTGAGATTCTGAAAATTTTTACTCAAATCTCTAGTAGCTAAACTTTTGCTTTATTGGAAAATAAGATTATCGAACATATTTTTTCTTGTCATTACATTTAATAAAATACATTAATATTACTTCATGATATTTATTTTACTTCATTATCTGTGGAAGAACTGGAATGCTTTATTCATTCCAGAAAAAGTTTTCAGGATCAACCTCGGTCTTAATCTTCACCAATCTGTTGAAATTACCCAAGAAATATTTAATTCCATAAGCTTTTCCTTTGATATAGCTGTCCTTCCCATTGTGATTGACACCCAAATCTAGATCTATGTAGTTGGAAAATGCCTCTCTTGGATTCTTCGAGACAAAAGATGACGTGTAATTGTAAAGTTTCCTGGTCGCATTTATACAATGATTTGCTGCATCGTCCCCTGGTTCATTCCAATCTGCTGAGTACTGACTCTTCCATAACTTTCCAGCTGTATGAGGGAAACGGAACTGCCGTCGATGGAATCTCAGCCATGCATTCTGCCGCCTATGGGTTGAAAGCCATCGTTGGTCTCTCTAGTTCAATCATCCTTTTCCATATAAATTCCAGGCCATCTTTCGGAATTGGCTTCTTGACATAATCTGATTTTATCTTCAGAAACGTCAGTCGGATTGAACTAAACCCAGTTTAGGAAGGCTTTCAGTCTTGATGGAAAGTAAGTTTCTGAGAATCGGCAAGGAATGAGGAAATAAATATAGCTCTAACATTCTTCTCCTCAGTTTGCGTGCTGTGTACAACGTCAAATCCGAGCCTAATGAAGAGTTCTCAGGGCAGCCTTTCCACAACGTGTTGCCCTTGATGCACAATCTCAGTAGCATTTTCTTCCAGTGTTCTTCTAACCCGGAAGATAGTGACTGTTTCCCGAATAGGAACAAGATTGAATTTATAAGCAAGAACAACTCCGAAACTTGCTGCTGCTCCTCCACTGATGGCCCAAAACAGATCTTCACCCACGGATTTTTTTTTTTCAGAAGTCTTCCATTTACGTCTACAAGCTTTGCATCGACCATATGATCGACTGTCAGCCCATATTTTCTCGTCATATCGCCACAGCTACCGCCACCAAAGTGATCACCAACGCCGATTTTAGGACAAACTCCTCCGGGAAGCAATGAGTTTTGCTTTTTTCAGACATGCGATAGTAAAATTCCCCCAGGGTTGCTCCAGTCTGAACCTCTCATTTTTTTTATGTCAACATGAGCGGAGAGAAGGTGGAACATGTCCAGAACGAAGAATGGGACTTCGGAAACGTAAGATATTTCCTCGTAGTTATGTCCTTCACTTCGGATTTTCATTTGCAGGTCGTGCTTACGAGCACAAATGATGGCAGTTTGGATATGAAATTCATGCAAAGCAGTTATAATAAGCAGAGGTTTTAGAGTTGAAGTTGTGTTGAAACGAAGGTTTCGAATATAACTATGTAAGCTTGCAATACAGACGAATACGAGGAGTTTAGGAAAGTAAAAATAGCTGGGGAAATCGGATGAGAAAGCTGAGAATGGCTGAGAAGAAAATCTCCATGGAGTTTATCAGAAGTTGCTGTTGGTCTCGATGAAGTTATAGATAAGAGGAAGAATTGAGAGCAATGAAAGCTTTGTAAGCCTCAAAGTTACCATTTCTAGTTTATTTGGGTGAGGGGTCATTAGGCTCAAGGGTTCTATAATATTTACAATGAGTAATTAAGAAAACAAATAATGATTTGACTTTCCAATCCTTTCTCTGGATTCAGAATTAATCTAAGCTCTCAATTATTTTTCAGATTATTATTTTATTAAAGAATATAATAGAAGATCAATTAAGCAAGTCATCTCCTCGCCATTTGACCAAGAAAATTCAAACTACAAAATAAAATATAAATATCATTATTTTATACATTTGAATTCACACATTAATAATATAAATATTTATTAATATATTATAAATTTTTCATTTGACTAATTTCATAGATGATCTGTAAACTATATGTATTAAAAACTAAATAAAGTTTAATTATTATTAGGATTTTTTTAAATTAAATGAAACTATTTAGATATTTGTATTAAGCATTAAACACAAAATTTAACTTAATTTTATTGGAATATAACTGCAAATTTTTCAGTGCTAAATTAAAACAAATGAGTCGCTGAAATCGAAATATATTTTATATTCCATACAAAATAAATAAGAACATTTAGTAGTGCTCACCCATCTCCGCCTCATCATTTAAGGTTCAAATTTCAAATCTTTTTGTGTGTATGTAAAGTTTAACTTCTATAAATATTTGTAATAGATGAAAGTGGTTTTTTTTTTTTTTTTTTTTGGGTCTGAAGTTTAAATGAGACTGAAACATGAATTTACCCAATTTGCGTGTCAAATTATGATTGCTTGATCTCTTGAATAGGCTTTGTATCGCTCCTAATAAGCTTTAATTCTTCTGGCTCTAGATCCAAATTGAGTTTTCATACTCTTTTTGAGTTATAGAGAGTAAGACCCATTGTATCCTTTAGGTCTCATCTAGTCGCCCGAGAGTCGTGATGTTGTACACTTATGAGATTGGCTTGGACTTCTTTGAAGAGATTTTTTATCACTGCTACCATACTTGCAATATTTAGCAAAAGCATAAAGCCTAATTTGTGAGTCAGCAGTGTGTGGAAGCAAGTTAGTGCTAGTACCAATACAAAAGAATATAACAATTCTAAAGGTAGGTTATGGCTAGATTAATATTGATTAAACGTTAAACAGCTTGTGCTGGTTTTAGTACACTCATCTGTGACTTGTGCATTTCTAGAACACAATGGGCAAAAGGCTGTAGCAAGAAATAAAAAGCCCTTATTTTTCTAGAAAACACATTGAATAGATACACAAAGGCATGGTATAAGTTTATATATTCAAACCTTATGCTTACCTCTAACCAACATGAGGTTACAATGAAGAGAGTAGCCTTGTTGTATTGTATTTGCGATGAGATCAAAATTGATGTTGGAAGGGTAATTAATAGGAGCTTGATCAAGACCATTGAAGCTAAGATAACCAGGGGGCATATTTTTCAATGCCTAATTATTGCTTTATGTTTGAAGGCAAGGGTAAAATTTGAAAAAAAAAAGAGCACCAACTAGATCTAGATTCTCTTATTGACAGTTGCTCCATTAACAAGTTCACCTATTGGAAGGTTAGTGCATTTATTTGATTGGGGTTTAAGGTTTATTATAGACAAGAAACGCAAATCCCATTGTTGTACCAACAATTACCTCATCTTTGGAAGGGCTTATTTAATACAATACTAGCGGCATACAAGGAAGCATGTGATGCAAGAATATATCGCGTAAGAAACCCCTATCAAAGCTTGCCAATGCCCTTATTCTTTAACCAAAAGTGAACTAGATGGTAGTTCTATCTTAACTCAACAAGATCCCACTCAATTGACACTCGCTGATATGCAATAATGAATCATCTAGCAAGGGTAAGAATTCATGAAATATGACAAGAGCAAACAAGGATGAACCACTACTAAATGGAGTGCTTCAATACTTTTGTTTCGTATTTAGAAAGCTTGCACCCTAACTTGAAGCTTCCACCATTTCAATAATTTTCCCTACACAAGGAAATAAGAGTGACAATGAACAATGAGAGACGAGATTTTTACATTTTGCCTCCCAAGTATAACCCTTTTCTTTATCTTTTGCATGTATATATGGTCAAATATTGATGGCAATGTTTGTTTTTAAATCAATGGGGACTTAGAATTTGTTTTCTTGGTTAGTATAATTTCATTTAGTTTTGTTTATGTTAGTTTTATTTTAGTTCCTCTTTCTTGTTATTTATTGAATATCTTTGTTTTCTTGATTCGATTTTTGTTGATTGAGCTTGCTTCTTTTTGTCAAATTAAATGAAAGGCCAATGATATGACCATGACCAAGAATACTCAAAATTTTCCTACTTGATCATTCCTAAAAAATTTTGAACACTTAGCCATAATTGCTTGATTGTTTGGAAATTAGAGAAGGCTTATGTGAACTAAGTAAGCTTGTAGGGCTTCATCACAAAAACTTGTTTGGTTGCCATTTGAGGCGAAATACTAAGAGATGCTCCATTAGGAAATGATTCAAGCCATTCTGGTCCGTTTGAGCCTTTTAAGATAAACCTAGAGTTAGTCAATCCTTAGTTCACGCTCTTTGAGCCTAAATATGTCTTTCTTTTGTTGTCACCCTCGCAGTAACTAGCATTGAAATAAACTTTTATGCCTTTTATTTAGCACCTTGAAATTTCTAGCCATTCTATGGCTTATCTATTTAAACAAGCTAAAAGAGGATGAGTGAAACATGAGGGCTAAAGCCAAACTCTTACCGAGTAATCGAGATCTTATGCCTAAGCAAGTATAGAGAGCTTTCGTCAAAAGGTAGAGTGAGGCTAAAGTCATGAAAAAAAAAAAAAAAGAAGCATGTAAATAAATAAATTTAGGGGTATCATATAGCATCCTTTGTACATAAAAGCATCTTTGATTTGTAAATAGTTAGGTGAGAAAGCAAAGGAAGTTATGAAGATTTGATGATTATGGAAAAGAATAAAAGGGTTAAAGATAAAACTTTAGAATGGTTGATGTGTTTAGGGACCTTAAACCATACTTAAACATCCATTTTCCTACCTTGACCATAACTTATCATTATAAGCTTAATTAAGTTCTAAGGATCCTTGATGTGGTGTCCTACTACATTAATGGAGAGTGACATGAAAATCAACTTTATGGAATTCCTTAAAGAGTCTAATCGAGCTTATTTGTTTGCATAATCTTATCCAAGTTGAAGAATGATTAAGTATGTGGCAATTCACACGCTTTTGATAAGGAATCTTTAAGTAGAGTGACATTTGATACTCAAGTTGAAATACTAGTTAAAATCCTCGCATTTTGAAGTTTCCTTAACTTAAGTATTTGCTTAATCTATGAAGCTGGATTGTGCTTTGACTAAATGTATGCTCTCCAAAGTTTATTTTGTCTCATTGTGGTTATCTTAGGCTAAGCTTTCTTCATTAGTGATCTTTATTGTTTTTGGTTTGATTTGCTTGAGAGAGGCAAACATTCGAGTTTAGGGTATATGATAAGTACGCCCTTATTAACTACTTCAAGACTTGAATTACTTTTGTAAACCCTCAAGTTTTGTTAATATTTGATGAATTTGAGTGACCTTGTAAAAAAAAATTAGAAAAACAGTTATCCAAAATGAATTCAACTCCAAAAAGAAATGCAGAGAAGTCAAAAGGAAGATCAAGGACCAAAATAAACCAAGTGGGGATGAAAGTTCAAGCTTTGCAAAGTTTTGGAAGAGGCTATGCATGGCGATTCTACGCCATGCATGCTGCCTCTTGTCAGCAACCATGTGGCGTGGCCGCACCATTTGCTTCTTCAGCTCAGTGCCTTCGCGCCATTTGGAAAGGAGAATGACAATCTTTGTTGATTTTTGGCCATAGGATCATGTATGAAGGGCCTAATTTGGGTCTAAACTAGCTTTTATGTTTTGGGGATAGATAGCCACCAGAGCTAAGAAAGGAAAGTTGAGTTTTTAAGAGAGAAGATAAAGAACAAGAGTAGGATCCTAAAGAGAAAAAGGGTGATTGAATCAAATTAAAGGCTTTGGAAGAAAATTTGAAGGATAATCGTTGAAGCCCTCATCTTTTGTCTAGTTTCCTCTATCATTTTCATCTTGTACTTTATTTGCATTATTATTTGTTGAATTCAAGGATTATGATTTACTTGATGAATTTGATGTTCACAGTTGATAAGTTGGCTAAAATTCTTATTCTAGGGACTTGATATAGCTTATCTTGAATATGTTTAGCTAGTTGGCATACTTTTAATGTGGAATGATTTTACTTGTGTTTACTTGCAATAGTTGATTCTAAATTGTTGATTGACATATTGGATGATTCAAGATAAATAAATTAAAACTCTGAAAGTTTAGTTTATTCATTGGATTCTGTAAACACAATTTAGTATTACTAAGATTCCGGGATGAAATTAGTACCTAAATAATCTAATAATCACTTAGGATAAAAACAAGAATTGGGAGATAATTGAACTCTAGGTGATTAGTATAAGACACACTTAAAAAAAAACATTAATTAATCACGTACGATAGGGATATAGATTTGGAAATTTTTACGTAGTAACTAGTTTGATACTCCGAAGATGTAACAAATTTACTCATAATCTTATGATTAGTAAATAAAATCAAAACACATTCTTAATCACCAATTCAGGAAAACATAAGAAAAGATAAGTGAAATCAAGACCCTAGATATTTTACCCTTACATATTTCATTAACTCATCAATACTCCTTAAATTAGTTGCATTTGCTTTTAGTTATTTAGCAATTAGATAGTTCATTTTGTTTATTATTTTTGTTTACAATTAAACTAATCTAAATTGCTTAGATAAAACTACACTTTTAAGACTGTAACACTCAATAGTTAATTTAAATTTGAATCGTCGTAGGATAATATTTGTATTTATCACTCTACTACTTGATCATACCAGTATTCTTGCGGTTATCATTGTCCCGATCACTTCTTCTTCTTTAAGATTTGTTAGAACCACCAGCAATAATCGCCGATTTTGATTTAAATGATATTTCTTCTTTAAAGACGGTCTGTATAATGGACACCTTCGACCATCTCGGCTCTGCTTTCGTCCACCGTCTCTTGCTCTGAGGCTATGCTGTCCAAGCTGCCGTTTAGAATCACGGTTAGTTACTCCGCCATTGCTCCTAGATTTTCTCTCTTTTTATTTTTTTTCTTGTTTTCTCCTTCATAATGTATTTTATTTTTTATTTTAAAAAATAAAAAATTAAAGATTTTTAATTTTAGATAAAAACGTTTTATTCATTAACATGCACAACTAATTCTTTCAATTTTAGGCCAACTCACGTAAACTATAGTCTTCGAATTTTCTTCTCATTTCTATACATACATACATACATACATACATATATATATATATATATATAGTGTATTTCTAAATTCAATTGGCAAGGTCTGTCCTTTATTTCTTTTTTTTTTCTTTTATAAAAAAGCTCTTTTTTAGCATATATTTATATAATTTCCTGTTTATTTTTCTCGATAATTAAGAATGAAATTGTTATCATTTTGTAATTGTAAATCTTGGAATGAGCATATCAGTCTGTTAGTACTGAGAGAGTTAGATTTTTCTGCTTCTGTTTAGAAAGACGTTGTTTATTTCTGCTGGTTAGTTAGTTTACTGCTGCTATTTTGTTGTTGCTATTTTGTTGGGTTGGCATGTCACTGTTAGTACTATTTTTTTTAATGAAAACATTTGGTTGATAGTTTTCAATGTTTGATAACCTTTTAATACGACTGGGTGGTTTGTATATATTTATTATCCCTTTTTTTAAACTTTTGGCCATCCTTCATTTCTTGTATTGCTAGTTTTCATAATGAAATATTAAAATAATTATTGTTTTGTTTGTTTGTTTGTTTAGATGAGGTTCTAGAGCAACGTTTCTAATATGAGTTGGGGGGCTCATTCTGAGGGCGCCACATGTATGATTACACCATCTAATTAATAATAATACGTATTCTTCTTTGGCTGCAGACTGTTAGGATGTGATTGATGCTGTTAAATTATAATTTTTTTTTTGTTTTAAGATTTATGATTATATGAGAAACTTCCTACATGTTAACTTATTTGCAGAAATTCCAAATCTTTCAATACATAATTTTTTACTTTAATTTTTTCCTGGCTAGATCATCATGATATATTACAGCTAGATGCCATTTGTTTTAGTTGATTTCATGCTTGATATTACGCGGACCATTTTCGATTTGTTTGCCCTCCCACGGTCTTACTATAAATTATAAAAAATAGTCAAATATTGGGATTATTTCTTAATTTGATTGAAAATTTTATAGTCAGTTTGTCTTCTTTTTTTAAAAATAATAGTATTGAATATTAAAAGTAAGACAAAGCAAAGACACATGTTATAATTCCTTTTCTGATAACAAAACTAGACCCCCATTAAAATACCATCTTGAATGACTTGTACTGAGCTATGAATTTACTACTTGTTTTGAGGTCGAAGCTGGTTGTGAGATAATGCACGCTAGTTGTTCGATAAAATGCTTGTTAGACCTACGAGAATACTCTGTTTCTTTTTATAATTTTCAGGATATTGTAGGACAGCTACGTAATTTGTTGAGACCAGAAAGATGCTGAAGCAAGGTCCTAGACAACACGCATTTTACAAATGGAGGAGAGAAGACTGTTAGCCCTTGCTTTTGTATACCTACTAGTAGTTTGCATCAAGGACAAGTATCTAATCTAGTCTTCAGATTATTGAGGTTTTTTTTTTTTTCTTTTCTGATTGCCCAATTGAAAATCTTATGACGTTCACCCAAAGTCAGGTCTTTTATCGTCTATTAAACATTCCTAAGTTTGACTCAGGGTATTCAATTCATGTAGTTGATAAGAGAAGCTACTTTCAAACCCAGCATGTTCAATTATTTTCTCCGTTCACTACCGAGTTTGGAAGTTTCATTGTACTTTTTTAATAACTAAGGTGCATCTAATAGTTACTTGTTTTTTGGATGACAGGCTGCATAACTAGACGATGTCTTCTTAAATTATCTGCATTGTGTCTTGGAGTCTGAAAATGTGTAGGTAATTGGAATTTCTTAAAGACTCTTATTAACTACTGCTTTGGCTACACAAGCATATAAATGATTTGGATTTCCATCCTCAAAACACTGTTATAATATTTGGGGGCAAAGATCACACAATAAAGTATGCTCCATTCTCGTCACATATGTTTGCTTCATTGATTTATTTTCTCCCCGACCTTTGACTGAAGACATTTTTTACATGGAGCTTATTAACAATTTTGGTTTTTATTAATTATAAATAGTAAAATTAATGGTACAAATAGTGTAAATTTTTTTTATTAATTATAAATAGTAAAATTTTGTTTCTTGGATGATAGGCTTTTTCATTACTTTAAAGCATGAATGTACTTTAGTTGATAGATAAACATTATCGTCACGAATTGCTGTCCTTGACAGATATTATTATCATCTATGACCAGTTTTCTAGCGATGTTAATATTCAATTTCCAAAATATTTATTGTTATTCAATGTTTATATTTTAGTTCAATATTTTATTTAATCTCCGTGTTCAATTTATTTATCACGCATTCATTTTTACAATTATTTAATTTCATTTTTTTTTGACATTAATTTCTTTTTGAGTACTTGATCATAGGATATATGATAAAAAATTATGTGTGTGGCAATATTATGCTATTGAAAAATATGTAACATATTTTATAACAAAGAAAATTTTCATTATAAAATTATGTGTGTGTGTGAGACAGCGACAGAATTTTATCTTATTACACATTTGTAAGAGTTAATATAATTTTATTAATTTAACAAAATGTTTCTAATCAGAAAGGAGTGTTTCAATATTTTGATCAGGGAGAAACAAGTCAAGTGAGCATCTAGGAGGGTATTGGTAATTTTTCCTATTCACAACTATAATATTATAAATAAAATTATAAGTAGTTAATAATTGAGTTTTAGTAAATATATCTTAACTAGAGTAAGGGCGAATTTGAATTGTTTTTTTAGATTATATAATAATTTAAATTTTATTATAGCCAATGAATAATATGTTATTAAGAGAACTACTCAAATCATTCATAAATCTTATTTTTAAATTACTTATTCATAAGTGTCTCTCTTTAAATATATTTATAAAGAGTAGGGATGTTCAGAATCCAATTTGATTTGATATGTTTTTAGTTGATTTGGTGGATTAATAAATTGGATTGGATTTAGAAATCTAAAATCCGGTTACAGTGGATTGGATTGTAAATTGACATTGTCAATCCGCAAGAATTTGATCCAATCTATTAAAAGTAATATAATAATATTTTAAATATAAATTATCTTACTATTTTTTAATTAAACTATTAATTTTATTATTTACAATTAATAATAACAAAATTTTACATTATTTAAAAAAAAATTATTAATTATTGAGTTGACTCATGAGCTTTATAAACCTTGCTAGGCTTTGATTTTAGAAACTTGGCCTCGATAGACCGGTACATGAGCCCGCATGGGCTTAATTTTCATAGGCCATGTCCGCCTATAGGGTCGACAGGTAATAATTTATTAATCTTAATTCAATAATTCTTGATAAGTCTATAGGCCAAGTCCAAGTATTAAGATTTTAAAAAAAAAAAAAAATAAACAGAAAAAATCAAAAGAATTGACAAAATACACCAGTCGATTGGAATTGAGAAAATTCTATCCCCATTGTTACACATATATAATTCATGGAGAGATAAAGAAATAGATAAAGAGTGCTTGTGTGTCACTCATCCAAGGAATATGAAAAAAAAAATAATATAGATAGATATCTATATTATTTCATATATTTAAATGGAAACAAATACAAATAAATAAGTATAGACAACACCTAAATCCTCTTAGTTAATTCTATAAATCTATAAATTATTTTTGATTTTATCGAAATGGGATTTTAGCGATAAGGAGTAAATAAATTATGAATAAATTCAAGCCACGCTTTCTTAAATCCAAGCGATCTTTTCGTAGGTGTTTGCCCCAATCCAGTCGAGGATCAAATTGATTATAAAAATATGAGTTTAATTAGTTGATTTTTTAGTGAACAAGGAACAATATTATCTAGATAGGTGAATAGGTTGACCTTAAAAGAACAACGATTAATTACTATTGCTATAAACAAGCTCAAAATTTATCTTTGTTACCTTTTCTTAATAATGAGAAATAATTTGAAAGAAGTGAGTCGATCGCAAGAACTAGTGTTACAAAAAAAAAAAAGGGCTTATTCTTCAGCTCAATCAAAAGTCTAATCCTAACTCAAACACAAATGGATGTTTTCTTCAAAAAATACGAGAAACAATCACGTCTGTAAAAAAAAAATGAACTAGGGAAGAAGAATAAATGTTTTTTTTTTATTGAGTATGTTAGCTCATTTTAATGACTTTATTATACAATCTCATACTAATTTCTACTCTACCTTCTCAAAGTTTGTTCTCCAGAAAACTCCATTTAAAAATTATGACAAATTTGTTCCAACTTCTTTGTTTTATTATTTCAATGGAAATCATACAAAGACAATTTTTATTTGATACAACTATTTGTGCAAGGATTTTACGATGGCATCTTGCTTAATACCATAATCCTTCTATCATCACCCTGCCACCCTTCTCTTTCAAGTTTCACCTAAATTTTCATGGCAATTTCTTCAACACTCTCAAGACAATTCATTCAACTCCCTTCAATTCTCATTCAATTAATTTTCCTCATCCCAAACTTCCCAATTCTCATTGAAATGCCAAAATTAAAAAAAAATCAAAGGTAATTTCTTTAATAATATTTTAATTATGTTTTAATCTTTTGTAATAGATTACTAGTTATTGGTATTAAATTTTTATATATAATTATGTCTAATGAGTTTTCTTTTATAATTCTTTACAATCTTTATATTATTCAATTTATATAATTCTATTTGTGCTTATTAATATTTAATTTGTACAATTTATTTTTCTTGAAAAATAATTAAGGTCAAAATATTATTATAACTTTCAAATTTAAACGTTAAAACCAAATTATATTAGTTATTACAAAATAAGAAAGAGCATAATATGGTCATATATATATATATATATATATGTCTTTGAATAGTTTAGGGGTAAAATAGATAATTTATATTAAGAATAGAAATTCGAGGTTATCAGTAAAATTAAAGAGTATTTTCACATTTTTTTAAAGTAAGGGGTATCTAGCATATGCTATAAACCTAGGGAATATGTGCTTTTTTCCAAAAAGTTGGGTTAGAATACAATATCACTACATACAAATATAAATCATTTATACACTCAAATGTGTAAATCACATTCTTTGCTGGTTCTTTGATGACTACTGCAAATACATATTTTCTGCCGCTGCTTACTGGCGATCTACTGCTAATTTTATGCCTTTTGCTTTCATTGCTATTTCTGGTTTTGCTGGAAAATTGTTGCTGTGGGAAGTCTTGCAATCTTTAAAAGCTGCAGCTTATGCTGTTTCTTTTTCATGTAGTCTCTTGCCAGTGTATTTGGTAATTTTATTTTTATTTGTATGATCTTAACTGTCCTAATAATCTTGGGACTGTTCTTGTTCTTAACTTTCTACTATATTAATAATATATTATTCTACTTTATAAAATAAATGTAAATCACATTTTTTAATCTTTCTTTCTTTTCAATTTTATTTTTTGGTTTGTTTTTCAAATAATCAATTTTTTTTTATTTATGATATAACTATTTTTTTAGTTCAAGTAAAATTTGATAACAATAATATGTGAAGTGTTATAAATTTTAATTACGTATTCTTATAGACTTACCGTGATTATTTTTACCACTTTTTTTTTATTTTAGATGTAGCTTTGAGAACATAAATTTTTTTTTATTGAAAATTACCCAATTAAAATTATTTATATATTCATTGTTTGTTATTTAGTTTGGACGGATGTATTTACTTGAAGGTTTAAATAAATTATATACTATTTTTTTTATTATCTTCATTAATAAAATATATAATCAATATTAAAACTAAAATTAAATACTTCTAATTTATTTAGATTGGATAGGTTTGGATCAACTTCGAAAATTTTTTTAATGAATTGGGTTGGATCAGATTCTATTATACTGGATGGGGTTGGATTGAAAATGTTCCAATTTGCCAAATGATGGATCGAATATGGTTTTAGTCAAATCCGCCCAATCTGATCTGTTGAACACCCTTACTTTACATAATTTCTTATATCATTTGTAAATTTATTAAATTTACGTAATTTCCACTATTAAAATTACATTCACATGCATTTACTTATGATATATTAATTATACATTAAATAGATGGGTTAGATTTAATCTCATTAGTTAAAAGTGTCTAGTTCACATAATTTGCAATAATTTAAGAAATTATGTAACATTAAGAGATTATTGATCTCAAGACACAAATAAGCAAGCTCTAGAATTATTAGTTTAGGCTAAAGGAAATTAGGCTAGGCCCTCATTAAACCCCATTTCCACACCTCACGGTAATTCAGTTAGGGGAATTAACATATAACTCCTTCGAGGTTTGAGAAACTCACATATAGAAAGTTTGGAAAAACTATATGCGCTTTCTCTTGACCTAAGGACGGAACTAGGGTAGGTTCAAGGTAGGGATTACCATCCTCGAACCCGATTTGTTTGGGCAGCCTCTCCCCCATTTTGCAAAAGACAAATTTGTTCCCAACTTGTCCCTATTTTTAACCCAACTACCCCGCCCCAACCCAGCTTCATTTGACCCAGTTTGATCAATTTCTATTAGTTGGAAAATCGGCTCTTATTTTTTTTTTTTCATTTTTTAATTGGCTCACAAAAGGCTGTTTTTCCCTTGTCATATTTGTCTTGGTCAATTTCAAGCCCAAACTCTATTTTTTTCACTTTACCTAAATGCATTAATCCGATATCATCTAAAGTCACATTTTCATATTAATATATTACAATTGCTTTAACTCAAGAATTTAATAAGTTATTCAATTAAAAATTAATATATTTCTTATATTATAGTTTAAATTCTAATCGATTTTTAATTGGAATAGTACAATGTTCAAAGTCAATAATGGGAAATGATAAATAAATAAATAAATAAATGAAAGTGCCACTTCACATAAGTTACACATACATGCAGTACTAATTTTGACCTTGAATCTAAGATTGGATTGTAAGATGATTGACATTTGTAAGCAGCAGGACAAGAAAAAGTCAATTAAATATTATGAAATAACTATTTCTTCATCTGCCATCACAACAAACAACATTAATATTTAACTTTCAAATATCTAGATATACTAGTTTTATCCTTATTTTATGTTGATGGGTTTCTACTTTAAAAAGATTCTTGACATCAAACTAGCTTGAGAGGTACATTAATATAGCCCGAATGGGCAGGAGCCAAGCTTTTCAAATAAGAAGTGACATCGCGAAAACTTTCGATTCTTGGTAGATTTCTAAGACAAAGATGATCATGTAAAAATGAACTATTTAATTCATGGATTATCCCTAAAGACATCCATGTTCATGTCCAAAAACTGCAAAAAAATTTAAATTGGTGGTTACAAAGTCCATGTCAAAATTAGAACTGCTAAGATGAGGATCATTTTTACATGATATGAAAGAAGCCAATCAAAATTCTGAAACAAAAATGAATCAATACCGATGCTGTTTAATTACAATGTCATATGCACTAGGAAATTGAAAAATTCAAGCATTCAACTAAATATACAAAACCATGTAATTAAAATAAGTTTGGTGGAAACATTTTTCAATAAATATAACTTGCTTAAAATGAGTTTCTTTCTCTGTAGCTTTCTCAAACATACATTAATTGTATTTTTTTTCTAACCAAATAACCAAAGAAACTACCGAATTGCAACATATCTACAACAACAATGTTGTAACAGAAACTCTAAATGCATAACAATTCTCTTAAAAAAAGGAAACATAGGTACAAAATTTGATTGAAATAAAATTTTGAATTCTTACTGTAGATTGGGTTTGTACAGAAATTTGAATTTATCGTACTATGAGATATTATAAATTGTAATTTTACATAAACTATAATGTATATACTACAAACTTCTGGTAACTACAGTTATTGAAAGCTTATATTTTGATGCTTTAGTCATCGACTAGAAGCATTACTTTTTAATTCAGTCAACAACATCCTTATGTTTTCTTCAAGCAAACCAAAATAAAAAGTAATGATAGCAAGCGGTGGGTTAATGGCTTAGAATAATAGCGGTAAAAGCAATTACCTCACAGTGATGGGTCAATGTCTAGGGTAGTGGAAATATAAGTGATGACCACAAACAAGATGAAGAAGCAACGACAGCAAATTGCGTGGGAAAGAACAACGATGACAGGCAAGTTCGAGAAGTGATTACGGTAGGCAAGGACTAGCATGGTGTCGTTTGTCAATCTTGCTTCCACTGGGTGTGAGAACTGAAAGGTAGACATGGCTTGTTAATTTAGGGATGAAAAATAGAATCTATGGATTATTGCCTTGATGCTCCAGGTGTGTCTATTGAGGCCACTAAAGTGACAGTAATTCTACAGTAGGTGAGGGGTGTACCTGACTGCAAGGTTTGGCTACATGACACAGTAAGTGAATTATTACAACATTTATTTAATTTTCATTGCAAATGCATTACAATGGGTTCGGTATGTTTGGTTTATTGTTAAACAGTTGTTCACGCAACATATAAACGATATTTGGATATGTTAACATACCAGCAGATGATTCTCCGAGAGGTAAAGCCCTAAGATTGAATTGTTTCTTCCACACATTTATATGTACGTTATGCAATATAGTTTTCTTAATTTTATAATGGTTAAAATGGTTTTTTCTATTTTTATGATGTGTTTTGTCTCTGCATAGACATTGATTCTTATGGCATGGAAGGGTTATCTATCAGGAGATCTTTCTTTTGGACTTTCTACCTATGTACTGATTTAGAGTCGTATATGTTGGGGAGATAGAGCCGAGTGCACAGAGACCAGCGGCTTGTTAAAATTATGTACATTCCTGTTAATGTATGCGTGACCACTAGATGGCATATGTAGTTGATTTACTTGGTCTGCGAATCACAGTCTATGATCATCATCAAATACATATGGAGATGGCGAGATGGGCACCACTATATAGTCATTATGTCCATTACTGCCTCACTTACTGCAGTAGGTTGTATTCTATAGGTACTAGAGAGATGTTGTTAAGGATTTGTTAGCTTTTATATACTTTCGGCTGTTGCATGGCATCCCTCATCAGTTAACCATGTCCGATGATTATGGATTCTTCATATGCATGTATATATACTACTTAGGATTACAGCGTGATTTTCATTAAAGTCAGGGAGTATTTTCACGTTTTTTTTTAAAGTAAGGGGTATCTAACTTATGCTATAAACTTAGGGGATATGTGTTTTTTTTTTCAAAAACTTAGGGTAAAGTACAATATCTTTGTATACAAATATATATCCTATATACACTCAAACATAATCACATTTTTAATCTTTCCTTTTTCTCTTCTCAATCTTATCTTTTGGTTTATTTTTCTAATGATCAACATTTTTTATTTACGATATAAATATTTTTTTAGCTAAAGTAAAATTTCATAAGAATATTATGTGAAGGGTTATAATTTTTAGTCATGTATTTATATAGACTTACTTTAATTATTTTTGCACTTTTTTATTTTAGATGTAACTTTGAAGAACATATTTTTTTTTATTGAAAAGAACCTAACTATAACTATTTATATATTTGTTTTTTGTTATTTACTTTGAATGGATGTATTTGCTTAAAGGTTTAAATAAATTATATACTACCTTTTTGATTATCTTAATTAAGAAATATATAAACAATATTAAAACTAAAAATTAAACATTTTTAATTTATTTGGATTGGATTAGGTTAGATCCAATTTGAAATTTTTTTTAATGGATTGAGTCTCATCAAATTCTATCATAATGGATCGAATTTGATTGAAAAAGTTCTAATTCACCAAATAATGGATCGAATATGGTTTTGTTCAAATTCACCAAATCCCATTCATTGAACACCGCTATTTTACACAATTTCTTATATCCTTTGTAAATTTATTAAATTTATGTAGTTTCAACTGTTAAAATTATATTTCACATGCATTTTGTTATGGTCTATTAATTATACATTAAATAAATAGGTTACATATAATCTCATTAGTTAAAAGTGTCTAGTTCATATAATTTACAATGATTTAAGAGATTATTGATCTCAATACACAAATAAGAAATTTCTGTATCTCATTATAATTAGATTAGAGGAATTAACACATACCTCTCCTGAGGTTTGAAAAACTCAACATAGAAAGTTTGAGAAAATCTATAAATACTTTTGCTTGACCTAAAGATGGCAATGGGGTAGGTTTAGGGTAGGGATTTCTATCCTCGAACCTGACCTTTTAAGGGCGAGTGTATCATGAACTCACCCTTCCATAATTTTGAAAAAGACGAACTTGTTCCCAACTTGTCCATGTTTTTTAGCCCGACTACCGCGCCCCAACCGGACCCTATTAGATCCAGTCTACCAATTTCTATTAGTTGAAAAATCTACACTTATTTTGTTTTCGTTTCTTAATTAGCTCACCAAAGCCTATTTTTCTCTTGTCATATTTGTCTTGGTCAATTCCAAGCCCGAACATTATTCTTTTCACTTTTCCTAAATGCATTAATCCATTATCATCTAAAGTCCAATACTTTTCTCTTATTAAAATATTACGGTCACTTTAACTTAAGAATTTAATGATTTATTCAATTAAATATATCAGATTTCTTATAATATAGTTTAAATTATCTTTGATTTTTAATTAGAAGAATCTTCAAACTCAATAATGGGAAAATATAAATAAATAAATGAAAGTGACACTTTACATAAGTTACACATGCATGCATTACTAATTTTTACCTTGAATTTAAGATTGGATTTTTAGAATCTAATAACTTTAGTTTTTTAATTATTAACTAATATCGAACACTTAAAATGATTAACATTTGTTAAGTAGTAAGCAGGAAAAAAGTCAATTAAATATTATGAAATAATTATTTCTTTATCTGCTGTCACAAAGAACAATAATAGTGCTTAACTTTCATTTTGTGTTGATGGGTTTCTACTTTAAAGAGATTCTTGACATGAACTAGCTTGAAAGGTATGTTGATATAGCTCGAGTGAGTAGGAGCCAGGCTTCTTAAATGAGAAGTGACATCGTCAAAACTCTCAATTCTTGTTAAATTTCCAAGATAAAGATTATCATGTAAAAATGAACTATAATTCATCAATTTATCCCCGAACACATCCATGTTCATGTCTAAAAACTACTAGAAAAGGACTACAAGAAAATTTAGATTGGTGATTACAAAATCCAGTTTAAAATATATTAGAATTGCTAAGATGAGGATGATTTTTACATGATATGAAAGAAGCCATTTGGAATTCGGAAGCAAAAATGATCAAGACCAATGCTGCACAATTATAACGTCATATGCGTCAAGGAATTGATAAATTCAAGCATTCAACTAAATACACAAAACCATGTAATTAAAATAGGTTCACTGGAAACATTATACAATATATATAACTTACTTAAAATGACCTTATTTCTTTGTAGCTTTCTCAAACATACATTATATTTTTTCAAACTAAATAACCGAAGAAACTTTCAAATTGCAACAATTTCGCAACAACAATGTCGTAACAGCAACTTCAAATGCACAACAATTCTCTAAAAAGAAAGAAACACAAGTGTGCAGAATTAATTGAAATAGAATTTTGACATGCTTACTATAAATTGGGTTTGTACAGAAATTTGAATTTATAGTAGTATTATGGGATATTATAAATATTAATTTTACATTAACTATAATGTATATGCTATAAACATCTGATAATTACTGTTATTGAAAGCCTATAATTTAATGCCAGTCATAGACTAGAAGCATTACTTTGTTAATTCATTCAACAACATCCTTATGTTTTCTTCAAGCAAACCAAAATAAAAAGTAATGACAAGTAATGGGTTAATGGCTTAGGGTGATTGCAATATAAGTGATTACCTTACGATGATAGGTTCATGGCTTAGGGTAGTGGTAATAAAAGTAATGATCGCACACAAGATGGAGAAGCGACGACGATAGGCTGTGTGGGAAAAAACAACGACGATAGGGAGTTGGAGAAGTGACGAGAGTAGGCAAGGGCGAGCATAGTGTTGTCTATTGATCGTGTTTCCACTGGGTGTGAAAATTGAGAGGTAGATATAGCTTGTTAATATAGGAATGAAAAGTAGAATCTAGGGTTTTATCTATATGTGTAGATCATAGGGCAGGGTGTGGGAGAACCAATAAGGGAATTATTCGAAAATGCCCTTATTTGAGGGCAAAAATTCAAAAATGCCATAATGCATAATTTGTAATAAATAATGCCACTTTTCAAGAATTTGGACTAAATTAGCCTGATGCCCTATTGCACTTTTGTACAAATGCATAGAGTGCTTTTCACTTTCAAGATTGTGGAAAACTAAAGGGGAGACTAAGGCATTCAAATTCTAGGCAATAACTATTGACAGATTTTGATGGTGAACATATAGGTGACGACGAGGTATGATAATAGCTTCATGTTAGATGATAATCAAATTGAGGGCAAACAATGAATGGCTACTTGAACGTGAGCACATAAAAGGGTGTGGCAATAGCAAGAGGTTTTGGGGTCATGGGTGTTGAAAACCTAAGGATTTGTATGGTAAATTCCAAGATCAATGTGTATGAAGAGTTGTTTTGAGTATAAATCACTTTCGAAATGGAAGTGGAATTCTTAGAGTGTAGATATAGACATTGAAGAAAATTGTCATGAGCATCACTATAAATTTTCTGATGGAATGAAAGTAAAAGGAGAAAATCAAAGAAGAGGGGTCGAAGAACTTTGAGGCTTCATTTCACTTTATGTTTTGGTCACATTTCCTTTTGCAGATGTAAGGTTTGGTACTTTTACATGTAATATCTAAGATTGAATATTGTTCCTTGTGATATGTGAGGTACTTGCAGTAGTTGAAATTCTGGAGGTAGATTTAAAATACTAAGATCGTTGCAAGTCAACCAATTCATTCATAACTTGCTTTAATATTTAAATGGTTTTGAACTAATAATCTTGTCTTAATACCAATGTTATCTATTGAACAAATTAGCACTCTATTCAAGTATTTTGGTACTTGCTATTTTAGAAAATATCCTTTTAGTTAACATATTTTATTTATTAGACACAAAAAAGTCCCTAGTAGTTTTAAAAACATCACTTTGATCCAAAATATTTCAGTCCATGTTATTTGGTTCTTTGACCAAACATCTTTCAATTTTCTACTGTTACTAAAGGGGCTTTCTAATCCATCAATAAACTTCATTTATTTGACAGTACTTTTAGGAAGGAAAGAGGAAAATAAAGAGAGGAGGTGGAAGAAGAAGAGGACGAGGAAAAACAAGAAAAAAAATGGACCAAAACAGAGCAAATTAGGAAGAGAATAATGCAACTAGGAGAAGAAAGAAAATGTAAAGAAGAAAAAATGGAAGATGAAGAGATGAATAAAGAGATTGAAAATTGTTTCTTGTGAGAAAAATATCAAATGTTCATATGTACCTAATATATAAAATATGCTAAATAAAATGATATTTCGTGAAATGTGAGGAACCAAAATAAAATTAACTCTCTTAAAATTATTTCACCTTTAAATGATTTATTTTATGAATAATTTCTTAGCATCAAAGTAAATCATATTCAATACGCACATGCAATTTTTTATAAAATTTTATTATAAAAACTTACTTTTTCTTTTTTAAAAAATATGATACATATTTATTTTAAAAGATTTTGAATATGAGTGAGAAATCTTATTCAGGAAATACTAAATTCTTATCTCTTATTGTTAGTCAAACTTAAGATAACGTAGGAGTATTAAGCATATCCGAGACCATCTAAATTACACCTAGGGGGCATGTTACATATTTTTAAATGACATAATATCACCATGCACATAATTTTGCTATAACATATCTCGCGATCAAGCATCAAAAAGAAATTGAACCAAAAATTAAAATTAAATAAATGTGAAAATAAATTCAAGATAAACACGCATGCAAAATTTTTTTTATAAAATTTTATTATAAAAATTTATTTTGCTATAAAATATGTATGTATTTTTAAATGACACAATTTATCACGTACAAAATTTTTTTATGATATATCCTTGTGATCAAGTATTCAAAAAAAAATTGATGCAGAAATTACAATTAAACAATTGCGAAAATAAATGCAAGATAAATAAATTGAAATGTAAAGATTGAATAAAATATTAAATTAAAACTTAAACATTGAACAACACATAAATTATTGAATATTATTGAAAGGTTATAAGATTAAACTGATAAATTGTGATCTTCAATTGTTGAAGATTTTTAATACAATTTTTGGAAAAATTACAAGAAAGTTTCTTGAAGCTTATTTTTCTAAAAGCTCGGAATTTTGAAAGCTTGAAAAGTCTAATTCTCTTTTCCCACCTTTGAATTATTGACATAATAATTCTGAATGCAACTGGACTTCATCAGATTTTTTTGGGTGCATTATGATTTTACAGAAATGTTCCTGAAGTGCATTAATTAATGTTGACTTGGAAGCCCTTTATCTTTTGCAGTCTGACAAGATCTTGGCAAAGCTTAAATGGTGAAGTCATTGAGTCTGTCCATCCACCTCGTAGGAAAATCAAGATTTCTCCCGAAGATGTCAATGTTAAGCCCCTCCATTCAAAGTCAAAGTAAAGGCAAAAGAGACTAAAGCAAACATCAATCAATTTTTGAAAACTATTGTTCAACAATTGGATAGAAGTGAACAAATAAACAGTTTAACGTTTAGAATCTGAAATACTTTGTTTATCAACTAAGGATGACAAACTCCTCTTCAAATCTCATGAAATCCCAAGAGAAATGTCTACCCAATTGTCCATCACTTTTGGAAAGGTCTTTGATTAAAAGAAATGTAGTTTTGAAACAGATTCCCTGGTTACAAACACTGAAATGCGAGAGTTTGTAATTGATTTTGAGTTCAAATCTGTTAACACCTCGAAGGCCTTTTATGATTTTCTCATAAAACTTGGTTGCCATTAAACCTTCTTGAGTACAATTCAAGTCAGCTCCTATATCAAACAAGACAATTTTTTCTAATTTGAATTCATTGTTGACTAAAAGGGTAACTTCGATGTGCCATTTTTTGTAGGTAATTTGAGAAAGGATCATTATGAAGTCTTCTATAACATTTTCAGAGACTTCACTCTCATCCTATCCTTATTGTTGACTAAAAGGGTAACTTCGATGTGCCATTTTTTGTAAGTAATTTAAGAGAGGATCATTATGAAGTCTTCTATAACATTTTTAGGGACTTCACTCTCATCCTCATCCTTATTTTCAATGACTACAATTTCTTTTTTCTTTTGTTATTTGTCATTAATTTGTTCAATCAAGACTGCTTGTTAGTTTTGTTGGATTTTGAGGAATTTTTCAAGGATTTCTTTGAGGTTGTAGATAGTAGATACTAGTTGGAAACTATAATTTTGGATTCACAAGTCTATTTAAGCCTTTGGCCATAATCCTCAATCTTGTTTACTGCCTCAAGTGAAAATTCTTTGATCTTTTGTAAGAACATTCAGTTCCCTGTTAGTGCTAGATATGGAAGCTAAATCGTCTACTTAGAATTCTTCTTTTGAACTATCATATTGATAATTTTTTGAATTAGAAGTCTCAAGTAAAAGGATAAGTATATAATGTTTGCTCTTGGGTTAGTTTAGGTCAGTTTGTAGTTACTTTGTATTTTAAAATAATTCAGTTATGATGTATGTATAAATAATTAGATATAAGGAAATCAATTGAGTGTTTGATAAATTTTATTTTCAAAAGTGCCATAAAATTTTAAAAAAAATTGGTGCGTGCCCTTGATAAATTTTATTTTTAAAATATTGTGGTAATACTAATTACTAGAATGTATATAGTGCGTAATGATGAATGAAAATTAATTTTAGATAAATATTTGTCTCTCTACACACACAACCTTAAAATAATTTATAAGAAAAAAATATAAAATTTTAATTATATTTATAAAAAATAAAAAAAATAATAAAGTAATAAAAAATATTTTGGTTTTAAAAATTTCATTTCTTAATTATTATTGAACTTTAATAATTATTTTAGGGTTAATTTTAGAATTTTAATATCTATAAATAAAAATACTGTTCAAAATGATGAACATGGAGAATAAGATTCTGTACAACGCGTCCCACAATACATTTTGTTCTCTCTTTTTTGTAGGCAACAGGTGTCTCAATCATGACGGAGTTGTGCCTCCCCAACCTTTCATGAGAGATTTAGGATAATCTTGTATAAGATTCCTTTAGCTATTGACAATTTTCTTAACCATAAAGGTGGAGCTTCCCAATTGGCGCTCTCAATATTCTCCAATTGTTCTCATCCATGTGTCTTTTGTTAGCTCACTACACTCCTAAATTCTAGGAGATAGAATCCATTTCAATTACGCTATTCTTTCCCACAATAGCAATACCCCTTTGTAATATCACTTATTTAATTGTACAAGTTAAAGATTAAGGACATTTTAGATTTAAACTATAAATTTTAGATTTTGACTTTGATTTTTATGAGTAAGATTTTAGATACTACAATAAAAATTTAAGTTTAATATATATAGTGAATATTATTCTATAACAATTATTACATTGTTGTCTTATGATTATTATTGTTTTGTTATTGATCGATTAGCCAAGTTAAGATTATGAATATATTAATTTATGATTGAACTTCAAAGATATTGCGTATAATTTTTATTATATACAATGTAACATGGCCTAATATTATTGAATTAAATAAATATTTATAATCATGCTTGCATGTTTTTGAAATGTTTTAGAAGTACTAATGATTTATGTATGAATGTTTAATATAAAAAACATAAATATTATACACAAATTTATTTACCGAGTCAACAATTCACATCTTATCATTAATATTTTGCATATTGAATTTCTGAATAGATGAATTATAAACTATTAAAAATTTCGTTAGACTATTGAAATAATTGAAGTTTAATGATTAAATAATATTTTTTTTTATAGTATCAAATTAAATTTTTAGTATTGTATTTAACCTTAAGAATTTTTTTATTGAATTTTTAGTAATTTAATTGTATATTAAGGTTGATTAATTCTTTTGAGAATTTTAATTGTACAATAAAATTTTAGATTTTTGGATTTATTTCAAGTATTTTGTCGTATATTTTTATAAGGTAAATTTGAGTTATTACACCTCAACTATCTGTTCAGTTCGCTATAATCTCTATATCGGGCCAATTGGGTTTTCCATTTCTGGGCTTAGAGAAATTTTCCCTAACAATAATATTTATGAGTAATTTAGATTGAAATTATATTTAAATTATAATGGAGGTGTATTTTACTTTTTTTTTCAACTTTCTTTTTTAGAGTTAGAAAAAAAAAAAAATATTATTTTATAGCTTAAGGTAACTTGTACCTCGGTAATATGAAATAATTATATCGTATCCCTAAAATTATATATATTTTTTATTAAATAAAAACATAATCTGTTTATTTTTATTAATTTTCATTAAAATGATCAAATTATATTTGGTAATTAAAATATTATAAGAATATATAACTGACAAATAATAGTTAAGATTAGTTTGCTGCAAAAGTATATCTGACAAAGGTGGGACCCGTGTTACATTCCTCTTTCTTCTTGCTTTTGTTGTCCTTCCCTAGGTGTGTTTATCAATTGATAGAATCATTTGATTTAGTTATCACTTTTAAAATCTCGATTTAAGAAAATATAACTAAATAGTGGCATTTGATTTTCAATTCTAATTGTCAAATCTAAAACTAAAATATAAAAATAGGGTTGTTGGTATATAACGAACAAAGTAGACATATAGTCAAATATTTTTCTGTTTTAACTATTAATACTTTATTTTTAAATTTAATTAATTACTTATTTTACTGTTTATTTTAATGTTAATTTACTGCATACTATTATTGTATAAATAATTAGTAATAATACATAAAGAGAATGGATCAACAATTCTTTATTATTTGTGAACCATTACATCTATTAAAGTATTAAATACAAAATTACATTTCATACGTGTATTACTTGTAGTATATTAATTATATATTAAATATATGAGTTAGATTTAATTTCGTTAATTAAAAGTGTTAAGCATTTATAATTTACAAATAATTTGAAAAATTGTGCAATATTAAACAACTATTAATTCGGTTAATAGATAAGCAAGTTCTAGTATTATTAGTTTGGGGCGTACAGAATTGGGCTGGGCCGGGCCTGGTACAACTAAATTTCCACCTCATGATAATCCAATAATAAACCAAACTTCTGTGTGGGATTTTTTTTTTTCTCAATATTTCAACTTATTATAAGAAACTTGGTAACTAAGAAAGAATTACAGGTTAACTGCAAATGATGATGTGAAGCCTGACATACATGAAAAAAGAAAATTCAAAAGTGATGAGATGGCCGGCAGAAAGCTATTCAACTTGGAGAAGAAGATAGCGTATATGATTAAAAGAACTTTCCTTAAATCAAAATTAATTATATTATTTAGGTGTAATTAATTAATTAATGCATATTCAGATTATTGAAATTTTCTCCAGCACCAGATAGGATTTTCTACAATTCACCAACCATATATATATTTTTCTACTTTTAAATAATATCATTTCTCTTCAGTAGTCTATATAAGGGATTGATTGCTTTTGAATCATCTCATCAAGCTTAATTAATTAATTACCATCAGAAATTAAGCCTCGGAGCTCTACATTTCTCTCATTTATTTTCGTTCTTCTCTTCTCATTTCAATCTTTGATAGCTTCGGCTGATGACAGTCATGAACGTTTTCTTCAATGACTTTCTCAGCATTCCGAGAATCCACAACCCCACACCCCCCAACCACAACCTCTTTCTAAAGTAATTTACACCCAAAACAACTCTTTATATTCATCAGTCCTGGAATTTACAATTCAAGACCAAAGGTTGGTTTTTTTCTCTATTTGATTTTTTTGACTTTTTGGGTTGATTTTTTCTCAGTTTTTTTGAATTTTTTTGGTTGAAAGAAATATTATTGAGGTTGATGAATGGTTGGAAGTGATGGATTTGGGTCATAAGATATACTCGTCTGGTACAAAGATAGATTTTGATACCACTTGACACAGTATAAAAGTAATATTAAATATTGTTTTTACGTACTTCTAATACCAATATTATCTATTAAACAAATTAGCACTCTATTCAGGTAATTATATTTCGATACTTACTGTTTTAGAAAATATCCTTTTAGGTGACATGTTTTATGTATTGGACACAAAAAAACCCTTAATAGTTTTGAAAACCATCACTTTAATCCAAATTATTTTAGTTCATGTTATTTTGGTTCTTCGACTGAACATCTTTTAATTTTCTACTGTTACTAAAGGGTTTTTAAAATCCATCAATAAACTTCATTTATTTGACAATAGTTTTAGGAAAGAAAGAAGAAAATGAAGAGAGGAGGTGGCGGAAGAAGAGGACGAGGAAATATAAGAAAAAAAATGGAGAAAAGAAGAAGGAATTAGGAAGAAAATAATGCAACTAGGAGAAGAAAAAAAAATGTAAAGAAAAAAAAATGGAAGATGAAGAGATAAATAAAGAGATTAAAAATCGTTTCTTGTGAGAGAAATATCAAACGTTCACATGTACCTAATATATGAAATATGCTAAATAAAATGATATTTCGTTAAACTTGAAGAATCAAAATAAAATTAACCCTCTTTAATTTCTTAGCATCGAAGTAAATTATATTCAATACACATAATGCAGAGTTTTTTTATAAAATGTTATTATAAAACTTTTTTTTAAAAAATATATATATATATATATATATATAAGGTTTTGAATAAGAGTGAAAAATCTTATCACGAAATATCAAACTTTTATCGTTTTTATCATCACTCAAAGTTAAGATAACGTAGAAGCATTAAGTATGCCCAAAACCATCTAAGTTATGTTTAAGTGACATGTTACATATTTTTAAATGACATAATACTACCATGCACATAATTTTTTTTTATAATATATCTTGTGATCAAGTATTCAAAAAGAAATTGATGCAAAAATTAAAATTAAAAAATTGTGAAAACAAATGCAAAGATAAATAAATTGAAATGCAGAGATTGAATAAAATGTTAAATTAAAACATAAACATTGAACAAGACATAAATATTTTAGAAATTGGATGTTATTGAAAGATTATAAGATTAAACTTATAAATTTTGATGTTCAAATGTTGAAGATTTTGATTACAACTTTGGAGAAAAATAAAAGAAAGTTTCTTAAAGCTTATTTTTCTAAAAGCTCGGAGTTTTGAAAGCTTGAAAAGTCTTTTTCTCTTTTCCTAACTTTGAATTATTGACATAATAACTTCATCAGATTTTTTTGGCTGCATATGATTTTACGGAAATATTCCTGACATGCATCTATTAATGTTGACTTGAAATCCCTTCATCTTTTGTAGTCTGACCAGATCTTGGCAAAGCTCGAATGGTGAAGTTATTGAATATGTCCATCTGCCTCTTAAAGAAATCAAGATTTCTCACAAAGATGTCAATGTTAAGCCTGTCCCTTCAAAGTCAAAATAAATGCAAAAGAAATAAGTGAAAAGGATATTAAAAATAAAGGAAGATTTTTTACGGTAGCCAAAATTAAGATTTAATTTTTTAAAATAATTATTTTTAAAAATTTATATAAAAAATGACTTGATTAGATTAAAATATTTTCATGAAAAATTTTTAAAAATGGTTAATATTTACTTTCATTAGGGATATTTTTGTCTAAAAAATTTAAATTTATCATTTTTATAATAAATTTTAAATAGTGAGTATTTTTAAAAATTTAATCTAAATTTGAGACATTTTACTTAATTTTTTCTTAAAAATGTCATTGAGTAAAACAATTACATCAATCAATTTTTGAAAAGTATTGGTCAACAATGGGATAGAATTGAACAAATAGTTTAACGTCTAGAACCTGAAATACTTTGTTTATCATCTAAGAATGACAAACTCCTAATTATTATTGAACTTTTAATAATTATTTGAGGGTTAATTTTAGAATTTTATAATTTCAATATTTATAAATAAAATTATTGTTCAAAAAACAACGCGTCTCACAATACATTTTGGTTTCTCTCTTTTGTAAGCAACAGGTGTCTCCATCATGATGGTGTTGTGCTCCCCAACCTTTCATAATCTTCTGTAAGATTCCTTCGACTATTGACAATTTTCTTAGCCATAAAAGTAGAGCTTCCCAATTGGCGCTCTCAATATTCTCCAGATGTTCTCATCCACATGTCTTTTGTTAGCTCACTACATTTCCAAATTCTACGAAGTAGAATCCATTTCAGTTATTCTCTTTTTACCCACAATAGCAATACCCTTTTGTAATATCACTTAATTGTACACGTTAAAAGATTAGGGACATTTTAGATTTGAACTACAAATTTTAGATTTTAAATTTGATTTTTATGAGTAAGCTTTTAGACACTAAAATAAAAAATTTAAGTTTAAGGATTAAGGATTAAATATTAAGATTTTATTTATTTTTAACTTTTAACTTTTAACTTTTGAATTCAATAAGATAGGAATTTTAATTTTTGAATTCAAACCTTTGATTATAAATAAAAACTAGCACGTCCTTTCTCATCATTATATTTGTTTTCTCTCAACTTCTAATTTCTATATATTTCCTTCTATTATTAATGCTTTTGTTTAATTATCTTAGAGAAAAAACTCTTGGTTGTTATGGTTTATTCTTGGAGTATAGGTGATATCTTAAATAAACGTAAAAGTACGTGACAATTTGAAGTAAATAAAATTTGTGCATAATGTATTTTTTTGCTTTATGAAAAATGATTATGAAAACTAGTTATCTAAGAATGTAAATGATTTCATGAAATAATGTATTTAAAAAAATTATATATATTTTTAGATTTTTAAATTGTTTACAAATCATTTTTAATTATTTATAACCAATAAATAATTTATATGAAATAAAAATGAAAATTTTTATTAATTATTTTATACATGAAAGTATACTGTATTAAATACTTTTACTTATTGTCCATGAATACGATAATTGTTACCAATATCTCACAATTATTATCATTGTTTTATAATGATTATTACATCATTCTATCATGGTTATTATTGTTCTATTATCGATCAATTAGCCAAGTTAAGATTGTTAATATATTAAATTATGATTGAACTTCAAAGATATTCTGTAGAATTTTTATTATATACAATGTAACATGACCTAATATTATTGAATTAAATACATATTTATAATCATCCTTATATGTTTTTGAAATATTTCCAAAGTAATGATTTATATATGAATGTTAAAAAAAAAACATAAATATTATACATGAATTTACTTAGTAGACAATTCACATCTTATTATTAATATTTTACATCTTAAATTTGTGAATAGATGAATTATGAATTATTAGAGATTTGGTTGAGTTAGACTATTGAAATGATTAAAGTTTGATGGTTAAATAATATTTTTTTATAGTATCAAGTTAAATTTTTAGTATTGTTTTTAATTTTAAAGAATTTTTATTGAATTTTTAGTAATTTAATTGTATATTAAGGTTTATTAATCCTTTTAAGAATTTTTATGTACAATAAAATTTTAGAATTTTGGAATCATTTCAAGTATTTTGTCGCATATTTTTCTAAGGCAAATTTGGGTTATTACACCTCGATTATTTATTCAGTTCACTGTAATCTCTATATTGGGCCATCAGGTTTTTTATATTTTTGGGCTTAAAAATATTTTCCCTAACAAAAATATTTATGAGTAATTTAGGTTAAAATTATATTTAAATTATAATAGAGGTGTATTTTACTTTTTTTTTTCAACTTTTTCTTTCAGAGTTAGAAAAAAAAAAATATTATTTTATAGTTTAAGGTAACTTGTACCTCGGTAATTTGAAATAATTATATCGTATCCCTAAAATTATATATATTTTTATTAAATAAAAACATAATCTGTTTATTTTTATTAAAATGATCAAATTATATTTGGTAATTAAAATATTACAAGAATATATAACTGATAAATTATAGTTAAGATTAGTTTGTTGCAAAAATATGTCTGACAAAGGTGGGACCCATGTTCCTTCTCTCTTTCTTCTTGCCATTGCTGTCTTTCTCTGGCCGTGTTTACCAATTGATAGAATCATTTGAGTCAGTTATTATTTTGAAAATCTCGATTTAAATATAATTAAATAGTTGGATTTGATTTTCAATTCTAGTTTTCAAATCTAAAACTAAATTATAAAAATAGGGTTGTTGGTATATAACGGTCAAAATAGACATATTATGTTATTTGGTCAAATATTTTTCTGTTTAAAATATTAATACAATTTTTAAATTTAATTAATTACTTATTTTACTGTTTACGTTAATGTTAATGTTAATTTACTACATACTTTTATTATATAAAAATTAATAATAATACATAAAGAGAATAGCAACTCTTTATTATTTGTAAATCATTATATCTACATATTTTCAATTGTAAAATTATATTTCACATTACTTATAATATAATAATTATACATTAAGTATATATGTTAGATTTAATCTCATTAATTAAAAGTGTCTAACTCATATAATTTAGAAATAATTTAAAAAATTGTGTAATATTAAAACACTATTAATTTCAATACATAGATAAAAAAGCTTTAGCATTATTAGTTTGCGCCATACAAAATTGGGCTGGGCCCGGCCTGGTAAAACCCAATTTCTACTTCTTGATAATCGAATGATAAACCAAACCTCATGGTGAGATTTTGTTTTTTGTTTTCTTGTTTTTGAATGTTTCAACTTATTGTAAGAAAGTTGGTAAATAAGAAAGATTTACAGGTTGACTGTGAATGATGATGTGAAGCCTGACGTAAATGAAAAAGAAAATTCAAAGTGATGATGAGAAGGCAGGCAGAAAACTTTTCAACTTTGGAGGAGAAGAAGATAGTCAGCATCAATTACATGTATATATATATTAAAAGAAGACAGGCGCAAAGCCATGTGATTAAGAACTATCCGTAATCAAAATTAATTATATTATTTAGATATGAATAATTAATTGATGGTAATCTAGATGATTGAATTTTCTCCAGACACCAGATAGGATTTTCTACAATTTCTACAATTTGCCATTCATATATGTTTTTCTATTTTTAAATAATATCATCTATCTTCAGTAGTCTATACAAGGGATTAATTGCTTCTGAATCATCTCCTCAAGCTTACTTAATTAACTATCATAAGAAATGAAGGCTCAGAGCTGTACAATTCTCTCATTTATTTTCGTTCTTCTGTTCTCCTTTCAATCATGGATGGCTTTGGCTGATGACAGTCATGAACGTTTTCATCAATGTCTTTCTCAGCATTCCGAGAATTCCTCCATTTCTAAAGTAATTTACACCCAAAACAACTCTTCATATTCATCCGTCCTGGAATATACAATTCAAAACCAAAGGTTCTCCACACCCACCACACCAAAACCCGTAGTCGTTATCACCCCACAGCAAATATCTCACATTCAAGCAACTATCAAATGCTCTCAAAAATATGGCTTGCAGATTAGGACTCGAAGTGGGGGTCATGACTATGAAGGTCTTTCTTATGTTGCTGATGTCCCGTTTGTGATCATTGACATGAGAAATTTCAGCTCAATCAATGTTGATGAAGAAAATAAAACAGCATGGGTTCAAGTTGGTGCTACAATTGGTGAACTTTACTATAGCATTGCTGAGAAAAGCAAAACTCTTGCCTTTCCAGCTGGAGTTTGCCGTACTGTTGGAATTGGTGGGCATATCAGTGGGGGAGGGTATGGTATATTGTTGCGCAAGTATGGCCTTGCTGCTGATAATGTTGTTGACGCTCATTTGATCGATGTTCATGGGAGATTTCTTGATCGAAAATCAATGGGAGAAGATCTCTTTTGGGCTATTCGGGGAGGTGGAGGAGCTAGCTTTGGTGTCATCGTTGCATGGAAAGTAAAGCTAGTTGATGTTCCGTCAACTGTTACTGTATTCACAGTCCAGAAAACCTTGGAGCAAAATTTAACGAAGGTTTATAACAAATGGCAACATATTGCGGATAAACTTCCTGAAGATTTATTCATCATGGTGTTCTTAAGAAGTTTGAATACGGAAGGAAAGAGAACAATGCAAGGTACATTCCAATCCTTGTTTCTTGGTGGAGTTGACAAGCTCTTGCCATTGATACAAAAGAGGTTTCCTGAGCTTGGTGTGGTGAAAGAAGATTGCCATGAAATCACCTGGGCTCAATCTGTTATCTACTTTGATGGATACCAAATCGAAGAATTATCAGATTTGGATCCGTTGATTAACAGGAACGTTAGCTTCAGAGGAGCTTTCAAGGCAAAATCCGACTATGTTAGAGAATCTTTGCCTGAGATTGCATTGGAAGGAATATACGAAAGGTTTTTCAAAGAAGAAGCAACTGCTACTCAGCTGGTCATCGCTCCATACGGTGGAAAAATGAGTGAGATTTCAGAGTCCGAAATTCCATTCCCTCACAGAGCTGGAAACAAATACAGTATTGAGCACTTTGTGTACTGGGATGAAGAAGCGAGCACTGAAGAAGCACAAAGGCACATAAACTGGATAAGAGATCTGTACAAGTTTTTGACTCCATATGTTTCCAAGAATCCACGACAAGCATATATCAATTACAGGGATCTTGACATTGGAACAAATAACAAAGGCTACACGAGCTACAAACAAGCCAGCATTTGGGGCAAAAAATATTTCAAGAACAATTTCGACAGATTGGTTCGTGTGAAGACTAAGGTTGATCCTGGTAATTTCTTCAGAAATGAACAAAGCATCCCACCACTTTCGGCTTGGAGGAAGAAGAAAGATGATTAAACATTTACACGTTGTTCTTGGTAAAAAAGGGTCCCTACTAATAATTTATCATGCATAGTTTAATCAGCTTTGTTTTGTATTTATCAACAAAGCAAAATTTTTATTTTGTAATTTTGAAATAATTATAGTAGTTTTTTTTCTTATGGGTTTATTTTCTTGTCTTTTATATTTATAAAAAAAATCATTATCCTTTATATGAATGCGCTGAAAGTTTGAACGGTTAAAATAGTTGAAGAAAGTAATTAACAACAAAATATAGGAGAGACAATAGAAGGCCTAAAATATTGGAACTTGACTTATTATGTGGAATAGGAGATATCTAGTTAGACAATTTTTTAAATCTCAAAATGGAAAGGTTATTGTGGTATATATCGTATTATTTCTATATTTTTGTTTTTTAATTAAAAACCCTCAATTAATAGGTATCATTAAAAAAAAACATAATAATATTACTCTTATGTTAATTAGTAGGGTAATTTTATTTTAATCCTTAACGTTTTTGAGAAATGTCACTTTAATTAGCATATTTCACATATTAAATACGAAAGCTCTAATTTTATTGAAAATCACCACTTACATTTAATTTATTTTGGTCAAGAAGACTAAACTTCTATAAGTTTTTTTTACCATTAATGAGGTGAGATAATTTTCAATTTAACTCATATAATATTAATAATTTTCAAGCTAACCCTAAAAATAATTTTAAATAACGAAAAATCATTTAGAGGTTTTGGTAAATTTTTTTCAAAATTTGATTTTGAAATTTATAATTTTGTTATAAATTATTTTAGAGTGGCGTGTATGTGTGTGTGTATATATATAGAGACACACACATACATACACATACAAATAGTTATAGAAAAGTAATTTTTATTCATTATTACTCACCATGTACATTTTGATAATTAGTATTACTACAACATTTCAACGATAAAATTTACCAAGCACACAAATTTTTTTTAAAATTTAATACACTTTCGAAAGTAAAATTTATCAAAATGATTTCTGTCATATCAAATTATTTTCTACAGTATATCATAAACAAATTATTTTAAAACACACATTAAGTACTACAAATTGATTTTACAATTAAACAATATATATATATAAGATCAATAGTCCCTTTTTTTTACATAAAATTTTATATTAATTGTAAATCATTGGATATTGACACATTCAACGGTTGAAATTACATATGATATATGTATTAATTATAAATACATTAATTACGTAGTCAGATGCAATCTCAACCGTTGGATGTGTCAATATCCAACGATTTACAATTGATGTAAGATTTTTATGTAAAATAAAGAGACTGCTGATCTTACCCTATATATATATATATACACACATATATATGTAGGGACAGGATCAATGGCTTTTTTTCTTTATATAATTTTTTATATCAAATGTAAACCGTTAGATTTAAGTACACTTAACAGTTGAGATTGTATCTAATTATATAATCAATGTATAATTAATGCATTCATAATTAATGCACATGCTAGATGCAATTTTAACCGTTAAATATAATTATATCCAACGATTTATATTTGATGTAAAAAATTGTGTAGAAAAAAAGGAACCCTTGATCCTACCTCATATATATAAAGATAAGATCAATGATCTATTTTTTTACACATTTATTTACATCAAATGTAAACCATTGAATTTAAATACATTTAATGGTTGAGATTGCATCTGATTATATAATTAATGTATAATTAATGCATGAGTAATTATATATATATATATCAGATATAATTTCAACCATTAATATTAAATGTGCCTATATGTTAATTAAAGAAAACAGAAAAGAAGAAATAAATTTTAGTAAAATTGTAACTACATAAAATAAAGTACACCAATTGGAGCATCAACAGCCATCAAATAAACTTGCAACAGGCTGCAAGCAAAACGAGAGGCGAAGCCATTACAAGAAATCTCCAAGTCCCACAATTTTTAAAAATATGTATTATATTATTTATAATTTAGACTGATAAATTAATTTATGTAATTTTAGACCTCTATAACTTTACAAAGTTATTCATTTATCCATTAATTTATTAATTATTTTTAAATATTGATTAATTAACCTTACCTTTTAAATATTTTTTCTCTTAATTACTTAATTTTGACTCCACCCCAACCAACTCCCACCAGAAAATCCGTGGGTCCAACAGAATTAACTTTTACAACCTGCAACAACAGATTAACTTTTACAGTACTATCCAAAAAGCACAAGAGATTAATTAATATTCTTACTTTACAAATATTTAAAGTATAATAATTGAATTACTGAATGTTGTAACTGTTCATTTTTTCTAAATATAAAACTAAAATATTTAAATATTAATGATAATAATAATAATAAATATATTATTTATAAATTATATTACTGTGCGCTGACCTGAAAGATGAAATCGCAACGACAGATATTCGGAGTTAATTAAGCAAATAAAATTCACTAATCTCCCTTGAGATTCTGAAAATTTTTACTCAAATCTCTAGTAGCTAAACTTTTGCTTTATTGAAAAATAAGATTATCGAACTTATTATTTCTTCTCATTACATTTAATAAAATACATTAATATTACTTCATGGTATTTATTTTACTTCATTATCTGTGGAAGAACTGGAATGCTTTGTTCATTCCAGAAAAAGTTTTCAGGATCAACCTCGGTCTTAATCTTCACCAATCTGTTGAAATTACCCAAGAAATATTTAATTCCATAAGCTTTTCCTTCGATAAAGCTGTCCTTCCCATTGTGATTGACACCCAAATCTAGATCTATGTAGATGGAAAATGCCTCTCTTGGATTCTTCGAGACAAAAGAAGACGTGTAATTGTAAAGTTTCCTGGTCGCATTTATACAATGATTTGCTGCATCGTCCCCTGGTTCATTCCAATCTGCTGAGTACTGACTCTTCCATAACTTTCCAGCTGTATGAGGGAACGGAACTGCCGTCGATGGAATCTCAGCCATTCTGCCGCCTAAGGGTTGAAAGCCATCGTTGGTCTCTCTAGTTCAATCATCCTTTTCCATATAAATTCCAGGCCATCTTTCGGAATTGGCTTCTTGACATAATCTGATTTTATCTTCAGAAACGTCAGTCGGATTGAACTAAACCCAGTTTAGGAAGGCTTTCAGTCTTGATGGAAAGTAAGTTTCTGAGAATCGGCAAGGAATGAGGAAATAAATATAGCTCTAACATTCTTCTCCTCAGTTTGCGTGCTGTTTACAACGTCAAATCCGAGCCTAATGAAGAGTTCTCGGGGCAGCCTCTCCACAACGTGTTGCCCTTGATGCACAATCTCAGTAGCATTTTCTTCCAGTGTTCTTCTAACCCGGAAGATAGTGACTGTTTCCCGAATAGGAACAAGATTGAATTTATAAGCAAGAACAACTCCGAAACTTGCTGCTGCTCCTCCACTGATGGCCCAAAACAGATCTTCACCCACGGAATTTTTTTTTTCAGAAGTCTTCCATTTACGTCTACAAGCTTTGCATCGACCATATGATCGACTGTCAACCCATATTTTCTCGTCATATCGCCACAGCTACCGCCACGAAAGTGATCACCAACGCCGATTTTAGGACAAACCCCCGCCGGGAAGCCATGAGTTTTGCTTTTTTCAGAAATGCGATAGTAAAATTCCCCCAGGGTTGCTCCAGTCTGAACCTCTCATTTTTCATGTCAACATGAGCGGAGAGAAGGTGGAACATGTCCAGGACGAAGAATGGGACTTCGGAAACGTAAGATATTTCCTCGTAGTTATGCCCTTCACTTCGGATTTTCATTTGCAGGTCGTGCTTACGAGCACAAATGATGGCAGTTTGGATATGAAATTCATGCAAAGTAGTTATAATAAGCAGAGGTTTTAGAGTTGAAGTTGTGTTGAAACGAAGGTTTCGAATATAACTATGTAAGCTTGCAATACAGACGAATACGAGGAGTTTAGGGGAGTAAAAATAGCTGGAGAAATCGGATGAGAAAGCTGAGAATGGCTGAGAAGAAAATCTCCATGGAGTTTATCAGAAGTTGCTGTTGGTCTCGATGAAGTTATAGATAAGAGGAAGAATTGAGAGCAATGAAAGCTTTGTAAGCCTCAAAATTACCATTTCTAGTTTATTTCGGTGAGGGGTCATTAGGCTCAAGGGTTGTATAATATTTACAATGAGTAATTAAGAAAACAAATAATGATTTGACTTTCCAATCCTTTCTCTGGATTCAGAATTAATCTAAGCTCTCAATTATTTTTCAGATTATTATTTTATTAAAGAATATAATAGAAGATCAATTAAGCAAGTCATCTCCTCGCCATTTGACCAAGAAAATTCAAACTACAAAACAAAATATAAATATCATTATTTTATACATTTGAATTCACACATTAATAATATAAATATTTATTAATATATTATAAATTTTTCATTTGACTAATTTCATAGATGATCTGTAAACTATATGTATTAAAAACTAAATAAAGTTTAATTATTATTAGGATTTTTTTAAATTAAATGAACCTATTTAGATATTTGTATTAAGCATTAAATACAAAATTTAACTTAATTTTATTGGAATATAACTGCAAATTTTTCAGTGCTAAATTAAAACAAATGAGTCGCTGAAATCGAAATATATTTTATATTCCATACAAAATAAATAAGAACATTTAGTAGTACTCACCCATCTCCACCTCATCATTTAAGGTTCAAATTTCAAATCTTTTTGTGTGTATGTAAAGTTTAACTTCTATAAATATTTGTAATAGATGAAAGTGGTGTTTTTTTTTTTTTGGGTCTGAAGTTTAAATGAGACTGAAACATGAATTTACCCAATTTGTGTGTCAAATTATGATTGCTTGATCTGTTGAATAGGCTTTGTATCGCTCCTAATAAGCTTTAATTCTACTGGCTCTAGATCCAAATTGAGTTTTCATACTCTTTTTGAGTTACAGGGAGTAAGACCCATTGTATCTTTTAGGTCTCATCTAGTCGCCCGAGAGTCGTGATGTTGTAAACTTATGAGATTGGCTTGGACTTCTTTGAAGAGATTCTTTATCACTGCTACCATACTTGCAATATTTAGCAAAAGCATAAAGCCTAATTTGTGAGTCTGTAGTGTGTGGAAGCAAGTTAGTGCTAGTACCAATACAAAAGAATATAACAATTCTAAAGGTAGATTATGGCTAGATTAATATTGATTAAATGTTAACCAGCTTGTGCTGGTTTTCAGTACACTCGTTTGTGACTTGTGCATTTCTAGAACACAATGGGCAAAAGGCTGTAACAAGAAATAAAAAGCCCTTACTTTTCCAGAAAACACATTAAATAGATACACAAAGGCATGGTATAAGTTTATATATTTAAACCTTATGCTTACCTCTAACCAACATGAGGTTACAATGAAGAGAGTAGCCTTGTTGTATTGTATTTGCGATGAGATCAAAATTGATGTTGGAAGGGTAATTAATAAGAGCTTGATCAAGACCATTGAAGCTAAGATAACAGGGGGGCATATTTTTCAATGCCTAATTATTGCTTTATGTTTGAAGGCAAGGGTAAAAGTTGAAAAAAAAAGAGCACCAACTAGATCTAGATTCTCTTATTGATAGTTGCTCCATTAACAAGTTCACCTATTGGAAGGTTAGTGCATTTATTTGATTGGGGTTTAAGGTTTATTATAGACAAGAAACGCAAATCCCATTGTTGTACCAACAATTACCTCATCTTTGGAAGGGCTTATTTAATACAATACTAGCGGCGTACAAGGAAGCATGTGATGCAAGAATATATCGCGTAAGAAACCCCTATCAAAGCTTGCCAATGCCCTTATTCTTTAACCAAAAGTGAACTAGATGGTAGTTCTATCTTAACTCAACAAGATCCCACTCAATTGACACTCGCTGATATGCAATAATGAATCATCTAGCAAGGGTAAGAAATTCATGAAATATGACAAGAGCAAACAAGGATGAACCACTACCAAATGGAGTGCTTCAATACTTTTGCTTCGTATTTACAAAGCTTGCACCCTAACTTGAAGCTTCCACCATTTCAATAATTTTCCCTACACAAGAAAATAAGAGTGACAATGAACAATGAGAGACGAGATTTTTACATTTTGCCTCCCAGGTATAACCCTTTTCTTTATCTTTTGCATGTATATATGGTCAAACATTGATGGCAATGTTTGTTTTTAAATCAATGGGGACTTAGAATTTGTTTTGTTGGTTAGTATAATTTCATTTAGTTTTGTTTATGTTAGTTTATTTTAGTTCCTCTTTCTTGTTATTTATTGAATATCTTTGTTTTCTTGATTCGATTTTTGTTGATTGAGCTTGCTTCTTTTTGTCAAATTAAATGAAAGGCCAATGATATGACCATGACCAAGAATACTCAAAATTTTCCTACTTGATCATTCCTAAAAAATTTTGAACACTTAGCCATAATTGCTTGATTGTTTGGAAATTAGAGAAGGCTTATGTGAACTAAGTAAGCTTGTAGGGCTTCATCACAAAAACTTGTTTGGTTGCCATTTCAGGCGAAATACTAAGAGATGCTCCATTAGGAAATGATTCAAGCCATTCTGGTCCGTTTGAGCCTTTTAAGATAAACCTAGAGTTAGTCAATCCTTAGTTCACGCTCTTTGAGCCTAAATATGTCTTTCTTTTGTTGTCACCCTCGCAGTAACTAGCATTGAAATAAACTTTTATGCCTTTTATTTAGCACCTTGAAATTTCTAGCCATTCTATGGCTTATCTATTTAAACAAGCTAAAAGAGAATGAGTGAAACATGAAGGCTTAAGCCAAACTCTCACCGAGTAATCGGGGTCTTATGCCTAGGCAAGTATAGAGAGCTTGCGTCAAAAGGTAGAGTGAGGCTAAAGTCATTGAAAAAAAAAAAGAAGTGTGTAAATAAATAAATTTGGGGGTATCATATAAGTATCCTTTGCACATAAAAGCATCTTTGATTTGTAAATAGTTAGGTGAGAAAGCAAAGGAAGTTATGAAGATTTGATGATTATGGAAAAGAATGAAAGGGTTAAAGATAAAACTTTAGAATGGTTGATGTGTTTAGGGACCTTAAACCATACTTAAACATCCATTTTCCTACCTTGACCATAATTTATCATTATAAGCTTAATTAAGTTCTAAGGATCCTTGACGTGGTGTCCTACTACATTAATGGAGAGTGACATGAAAATCAACTCTATGGAATTCCCTAAAGAGTCCAATCGAGGTTATTTGTTTGCATAATCTTATCCAAGTTGAAGAACGATTAAGTATGTGGCAATTCACACGCTTTTGATAAGGAATCTTTAAGTAGAGTGACATTTGATATTCAAGTTGAAATACTAGTTAAAATCCTCGCATTTTGAAAGTTTCCTTAACTTAAGTATTTGCTTAATCTATGAAGCTGGATTGTGCTTTAACTAAATGTATGCTCAAAAGTTTATTTTGTCTCATTGTGGTTATCTTTGGCTAAGCTTTCTTCATTAGTGATTTTTATCGTTTTTGGTTTGATTTGCTTGAGAGAGGCAAACATTCGAGTTTAGGGTATATGATAAATACGCCCTTATTAGCTGCTTCAAGACTTGAATTACTTTTGTAAACCCTCAAGTTTTGTTAATATTTGATGAATTTGAGTGACCTTGTACAGAAAAATTAGAAAAATAGTTATCCAATTAATTCGACTCTAAAAAGAAATGCAGAGAAGTCAAAAGGAAGATCAAGGACCAAAATACAACCAAGTGTGGATGAAAGTGCAAGCTGCAAAGTTTTGGAAGAGGCTATGCATGGCGATTCCACGCCATGCATGCTACCTCTTGTCAGCAACCATGTGGCGTGGCCACACCATTTGCTTCTTCAGCTCAGTGCCTCTGCTCCATTTGGAAAGGAGAATGAAAATCTTTGTTGATTTTTGGCCATAGGATCATGTATGAAGGGCCTAATTTGGGTCTAAACTAGCTTTTATGTTTTGGGGATAGATAGCCACCAGAGCTAAGAAAGGAAAGTTGAGTTTTTGAGAGAGAAGATAAAGAACAAAGAGTAGGATCCTAAAGAGAAAAAGGGTGATTGAATCAAATTAAAGGCTTTGGAAGAAAATTTGAAGGATAATCGTTGAATCCCTCATTTTTTGTCTAGTTTCCTCTATCATTTTTATCTTGTACTTTATTTGCATTATTATTTGTTGAATTCAAGGATTATGATTTACTTGATGAATTTGATGTTCAGAGTTGATAAGTTTGGCTAAAATTCTTATTCTAGGGACTTGATATAACTTATCTTGAATATGTTTAGCTAGTTGGCATACTTTTAATGTGGAATGATTTTACTTGTGTTTACTTGCTATAGTTGATTCTAAATTGTTGATTGACAAATTGGATAATTCAAGATAAATAAATTAAAACTCTGAAAGTTTAGTTTGTTCATTGGATTCTGTAAACACATTTTAGTGTTACTAAGATTCCGGGATGAAATTAGTACCTAAATAATCTAGTAATCACTTGGGATAAAAACAAGAATTGGGAGATAATTGAACTCTAGGTGATTAGTATAGGACACACTTAAAAAACATTTAATTAATCACGTACGATAGGCATAAAGATTTGGAAATTTTTACGTAGTAACTCGTTTGATACTCTGGAGATGTAACAAATTTACTAATAATCTTATGATTATTAAATAAAATCAAAACACATTCTTAATCGCCAATTTAGGAAAACATAAGAAAAGATAAGTGAAATCAAGACCCTAGATATTTTATCCTTACATATTTCATTAACTCATCAATACTCCTTAAATTAGTTGCATTTGCTTTTAGTTATTTAGCAATTAGATAGTTCATTTTGTTTATTATTTTTGTTTACAATTAAACTAATCTAAATTGCTTAGATAAAACTACACTTTTAAGACTGTAACACTCAATAGTTAATTTAAATTTGAATCGTCGTAGGATAATATTTGTATTTATCACTCTACTACTTGATCATACCAGTATTCTTGCGGTTATCATTGTCCCGATCACTTCTTCTTCTTTAAGATTTGTTAGAACCACCAGCAATAATCGCCGATTTTGATTTAAATGATATTTCTTCTTTAAAGACGGTCTGTATAATGGACACCTTCGACCATCTCGGCTCTGCTTTCGTCCACCGTCTCTTGCTCTGAGGCTATGCTGTCCAAGCTGCCGTTTAGAATCACGGTTAGTTACTCCGCCATTGCTCCTAGATTTTCTCTCTTTTTTTTTTTTTCTTGTTTTCTCCTTCATAATGTATTTTATTTTTTATTTTAAAAAATAAAAAATTAAAGATTTTTAATTTTAGATAAAAACGTTTTATTCATTAACATGCACAACTAATTCTTTCAATTTTAGGCCAACTCACGTAAACTATAGTCTTCGAATTTTCTTCTCATTTCTATACATACATACATACATACATATATATATATATATATAGTGTATTTCTAAATTCAATTGGCAAGGTCTGTCCTTTATTTCTTTTTTTTTTCTTTTATAAAAAAGCTCTTTTTTAGCATATATTTATATAATTTCCTGTTTATTTTTCTCGATAATTAAGAATGAAATTGTTATCATTTTGTAATTGTAAATCTTGGAATGAGCATATCAGTCTGTTAGTACTGAGAGAGTTAGATTTTTCTGCTTCTGTTTAGAAAGACGTTGTTTATTTCTGCTGGTTAGTTAGTTTACTGCTGCTATTTTGTTGTTGCTATTTTGTTGGGTTGGCATGTCACTGTTAGTACTATTTTTTTTAATGAAAACATTTGGTTGATAGTTTTCAATGTTTGAGAACCTTTTAATACGACTGGGTGGTTTGTATTTATTTATTATCCCTTTTTTTAAACTTTTGGCCATCCTTCATTTCTTGTATTGCTAGTTTTCGTAATGAAATATTAAAATAATTATTGTTTTGTTTGTTTGTTTGTTTAGATGAGGTTCTAGAGCAACGTTTCTAATATGAGTTGGGGGGCTCATTCTGAGGGCGCCACATGTATGATTACACCATCTAATTAATAATAATACGTATTCTTCTTTGGCTGCACACTGTTAGGATGTGATTGATGCTCTTGAATTATAATTTTTTTTTTTGTTTTAAGATTTATGATTGTATGAGAAACTTCCTACATGTTAACTTATTTGCAGAAATTCCAAATCTTTCAATACATAATTTTTTACTTTAATTTTTTCCTGGCTAGATCATCATGATATCTTACAGCTAGATGCCATTTGTTTTAGTTGATTTCATGCTTGATATACGCGGACAATTTTCGATTTGTTTGCCCTCCCACAGTCTTACTATAAATTATAAAAAATAGTCGAATACTGGGATTATTTCTTAATTTGATTGAAAATTTTATAGTCAACTTGTTTTCTTCTTTTAAAAATAATAGTATTGTATATTAAAAGTAAGACAAAGCAAAGACACATGTTATAATTCCTTTTCTGATAACAAAACTAGACCCCCATTAAAATACCATCTTGAATTACTTGTACTGAGGTATGAATTTACTACTTGTTTTGAGGTCGAAACTGGTTGTGACATAATGCACGCTAAGTGTTCGATAAAATGCTTGTTAGACCTACGAGAATACTCTGTTTCTTTTTATAATTTTCAGGATATTGTAGGACAGCTACGTAATTTGTTGAGACCAGAAAGATGCTGAAGCAAGGTCCTAGACGTTAGAACCAAATTATATTAGTTATTACAAAATAAAAAAGGGCATAATATGGTCATATATATATATATATATATGTCTTTGAATAGTTTAGGGATAAAATAGATAATTTATATTAAGAATAGAAATTCGAGGGTATCAGTAAAATTAAATAGTATTTTCACATTTTTTTAAAGTAAGGGGTATCTAGCATATGCTATAAACCTAGGGAATATGTGCTTTTTTCCAAAAAGTTGGGTTAGAATACAATATCACTACATACAAATATAAATCATTTATACACTCAAATGTGTAAATCACATTCTTTGCTGGTTCTTTGATGACTACTGCAAATACATATTTTCTGCCGCTGCTTACTGGCGATCTACTGCTAATTTTATGCCTTTTGCTTTCATTGCTATTTCTGGTTTTGCTGGAAAATTGTTGCTGTGGGAAGTCTTGCAATCTTTAAAAGCTGCAGCTTATGCTGTTTCTTTTTCATGTAGTCTCTTGCCAGTGTATTTGGTAATTTTATTTTTATTTGTATGATCTTAACTGTCCTAATAATCTTGGGACTGTTCTTGTTCTTAACTTTCTACTATATTAATAATATATTATTCTACTTTATAAAATAAATGTAAATCACATTTTTTAATCTTTCTTTCTTTTCAATTTTATTTTTTGGTTTGTTTTTCAAAGAATCAACATTTTTTATTTACGATATAACTATTTTTTTAGTTTAAGTAAAATTTGATAACAATAATATGTGAAGTGTTATAAATTTTAATTACGTATTTTTATAGACTTACCGTGATTATTTTTACCACTTTTTTTTTATTTTACATGTAGCTTTGAGAACATAATTTTTTTTATTGAAAATAACCCAATTAAAATTATTTATATATTCATTGTTTGTTATTTAGTTTGGACGGATGTATTTACTTGAAGGTTTAAATAAATTATATACTATTTTTTTTTTTATTATCTTCATTAATAAAATATATAATCAATATTAAAACTAAAATTAAATACTTCTAATTTATTTAGATTGGATAGGTTTGGATCAACTTCGAAAATTTTTTTAATGAATTGGGTTAGATCAGATTCTATTATACTGGATGGGGTTGGATTGAAAATGTTCCAATTTGCCAAATGATGGATGGAATATGGTTTTAGTCAAATCCGCCCAATCTGATCTGTTGAACACCCTTACTTTACATAATTTCTTATATCATTTGTAAATTTATTAAATTTACGTAATTTCCACTATTAAAATTACATTCACATGCATTTACTTATGATATATTAATTATACATTAAATAGATGAGTTAGATTTAATCTCATTAGTTAAAAGTGTCTAGTTCACATAATTTGCAATAATTTAAGAAATTATGTAACATTAAGAGATTATTGATCTCAAGACACAAATAAGCAAGCTCTAGAATTATTAGTTTAGGCTAAAGGAAATTAGGCTAGGCCCTCATTAAACCCCATTTCCACACCTCACGGTAATTCAGTCAGGGAAATTAACATATACCTCCTTCGAAGTTTGAGAAACTCACATATAGAAAGTTTGGAAAAATTATATGCGCTTTCTCTTGACCTAAGGATGGAACTAGGGTAGGTTCAAGGTAGGGATTACCATCCTCGAACCCGATTTGTTTGGGCAGCCTCTCCCCCATTTTGCAACAGACAAATTTGTTCCCAACTTGTCCCTATTTTTAACCCAACTACCCCGCCCCAACCCAGCTTCATTTGACCCAGTTTGATCAATTTCTATTAGTTGGAAAATCGGCTCTTATTTTTTTTTCCATTTTTTAATTGGCTCACAAAAGGCTGTTTTTCCCTTGTCATATTTGTCTTGGTCAATTTCAAGCCCAAACTCTATTTTTTTCACTTTACCTAAATGCATTAATCCGATATCATCTAAAGTCACATTTTCAAATTAATATATTACAATTGCTTTAACTCAAGAATTTAATAAGTTATTCAATTAAAAATTAATATATTTCTTATATTATAGTTTAAATTCTAATCGATTTTTAATTGGAATAGTACAATGTTCAAAGTCAATAATGGGAAATGATAAATAAATAAATAAATAAATGAAAGTGCCACTTCACATAAGTTACACATACATGCAGTACTAATTTTGACCTTGAATCTAAGATTGGATTGTAAGATGATTGACATTTGTAAGCAGCAGGACAAGAAAAAGTCAATTAAATATTATGAAATAACTATTTCTTCATCTGCCATCACAACAAACAACATTAATATTTAACTTTCAAATATCTAGATATACTAGTTTTATCCTTATTTTATGTTGATGGGTTTCTACTTTAAAAAGATTCTTGACATCAAACTAGCTTGAGAGGTACATTAATATAGCCCGAATGGGCAGGAGCCAAGCTTTTCAAATAAGAAGTGACATCGCGAAAACTTTCGATTCTTGGTAGATTTCTAAGACAAAGATGATCATGTAAAAATGAACTATTTAATTCATGGATTATCCCTAAAGACATCCATGTTCATGTCCAAAAACTGCAAAAAAATTTAAATTGGTGGTTACAAAGTCCATGTCAAAATTAGAACTGCTAAGATGAGGATCATTTTTACATGATATGAAAGAAGCCAATCAAAATTCTGAAACAAAAATGAATCAATACCGATGCTGTTTAATTACAATGTCATATGCACTAGGAAATTGAAAAATTCAAGCATTCAACTAAATATACAAAACCATGTAATTAAAATAAGTTTGGTGGAAACATTTTTCAATAAATATAACTTGCTTAAAATGAGTTTCTTTCTCTGTAGCTTTCTCAAACATACATTAATTGTATTTTTTTTCTAACCAAATAACCAAAGAAACTACCGAATTGCAACATATCTACAACAACAATGTTGTAACAGCAACTCTAAATGCATAACAATTCTCTTAAAAAAAGGAAACATAGGTACAAAATTTGATTGAAATAAAATTTTGAATTCTTACTGTAGATTGGGTTTGTACAGAAATTTGAATTTATCGTACTATGAGATATTATAAATTGTAATTTTACATAAACTATAATGTATATACTACAAATTCTGGTAACTACAGTTATTGAAAGCTTATATTTTGATGCTTTAGTCATCGACTAGAAGCATTACTTTTTAATTCAGTCAACAACATCCTTATGTTTTCTTCAAGCAAACCAAAATAAAAAGTAATGATAGCAAGCGGTGGGTTAATGGCTTAGAATAATAGCGGTAAAAGCAATTACCTCACAGTGATGGGTCAATGTCTAGGGTAGTGGAAATATAAGTGATGACCACAAACAAGATGAAGAAGCAACGACAGCAAATTGCGTGGGAAAGAACAACGATGACAGGCAAGTTCGAGAAGTGATTACGGTAGGCAAGGACTAGCATGGTGTCGTTTGTCAATCTTGCTTCCACTGGGTGTGAGAACTGAAAGGTAGACATGGCTTGTTAATTTAGGGATGAAAAATAGAATCTATGGATTATTGCCTTGATGCTCCAGGTGTGTCTATTGAGGCCACTAAAGTGACAGTAATTCTACAGTAGGTGAGGGGTGTACCTGACTGCAAGGTTTGGCTACATGACACAGTAAGTGAATTATTACAACATTTATTTAATTTTCATTGCAAATGCATTACAATGGGTTCGGTATGTTTGGTTTATTGTTAAACAGTTGTTCACGCAACATATAAACGATATTTGGATATGTTAACATACCAGCAGATGATTCTCCGAGAGGTAAAGCCCTAAGATTGAATTGTTTCTTCCACACATTTATATGTACGTTATGCAATATAGTTTTCTTAATTTTATAATGGTTAAAATGGTTTTTTTCTATTTTTATGATGTGTTTTGTCTCTGCATAGACATTGATTCTTATGGCATGGAAGGGTTATCTATCAGGAGATCTTTCTTTTGGACTTTCTACCTATGTACTGATTTAGAGTCGTATATGTTGGGGAGATAGAGCTGAGTGCACAGAGACCAGCGGCTTGTTAAAATTATGTACATTCCTGTTAATGTATGCGTGACCACTAGATGGCATATGTAGTTGATTTACTTGGTCTGCGAATCACAGTCTATGATCATCATCAAATACATTTGGAGATGGCGAGATGGGCACCACTATATAGTCATTATGTCCATTACTGCCTCACTTACTGCAGTAGGTTGTATTCTATAGGTACTAGAGAGATGTTGTTAAGGATTTGTTAGCTTTTATATACTTTCGGCTGTTGCATGGCATCCCTCATCAGTTAACCATGTCCGATGATTATGGATTCTTCATATGCATGTATATATACTACTTAGGATTACAGCGTGATTTTCATTAAAGTCAGGGAGTATTTTCACGTTTTTTTTTAAAGTAAGGGGTATCTAACTTATGCTATAAACTTAGGGGATATGTGTTTTTTTCCAAAAACTTAGGGTAAAGTACAATATCTTTGTATACAAATATATATCCTATATACACTCAAACATAATCACATTTTTAATCTTTCCTTTTTCTCTTCTCAATCTTATCTTTTGGTTTATTTTTCTAATGATCAACATTTTTTATTTACGATATAAATATTTTTTTAGCTAAAGTAAAATTTCATAAGAATATTATGTGAAGGGTTATAATTTTTAGTCATGTATTTATATAGACTTACTTTAATTATTTTTGCACTTTTTTATTTTAGATGTAACTTTGAAGAACATATTTTTTTTTATTGAAAAGAACCTAACTATAACTATTTATATATTTGTTTTTTGTTATTTACTTTGAATGGATGTATTTGCTTAAAGGTTTAAATAAATTATATACTACCTTTTTGATTATCTTAATTAATGAAATATATAAACAATATTAAAACTAAAAATTAAACATTTTTAATTTATTTGGATTGGATTAGGTTAGATCCAATTTGAAATTTTTTTTAATGGATTGAGTCTCATCAAATTCTATCATAATGGATCGAATTTGATTGAAAAAGTTCTAATTCACCAAATAATGGATCGAATATGGTTTTGTTCAAATTCACCAAATCCCATTCATTGAACACCGCTATTTTACACAATTTCTTATATCCTTTGTAAATTTATTAAATTTATGTAGTTTCAACTGTTAAAATTATATTTCACATGCATTTTGTTATGGTCTATTAATTATACATTAAATAAATAGGTTACATATAATCTCATTAGTTAAAAGTGTCTAGTTCATATAATTTACAATGATTTAAGAGATTATTGATCTCAATACACAAATAAGAAATTTCTGTATCTCATTATAATTAGATTAGAGGAATTAACACATACCTCCCCTGAGGTTTGAAAAACTCAACATAGAAAGTTTGAGAAAATCTATAAATACTTTTGCTTGACCTAAAGATGGCAATGGGGTAGGTTTAGGGTAGGGATTTCTATCCTCGAACCTGACCTTTTAAGGGCGAGTGTATCATGAACTCACCCTTCCATAATTTTGAAAAAGACGAACTTGTTCCCAACTTGTCCATGTTTTTTAGCCCGACTACCGCGCCCCAACCGGACCCTATTAGATCCAGTCTACCAATTTCTATTAGTTGAAAAATCTACACTTATTTTGTTTTCGTTTCTTAATTAGCTCACCAAAGCCTATTTTTCTCTTGTCATATTTGTCTTGGTCAATTCCAAGCCCGAACATTATTCTTTTCACTTTTCCTAAATGCATTAATCCATTATCATCTAAAGTCCAATACTTTTCTCTTATTAAAATATTACGGTCACTTTAACTTAAGAATTTAATGATTTATTCAATTAAATATATCAGATTTCTTATAATATAGTTTAAATTATCTTTGATTTTTAATTAGAAGAATCTTCAAAGTCAATAATGGGAAAATATAAATAAATAAATAAATAAATGAAAGTGACACTTTACATAAGTTACACATGCATGCATTACTAATTTTTACCTTGAATTTAAGATTGGATTTTTAGAATCTAATAACTTTAGTTTTTAATTATTAACTAATATCGAACACTTAAAATGATTAACATTTGTTAAGTAGTAAGCAGGAAAAAAGTCAATTAAATATTATGAAATAATTATTTATTTATCTGCTGTCACAAAGAACAATAATAGTGCTTAACTTTCATTTTGTGTTGATGGGTTTCTACTTTAAAGAGATTCTTGACATGAACTAGCTTGAAAGGTATGTTGATATAGCTCGAGTGAGTAGGAGCCAGGCTTCTTAAATGAGAAGTGACATCGTCAAAACTCTCAATTCTTGTTAGATTTCCAAGATAAAGATTATCATGTAAAAATGAACTATAATTCATCAATTTATCCCCGAACACATCCATGTTCATGTCTAAAAACTACTAGAAAAGGACTACAAGAAAATTTAGATTGGTGATTACAAAATCCAGTTTAAAATATATTAGAATTGCTAAGATGAGGATGATTTTTACATGATATGAAAGAAGCCATTTGGAATTCGGAAGCAAAAATGATCAAGACCAATGCTGCACAATTATAACGTCATATGCGTCAAGGAATTGATAAATTCAAGCATTCAACTAAATACACAAAACCATGTAATTAAAATAGGTTCACTGGAAACATTATACAATATATATAACTTACTTAAAATGACCTTATTTCTTTGTAGCTTTCTCAAACATACATTATATTTTTTCAAACTAAATAACCGAAGAAACTTTCAAATTGCAACAATTTCGCAACAACAATGTCGTAACAGCAACTTCAAATGCACAACAATTCTCTAAAAAAAGAAAGAAACACAAGTGTGCAGAATTAATTGAAATAGAATTTTGAGATGCTTACTATAAATTGGGTTTGTACAGAAATTTGAATTTATAGTATTATGGGATATTATAAATATTAATTTTACATTAACTATAATGTATATGCTATAAACATCTGATAATTACTGTTATTGAAAGCCTATAATTTAATGCCAGTCATAGACTAGAAGCATTACTTTGTTAATTCATTCAACAACATCCTTATGTTTTCTTCAAGCAAACCAAAATAAAAAGTAATGACAAGTAATGGGTTAATGGCTTAGGGTGATTGCAATATATAAGTGATTACCTTACGATGATAGGTTCATGGCTTAGGGTAGTGGTAATAAAAGTAATGATCGCACACAAGATGGAGAAGCGACGACGATAGGCTGTGTGGGAAAAAACAACGACGATAGGGAGTTGGAGAAGTGACGAGAGTAGGCAAGGGCGAGCATAGTGTTGTCTATTGATCGTGTTTCCACTGGGTGTGAAAATTGAGAGGTAGATATAGCTTGTTAATATAGGAATGAAAAGTAGAATCTAGGGTTTTATCTATATGTGTAGATCAATAGGGCAGGGTGTGGGAGAACCAATAAGGGAATTATTCGAAAATGCCCTTATTTGAGGGCAAAAATTCAAAAATGCCATAATGCATAATTTGTAATAAATAATGCCACTTTTCAAGAATTTGGACTAAATTAGCCTGATGCCCTATTGCACTTTTGTACAAATGCATAGAGTGCTTTTCACTTTCAAGATTGTGGAAAACTAAAGGGGAGACTAAGGCATTCAAATTCTAGGCAATAACTATTGACAGATTTTGATGGTGAACATATAGGTGACGACGAGGTATGATAATAGCTTCATGTTAGATGATAATCAAATTGAGGGCAAACACCAGAAAGAACATGTGAGGTTACTAAACTATCTAAATTTTTTGGATAAAACTTAAATTTGCTTCCATGATTTAGGTGTAAAACATGTATGTATATTCTTTGGGATGAATAGTTTAGTTGAATTGATTTGATTTGAATATGAACTGTGTTTCGATGGAAGAGAGTCGTGAAGTGCATTGTGTTAGAATATAGGTTGTAAAAATTTGGAATGTCTATATTACAGAGGAGTCTTTGTCAAATTTTTTTAAAAATTTCCTAGTTAACTTATTGTTTTCCATATTTTAGGATACCTATGCTAGGGAAGCCAATGTGTGTATTATTCAAAAACCATCATTGGATGAGGTGAGTCGATTTAGGAAAATGTATGAGAAGGGTCAATCATTATAAAGCCTATAAACAAATTCGTTTAAAAAGAAAATGCTTTCTACTAGAAAACCAAGGCCATAGTATGAGGCAAGATATAAGAATTGTCCTCGTGCTCCTATTTTAGAGGATCAGTACACCTGTTTTCTATAGTAACTTAATACTCCGAATGCGTCTATTGACACTAATAGAGTGGCATTAATTCTAAAGTGGGTGCAAGGTGTATCCGATCGCGAGGTTTGGCTACAAAACACAATAAGTGAATTATTACAACATTCATTTAATTTTCATTGTAATGCTTTACAATGGGTTTCGTATGTTTGATTTTATATTATACATTTGTTTATGCAGTATATAAACGAGTATCTGGACATATTAGCATACTGGTAAATACTTCTCCAAGATATAGTGCCAGAAGATTAAACTGTTGCTTTTGCACATTTAATGTATGTTATGCAATATGGTTTTCATCATTGTATGAAGATTATAATGGTTTCTTTATATTTATGATGTGTTTTGTCTCTGAACAAATTTTAGATTTGCATGTTATAATAGAGTTATTTGTCGGGAGATCTCTTTTTTGGACTGATTTAGAGTTGTATGTGTTAAGGAGATAGAGCCGAATGCACAAAAACTAAGGGCTTGTTAACATTGTGTACATTCTTATTAATGTATACGGTGACCATTGGGTGGCAAGTGCAGTTGATTTACGTGGTTAGTAAATCACGGTCTATGACTCAGCACCAGATGCATATAGAGATGGCAAGATGGACACCACTATGTAGCCATTGTGTTTATGACTAGTTTATTTACTACAGTAAGTGGGATTCTATAGGTATTGGTAGATGTTGTTGAGTATTTGTTAGCTTTAACATACTTTGGACTACTGCATAGTGTCCCTCGTCAATTGCCTACGTTTGATGATTGTAGGTTCTTCGTGTACATATATACATACTACTTAGGATTATGACATGATTTTAATTTTAGACAGTTGAATGGTCCTCTTTAAGGCTGAGGGTAGCAGTAGACTTGTGGAAGGGTAATTTATCATAGTTCGCAATCCATATGTATATATGTATTAGTGATGTTAGTGACATTGCATATTTATTATGTTTTTTGTGCATTATTAGTTTTATTTCCATTGATACATAATAACTAATTGCTTTTTAAACAAATTTTAATGGAATGTTGTTACCTTAATTAATCAACTACAGTTACCAACAATTACAATACGAGATAATTTAATTGTTTAATGAGTTGAATCTACATAAACAATATCCTTATAGGACAAATGAATTAAATGGAATAAATTCACTTAATTTAAGTTGGTCATTTGACCATTGTAGATGAATGAATGGAAAATTCAAAAGAATGAATTTAAAGTTCAAGTAATGTTATATACATTAACATCAGATTCAATTGGTCATTATGTGAAAGTAATTCAACAATATATTTGTGACAACTCGACAAAAGCTCAGAAACAATCACCTTTTGGAAATTTCAAAAATCAAGTTTCAAGCATGTGTAAACAAAAAGCCATGCTTGAAACTTGACTTTCTAGTGCAAAGCATTATGACTAAAGCATTGTGCTCGAAACTCAAATTTCGAGCATGGTTTTATTTGGAAGCCATATGCTCAAAACTTGACTTTTGAGTTTTCCACAAAGTGTGGCAATTCTAGAATTATCTTTGCTAATCTATTACAAATGTAATTTACAAAATTTGGAACATGAATTCAACTAGTATATATCACAAAAGGTGTATTATTGATAGCATATATGCTAATTAGGTGAGCATTAGGTGATGAATGTTAACAAGTAAAAAAAAAAAAAGATGAAATAGAATATAGCCAACAACAAAGTTTGAATTCATCATTTGACAATGTCGCTGACTCATGTGGAAAAGAATTGGATTCTTATGTGTTGCGTGATTATGGTTGACGCCATGATACTAGGAACATTTGATTATAACCACCTCTTCTTCTTTGGAAGGAATTTGTTGTTTCTTAGGTTGAACAAAAGGCACACGCCTTCATAGGTCTTTACAATAATCTCCTACACGTTAACGAGAATTTTTCAATCAATCTCATTATTGATTGGGTGAATAGACTTTGCGCATAAATTAATGAGCATGTCAGTGGTGTAAAAATATAAGTGTAGTATATTGTGCGTTAATCGATTATGTCTGTATATGGCAAGAGCCTAGGTACGCAGTAATTATGATAGGTCAAACTGCTTACAACTACATGTTTTCTCTCATATATCAACAATTTCAACCTGCCTTTGATCTCTTACCTCAAACTCAAATTAGGACAGAGAATACACGGTAATGGTATGGGATAACTCTATGCTGTCATCAATCTTCGCTTGGGCCTTCTCAGTCAATTATTCATCTCTCACAGCAACCAACTCTTTATGTCTATAGAACCATCTTTGGATCATAGAAGTTACGTACTAAGCTAATGACATAATAAGCAGAGATCATACATGTTTGAGCAATGAATTCATACTCTCATTGATCTTTATGGTCATCATATCATATTTGTAGAGATAGAAAATATGATCTTGCCTACTTATGAAATGCTACATTGTTCTTTAAGTAGTTTACTACCTCAAAATGCATTAACCTCAAGCTCTACATGTATTCGATTGAATTCACGCTCTCAATACACATGTGTAGCATTTAAGTATGCCCGGAAGAAAGTGTCCATTTTCTAATATTGCATTTTGTACTTCAAATTAACATTACAACATATGTAGTAAGTGTGAAACCTGTGGTTAGCATCTGGAAGCACTGTGTAGACACCCTTCTCAATGCTATTATGCTGGTCTAATATAATTTTATAAATACTAGATTGTTCATTGTAATGGCATCTCGAAGTTTCAATGAAAATCATTCCCATGAGATATCATTCTCGAAATCGACAACGCAATAAGCTATTGGATATATTTAATCATTTCCATCTTCTATGACTGTTATGAACAATATCCCTCGAAATTTTTCCTTTAGAAATGTACCGTCAATTGCAATAACAAGCCAAATATTGTTGTAGAAACCTTCAATACATGGACCCAGTGCCATGAAAAAATACAAGAAATGATTATCATCATCCTTTTCAATTGCGATTAATATCCCTGAATTTTTAGTTTGTAACACATAGTAGTACTGTGAAAGTGCCTTGAATGACTCTAACAGATCTTTAGAGACAAGTATCAATTCTTTTTCCTAGCTATGCCAAGTCTTTGAGCACAATTTATTCCTTGTTCTACTCCAGTGGATCTCCATAAGTAGGCATTATTGTTGCTTTTAATTACCTTAATACGCCATTTGCATCCATTATGATTACATTTCACCAAAAAATGGTTCTTAAATGACTTGTAAATCCTGAATTGGAAGTGGTGCTTTAAGGCCATTAAACTTAACTTATCCCATAATTCTTGGTTCGTACTAAAAATCTACCCAATGCACACATCATCTAATTCAAAACTTGACTATGCATCAATTGCTAAAGTTATGGACAATGAGCTAGGTGGCATAAACAAAAAATACTGGCTTTGGTTTGATGGAAATGGAGCTGCCATTGAATTATTTCTATATACTATACCCATGCCAACATCTTCCGTTGCTTCATCTTCGTTATCATCTGCAATATTTCTACCTTCACATCAAGAAAGAAATTGAGTGCTTATAAAGTCCTACTGGCTGCCATAATACTTGTTGGGCTGTTTGTGATACTCGTGTGCATGTTCTTCATTATAGTAGAGAGGGAAAACCCTCCATCAAGAGTAGCATAATGGTTAGCAATTGGTAAGTCTTAGGCTGTACACTAAAATGGTGTTGGCATTGTGGGAATTGTAATACTCATATAATTGCTTCCATTGGAGGACTTAAACGATGCTATAAGAACTCCAGTGGTGGTGGGTTGTTGGAAAAAGTTTTGCCTTATATCTTTTGCATCCTCCATGTGTTACATGATAAGGCATAGTGTACAAAGTCCATACAAACTGGAAACATAAGCTGGATTATTGAGGTTGACAACCACATGAAAGTTGGATTCTATGTTGATATTTGTTGCAATTGTAGGATTACCTAACTGTTTTATATTATCAACAAAGATTTGCATAAATTGTTCATAAATTCTGTTCGAATCCATGAAAAATGGCATGTTATGTTCGCCGACATATTCGTCACCATCACTTGAACATTTTTTCTATAAACCTTCGAATCGAGTCTAAATCGTTATTGGCACTAGCCTAACCATAATTGCATCAAAATACAAAAAGATATGTTATTTTCTTGTCAAAAGCACATCATAAAACAATCAGGAATTAACTAAAAATGGGCATAATACCAAGTTTCAAGTAATGCCTTTTCACTTTACTTGAAATGAAAGTTTCGTGTAAGGTCGCTTTTTGTCCTTAATCGAAACCAAGTTTTCACTAAGGTGCCTTTTTCAACTTACTGGAAATGGAACTTGGTTTGGTTTTGAGTAATGGGAAAAGGTCAACTTTCTAGAAACACACTTTCCAGTTCATACTAGATCGTCTTCAACCTTTCTGCTTTTTCTCTCACAACTGCATTTTTTCTCCCAACGAAGCATCAAGTACATTCTAACATTAAACCACACCACATTAACAACCTTGACAATTACATTGCTCTGTTAAGGGATATCCACACACAAATTCTTTTTTTGTTTTGGGTGAAATCTTGAAGAAAAAAATGAAATTAGTTAAACACTCACCTTTATTGCTTCTAGTTTTACTAAATACTGACTTTCCTAAAATAATTTATAATGCAAGGAGGTTCAAAGATTTTCGATTATGAAGATTTTGATGCTTCAAGGAGAAGGAATGGAGAAGGAGAAAGTGAAGAAGAGAAGAATTTTAAATGTTGTTGTTAATTAAGTGGCATGGCAAAAATAAGGGCAATTTGGTTCAATTTTACGTAAGATGGCATTTTTTTAATTTTTGCCCTCAAATAGGGGCATTTTCGATTAATTCCCAACTTATAATCCTCGAGTCCGCCTTAATTTTCAAACAATTAAGTTTTTGAACCTTGAACTCAATCTCAAACCCATTTTAACTTTGAAATTAGGTCCAATACTTGCCCTAAACGAGGCAAGTTGAGGCAAGAGCCCATGTGTTTGAGGATTTTTGACACCTCTATCTAGATTGAGAGTTGATCATAATTGACTGCTAATTGACCATTAAATCTATAGACATTTTGGTTAAACAATGACTTTCTTCAAACAAAGATAATTGTTATTTTTTTTATAAAATTCCTTTTAACCTCAAAGATTTAACCTAATATCCTTATTAATCGTAGTAACTTCAAAAACATGTCTAAAATAAAAATTATGCCCCTATATGATAAGAGTTGTTTAAGAAAAATAAATAATAAAACTCTAAAACTTGATAAAATATGATATATTTATATAAAACACATAAATTAATTAAATAATATTATTATTTTATAGCACATTAATAATATGAATATTCATTAATAAATTATAACTCATTTTTATTGATATTTTTTTCTTATTATTTTATTTATATTTTAAATATATATTCATATATGAAAATAATTGAAATATTACAAAAGATTTGCATAAATGATTTAAAATCTAATTTCAAATTATTTAATTTTCATTTTGTCTTCATACGTAGAGTTAAATTTTAATGAAATTTTATTCTCTTAGAAAAAGTAAATGGCCAATTAACGGTTAAAAGGACTCACATATGTAAGTTTTCTCAAACCTTCTATTTATATGTGGGTTTCTTAAATCTGATGGCGATGTGTGTTATTTCCTCAATCAATAATAAATCAAACTTTGGATTTGGATTTTTTTGACTGTTTCAACTTGTGGAGAAGATAATCAGCATCAATTACATATATAAAATCAAGGGAAAAGATAGTCTCTTCTTGACTACTTGCCTTGCATTTACAAAAGGTCAAATTTGTTAATGGCTTAATCGGTCCTTCTCAACTCTTCTAACAGATAACCTTCCTAGATAATCATCTAGAATGGTAAATTAACTATATTATTTGGATATAATTAATTAATTAATGCCTAGATGATTGATTTATCTCGGAACATGGGATTGGATCTTACAATTCACCATTTTTCTAATTTTTCTTTTTCTTGAATAATATCATCTTCGGTGGTATATATAAGGATGAATTGCTTTTTAATCCCTCATCAAGCTTAATTAAGTACCATTAGAAATGAAGCCTCTGAGCTTTACAATTTTCTCATATATTCTTGTTCTTCTCTTCTCATTTCAATCTTGGATACCTTCGGCTAATCATACTCATGAACAGTTTCTTCAATGTCTTTCTCAGCATTCTAAGAATTCCACCTCCATTTCTAAAGTAATTTACACCCAAAACAACTCTTCATATTTATCCCTCCTGGAATTGACAGTTCAAAATCAAAGGTTCTCCACACCCACCACACCAAAACCCGTAGTCATTATCACCCCACTGCAAATATCTCACGTTCAAGCAACTATCAAATGCTCACAAAAATATGGCTTGCAGATTAGGACTCGAAGTGGGGGTCATGACTATGAAGGTCTTTCTTTTGTTGCTGATGTCCCGTTTGTGATCATTGACATGAGAAATTTCAGCTCAATCAATGTTGATGCAGAAAATAAAACAGCATGGGTTCAAGTTGGTGCTACAATTGGTGAACTTTATTATAGCATTGTTGAGAAAAGCAGAACTCTTGCCTTTCCGGCTGGAATTTGCCCAACCGTTGCAACTGGTGGACATTTTAGTGGTGGAGGGTATGGTCCATTATTGCGTAAATATGGCCTTGCTGCTGATAATGTAGTTGACGCTCACTTGATTGATGTTCACGGCCAATTTCTTGATCGAAAATCAATGGGAGAAGATCTATTTTGGGCTATTCGGGGAGGTGGAGGAGCTAGCTTTGGAGTCATCGTTGCATGGAAAGTAAAGCTAGTTGATGTTCCCTCAACTGTTACTGTATTCAGAGTCCAGAAAACCTTGGAGCAAAATTTAACCAAGGTTTATAACAAATGGCAACATATTGCGTATAAACTTCCTCAAGATTTATACATCTTGGTGTTCTTAAGAAGTGTGAATACAGAAGGAAAGAGAACAATGCAAGCTACATTCGAATCCTTGTTTCTTGGTGGGGTTGACCAGCTATTGCCATTGATACAAGAGAGAATTCCTGAACTTGGTGTAGTGAAAGAAGATTGTCATGAAATTACCTGGGCTCAATCTGTTCTTTTCGTTAGTGGATACCAAATCGGAGAATTATCGAATTTGGATCTGTTCATTAACAGGACTGTTAGCGTGAGAGCAGCTTTCAAGGTAAAATCGGACTATGTGACAGAACCTTTGCCTGAAATTGCATTGAAAGGAATATATGAAAGATTTTTCAAAGAAGAAGCAAATGCTGCTCAGCTGGCCATCATTCCTTACGGTGGAAAAATGAGTGAGATTTCAGAGTCCGAAATTCCATTCCCTCACAGAGCTGGAAACATGTACAAAATTCAGCACTTCGTGTTCTGGGATGAAGAAGCAAGCACTGAAGAAGCTCAAAGGCACATAAATTGGATAAGAGATCTGTACAAGTTTTTGACTCCATATGTTTCCAAGAATCCACGAGCAGCATATATCAATTACAGGGATCTTGACATTGGAACAAATAACAAAGGTTACACGAGCTACAAACAAGCCAGCATTTGGGGCAAAAAATATTTCAAGAACAATTTCGACAGATTGGTTCGTGTGAAGACTAAGGTTGATCCTGGTAATTTCTTCAGAAATGAACAAAGCATCCCACCACTTTCGGCTGGGAGGAAGAAGAAAGATGATTAAACATTTACACGTTGTTCTTCGTAAAAAAGGGTCCCTATTAATAATTTATGATGGATAGTCTAATAAGCTTTGTTTTGTATTTATCAACAAAGCAAAATTTTTAGTTAGTAATTTTGAAATGATTTTAGTAGTTTTTCTTATGGGTATATTTTCTTGTCTTTTATATATGTAAACAAAAATCATTATTCTTATATGAATGCTGCTCAAAGTTTGAACAGTTAAAATAGTTGAAAAAAGTAATTAACATCAAAATATAGGAGAGAGAATTTAATGTCCGAAATATTGGAACTTGACTTATTGAGTGTTATAGGAGATATATAGTTGACAAATTTTGAAACTCAAAATGGAAAGGTTACTGTCGTTTGGTATTATTCTTATGTTTTTTTTTTTTTCATTAAAGGCCCTCAATTAAGAGGTATCATTAAAGAAAGGAAAACAGAATAATATTACCCCTATGTTAATTAGTAGGAAAGGAAACCAATAAGAATTGGAAAGTACAATTCTTTTCTTGTTACTTTTACATATTCTATTTTGTATTTCCTTCTATTTATTTGAAGTAATTTTATTTTACTTCTTAATGTTTTAAAAAATATCATTTTAATTGAAATATTTCATATATTAAATACAAAGATCCCTAACTTTATTGAAAATCATTGATTATATCTAAATTATTGCCGTTAGTATTAGTTAGGTCCCTTGACCAAACACCTGTCAATTTTCAGCAATTAATGAGATGAGATAATTTTTAATTTAATCGATATAATATTAATAATCTTCAATTTGACTCTAAAATTTATAAAAATTATTATATTACTCTTATATATTAACTCTCATCCTTTAATAACTAAAAAAGTAAAATTATAATTTTACAAACTTAAATTAATAAAAAATAATTTTTTATTTTTTCTTCTTCCTTGTCTTCCTCCTGTATTTCTTTCTTTCTTTCTTTCTTCTTCTTCTTCTTCTTTTATTATCTTCTCTTCTTAGTGTCTTTTTTTCTTTCTTTCTTTTTTTGAATGCAGGAGAGATTGAAATTGTAATTAGAATTTGTCCATAGATAGAAGATTTTGGATTTAAGTTTTTCTTTTTGTAAATTTCAACTAATTGATTCAATTCCTAAAATTATTAAATTGATTTTGATTTATGAGATTATGAAATTAATTTGATTTGAATAAATTAATTTTATTGCGTATTGGTTTTCTTTTCAGTTTAAATTGAAAACATCAAATGACTAATTTTAATTTGTTTTAATCTCATTACAATTTCTCCTTGATAAAAACAAATCAGAAGGGGAAGAGATGGGAAGAAGAAGAAAGAAAGCAAAGAAATAGAGGAAAAGATGAGGAAGACAAAATATAAAATTAATTAATTAATTTATGAAATTATAATTTATCTTTTTAGCTACTAAAAATAAAGATGGAATTTAACCTGTGGATGATATGATAACTTTCATAAATTTTAGGACTAAATTGAAGATTATTATATGATGTGGTTAAATTAAAAATTATTTCATCTTCCCAACAACTAAAAATTGAAAGAAGTTTGGTCAAGAGGACTAACTAATATTGATCAAAACAATTTATACCTAAGTGATGATTTTCAATAAAGTTAAGGACCTTTTTATTTAATATGTGAAACATACTTACTAAAATGACATTTCAAGGAACATTAAGGACCAAATAATTTTTTTGTGCTCGGAAGACGTCAAAAAAATGTAAAATAATCAATTTTGAATGTTTTCACAAATTATTTATTTCTTTTCATCAAGTAAAAAGATATCCATATCCCTAAAGTTTGGCCTATTACACTCAATAGTCCCGGTGGTTTAAAAAATGTCCATAAAAATCCTAATCCTAATCTATTTGTGTTAACCGATAGTTTGGATGGAAAATTGACTTCTTATTGTGTAATGACTGTTATGACCCAATTCAACGTTTAATAAATTCTAAGTTCGGATGAAAGAATACTGGTCACCTTTAAAATTTTCACCTTTAAAAGATTCACGTTGAAAATGGAAGACGCCCATTCATGAACAAGAAAACAACATCATGATTTTTAAATTAGATCTCGATGTAAAAAAAAAAAAAAATCAAAGAAAAGTGAGTTCGATTTCCTTTTTCTATATTAGCATCTTATAGGTATAGAAAAACTGGTCAAACTTGTCATTCTTGAAAAATGGGAATAAAAAACCCTTCCTTCGATGGAAAGAGCCTGCCAGGAAAAAGAAAAGGGCACTGGGAGATTATTATTATTTTTTTTGCAAGTTTTGTTGAACCGACTCTGAAGGGATCAATTTTATCCTAATCAGCCAACCTTTTTTTTAGGACAAATGGTTGATAGCGAGATCTCGAAGCAACTTATTATATCGGTAAGCTGTGACAAATGTTTAAAAACTGTTACGCCTTCAACTTGACAAAGTTTGGATAAAAGAACTAACTCTATTTTCATTGATAAGTCGTATAAATACAACAAGTTTTTTTTATAGAACCTATATCTAGAGTCTTGAAAAGATAAAAAGAATTAAGTCAAAATAATAGGTATCGAAAATTAAGGAGATGATTTAATCTTGTATTAAATTACTAAACAATTTCCTTTTACTGTAGTGGAAGATTGATAAAGAAGATCTCCTTAGATTGTTTTTATGAATGAATCTTTGCTAAGTTTCGAAATATTTTGGTGCTACAACCATACATGCCATTGCTTGTCCAATTCGGCTTTGTGGTTGCTTAGTCTTGACCTTCTATTGCTTCCAAGAGCGGTAGCTTGGTTTAGAAATCTACCCGACTAAGAAAAGGTCAATCCAAAAATGTGATGCACAATTATGGTAATACATGATTCCATGAAGTAATAACTCTTTTTTATTTTTTTTAGCTGTGTTTATTTACAAACTCGTACCAAGGAAATAACATGGGGGACCCAATGACTTTTCCCAATTAATGACTCTGTTTTGTGTCTTTATGTGGGTCAATAAAAATCAGGAAAATCCCACTTGTAAGATTTGCTAGGTCCGTTTTGAAAACTAGTTGACCACTATATGAATAGAAAGCCTACAGCAAATTAGCAAAGATTTACCAGAGGAAATGACTTCCCAAGTCCCAACCTTATACACTCTCCTAGTCTACTACAGATCCATGCCTGGAATTTAACACAAATAACATGTGGTTTGTTTTGAGTCATATGACAGTAACAGCCACCATCGGTTTGATAAAATGAAATGGAAACCCTAAATCAAAATTATATAGATTGCAGAGGAGATAGTCACGAGACAAAGAAAAAGATGTTATGAGTTTTAAGAGCATGTTTGTCATGTTCGGTAAGCAAACTGTTTGGTGTCAGGTATGAGGCAGGCTAGTGTAACTATTTTATGAAATATGCCAAAATTTATTTAATCAATTCCTAGGCTCTTTGTTTAGGAAATAAGGTAATACAATTTTACTGTAGTATTATATAAACCATGGAAAATAGAAAACTTTTAATATTTATAATAAATTATTGACTTTTTTTTTTTAATTTTATATATATGTACTAATATTACATTAAAGATCTGATGACAGTTTAAATACATATTATTAAAACTCATTATGAAGACAGTGCGAAAATAACCCTACATATAATGAAGAACACCCACACTTTGATGGGAGGAGCTCCGTAATTTGCAAAGTTTGAACACATGCTCTCCAAATGAATGGCATGTGCCATTTACCACCTATATAATAAGGTAATATAATTTTGACTTTAGTATATTTGAACCGTGGAAAATTGGAAACTTTTCTAGTGTTGCAGTGGTATGCTAAGATATGACCACCTTTGCTTATCCAGCTAATTTATATATATGTAACTACTTGATATAATTGATCAAATAACTTCTTCATTTTTGTCAAATATAATAATTTTTTGGAGTAGTCCAGTTTGTTCATTTTACTCTTTGACTAGTAATTATTTAATACGAAATAATATACAATTTGGTGAAACGTTGTTGTCTTAATCATTGGCTTCTGGACAAGAAAAAGAGTTGGTCTCATAACTTAAACATGAAAGATTGCAGTTAATAGTTTGTGCTTAAAAAACCTTTGCATAATAATTTGTTGATTTTTCAATTTTTTCACAAAGTATTAATTTTTCTATTTAATCAAATACTAAGAGTCTAATTAGAATTGTTATTGAAAGAGGTAAGAATAATTTTAAGTAGTCAAAAATCATTTTAAATATTTAGTAAAAATTTTTGAAAATCTTATTTTGAACATTAGTTTTATTTATAAATATTAAAAAATTATAAAATTTCAAAACTAACCCTAAAATAATTATTAAACTTCAATTTTGATTAGAAAATAAAATTGTTAAAACTAAAGTAATTTTTTATTACTTCATTACTTTTTATTTTTTAAAAGTACAATTAAAATTTTAAAATGAACAAGCTGCAGAAGATTAACTTTTACAATACTATCCAGAAAGCACAGGAGATTAGTTGATTTTCTTATTTAATAAATATTTAAAATATAAAAATTGAATTACTAAATGTTCTACTTGTTCATTTTTCTTAATATGAAGTTAAAATATTTAACCTAATAAATATATTACGTACAAATTATATTACTGTGGGCTGGCCTGAAAGATAAAATCGCAACGATAGATATTTGGATATGACATTTTAGTTAATCAATCAAATAACATTCACTAATCACCTGTGTGATTCTGAAATTTTTTACTCAAATCTCTATCAGCTAAACTTTTGCTTTACTGGAAAATTAGAATATCAAACAGATTCTGATCAGTTAACAATATATACGATTTGCTTTATTTTCATCAAATCAAACAAACTTATTTTTTCTTCTTCTTACATTTAATAAAATACAACAATAATATTACTTCATTTTGTGTGGAAGAACTGGAGTGCTTTCTTCATTCCTGAAAAAGTTTCTAGGATCAACCTCGGTCTTAATCTTTAACAATCTGTTGAAATTGCCAAAGAAATTTCATCGCATAAGCTTTTCCTTTGATATAGTTGTCTTTCCCATTGTGATTGATAACCAAAGCTAGATCTATGTAGTTGAAAAATGCCTCTCTTGGATTCTTCGACACAAAAAGGAGACATGTAATTGTAAAGTTTCCTAGTTGCATTTATATAACGATTTGCTATATTGTCTGCTCATTCATTCCAATCGGCTAAATACTAAATCTTCCATAAGTTTCCAGCTCTACGTGAAAATGGCACTGTGATAAGTGCATAAAATACTTGCTTATCAGTCACTTTTAAAATTAAATTTTTTTGATAATTTCTTACGCTTTGTTAATATTTGATGTGTTTGAGTTTTATTGTGCAAAAATGATAGAATTTGGTCATCCAAAAGGATTTTTGGCTCCAAAAGAAATTAAACGACTCGAAAAAGAAACAAAGAAGAAGTCTGATCTGGGAACCAAAATGCAAGATATTTGGGGGCCGAAATGCAAGATGTTTGGAGACCAAATTGCAAAGCTTTTGGGGACCAATTTGCCATATTTTCAAAATAAGGGAAGCCATGCATAGCACAACTGCACCAACCATGGCACGACTGCATCATGCAATGTGCCCCTAGGTAGAATTAATGGTGCAGCTTGGCCACCAAGCAGCATGGCCACACCACCACTGCTGCGTTGTTCTAGCTCCCCTATGTCTGCTAGACTCAAAATTAACGATTTTTTTGGGCTAAATTTGAGCCATATGATCATATTTTGATGGCTTGATTTAGGGTAGAATTAGGTTTATATGTTTTAAGGGTTTGAAAGATTAAGCCACTTTTGGAAAGAGAGATTCCTTGACAAAGAAGAAAGTTAGACAGGGATAAAGAGAAAATTAAAGAGAGGGCTGTATTTTGAGGAAGATAAGGAAGGAAGCATGAAGTGTTGAAGAATAAAGTTGCCCAACTCATAATTTTATCTCCTCTCCTATCTTATATTTGTCTTGAATTAAATAATTTTGTGTTTAATGAGATTATATTATCAATTGTTGAATTTTTTATGTTTGGATTGGAACACCTTCTAATGAGTGGCTAGATTCAACATCTAGGGCAATGATTTGATCAATTGAAAGCATCTATATTCTAATATTGTTTTATTCTTGATTAATACTTCCATGTTGCATATTTGTCATGATTATAATGCGTTTAATTAATCAGCCATTAAGTAATTAAATTGTGAACCGATAGATACTGACAAGTATTTGTTATGTTTAGATTGTGTGGTAAATACCATAAATTGCATATTAAACAAATGTGTATTAATATGGTTTGTGTAATGACTTTAGGATCACTATTGTTTATAATGCATTTTCATTTATTTAACATTTAAATAGAGATATAGTAAATGCGTAAACATGAAATAGTTTCAATTGATTTCGAAAGAGACAGTTGAATAGAACTAAGTGATCACAATAGTGACCTGGTTAATTAATTGGAAAATATAACTTGAAGAATTAGATGCGAGTAAATAGGATTAAATCATTAGCCTTAGATTTTATATTCATCGGAATTTCTCTTAGTTTTGTTTATTAATTTTCTTTAATCTATTTTATTTTCTCATCCACATTATAATTAAATCTTCAGATAAATTTGGGAATGACCATCTTCGATACTTATTAGATTAATACTTCTCATGGGAATAATACTTCACTTACACTATATTACTTGTTTTGTGATAAGTATACTTGTATTGGTAAATCACACAACAAATTGCCGTCGATAGAATCTTAGCCATTCTGCCGCTGTAAGGGTTGAAAGCCATCGTTGGTCTCTCTAGTTCAATCATCCTTTTCTATATAAATTCTAGGCCATCTTTTGGAATTGGCTTCTTAACATAATCTGATTTTATCTTCAGAAATCGTCAGTTGGATTGAACTAAACCCAGTTTAAGAAGACTTTCATTCTTAATGGAAAGAGGTTTTTGAGAATCGCCAAGGAACAAGGAAATAAATGTAGCTCTAAAAATCTTCTCCGCAGTTTGCGTGCTGTTTACAACGTCAAGTCCGAGCCTGATGAAGAGTTCTTGGGGCAGCCTCTCCACAACGTGTTGCCATTGATCCATAATCTCAGCCGCATTTTCTTCCAGAGTCCTTGTAATCGGGAAGATAGTGACTGCTTTCGGATCACGGACAAGATTGAATTTATAAGCAAGAACAACTCCAAAACTTGCTGCTGCTCCTCCTTTGATAGACTAAAATAGATCATCACCCATGGATTTTCTATCCAGAAGTCTTCCATTTATGTCTATAAGCTTTGTATCGCCATATGATCGACTATCAGCCCATATTTTTTCATCATATTGTCACAGCCATAACCACCAAAATGATCGCCAATGCCGACTGTGGGATAAACCCTAGCCGAGAAGCCATGAGTTTTGGTTTTTTCAGAAATGCGATAGTAAAGTTCCCCCAGGGTTGCTCCAGTTTGAACCTCTCATTTTTTATTTCAACATCAATCGAGCGAAGGTTGAACATGTCCAGGACGAAGAATAGGACTTCGGAAACGTAAGATATTCCCTTGTAGTTATGCTGTCCACTTCGGATTTTCATTTGTAGGCCATGCTTATGAGCACAAATGATGGCAGTTGGATATGAAATTCATGCAAAACAGTTATAATAAGCAGAGGTTTTAGAGTTGACGTTGTGTTGAAACGAAGGTTCGAATGTAAGCTTGCAATATAGAGGAATATATGAAGAGTTTTAGGGAGTAAAAATAGCTAAGGAAATCAGATGAGAAAGCTAAGAATGGTTGAAAAGACATTGTAGAAAATCTCCATAGAGTTTATCGAGAGTTGCTGTTGCTCTCTATGAAGTTATAGACAAAAGAAGAAGAATTGAGAGCAATGAAAGCTTCGTAAGCCTCAAAATTTCCATTTCTAGTTTATTTTGATAAGTGGAGAGACATTAGGCTCAAGGGTTGTTTAATATTTATAATGAGAAACTAAGAAAACAAATCATGATTTGGCTTTCCAATCCTTTCTTTGGATTCAGAATTTATCTAAGCTCTCAATTATCTTTCAGATTATTATTTTATTAAAGAATATAATAGAAGATCAATTAAATAAGTAATCTCCTCTCTATTTGACCAAGAAAATTCAAACTACAAAATGAAATATAAATATTATTATTTTTATTTATTTGAATTAACATATTAATAATATGGACCTGGATCCTCTCTTGGTCTAGGCTATCTTTGTCTTTTAAAGATTCATTGACATGTGACATCCTTGAAAATAAACAGCTTAGATTACATTTTAATTAATTTAATTAATTTATTATTATAGTTATTGTAACTAAATGCAAAAATTATTATTTTCTATTACTTTTTAATCAACCAACCCAAACATTATTTTAATTCTTTCTTGGTTCTGCCCACCATCATCCTTTCCTAGTTTCGGCCACCGCCTCCAATCAACAAAAGCAAAGACATTGTGTATGGTGCCGCTAAAGGCATTGTTTAAGGATGGCACCATCCTCCACCCAAAAAACATAAATCCCTCACTTCTCATCTCTGGGGTTAAACACAATTCTTGGTCTTCAAACTTTCCTTTGGATCTGGTATATATGTCCTTGGTGCACCCATTTCACAGTTAAAACTTTAACCACTAGAGATATTGTCGCTATTGCCGTTGTATACGGCTGTGAACAAGAAGGAAAAATTGACATTGCTAGCGTAGCAACACTACTTGTACTCTTTGCGACCACATCACCTTATAGCTTTTGATTTTTTTTCGAATTTTGGAAGTCCATGATTTATGTTTTTTGGGTGCAAGACAGTGGGGCTCTTGATCAATTTTGGTAATGGTTGGTAGTCCTTCTAACTATCAAACAATATAATTCCGGCGAAATAGCGCCCTCTTCATAATTGTTGAATTTGGTTTTCTTTTTTAACCTTATTGGTTAAATGATAAAAATTATAATTAATTGACAAAAATTATTAAAATGTAATCTTAGCCATTGATTGTTAAATATGACACGTGTCTATAGATCTTTAAAACCTAAGAATAAAAAAAATCAAAAGAGGATCCTGATCCAATATACATATCTAAATATTTATTAAAATATTATAAATTTTTCATTTGACTAATTTTATAGATGATCTGATCAGTAAACTATATATATGAAAAACAAAGTGAAGTTTAATTATTATAAGAATTTTTTTAAATTACATGAACTCATTTAGATATGTATATTCAACATTAAGTGCAAAATTTAACTTAATTTTATTGGAATATAACTACAAATTTTTTAGTGCTAAATTAAAACAAACGAATAGTTAAAAACCAAGATATATTCAATATCCATACAAAATAAATAAGAACATTTAGTAGTACTTACCCATTTCCACCTCATCCAAAAGGTTCAAATTTTTAAATCTTCTCATGTCTAGGTAAGGGTTAACTTCTATAAATATTTGTAATAGATTGAAGTGGCGTTTGTTTTTTTGTTTAAAGTTTAAATGAGATTGAAATATAAATCTACTTAATCTGTGCGTTAAATTGTGATTGCTTGATCTCTTGAGTAGGCTTTGTATCACTCTCGGTGAGCTTCAATTCTGCTGGGCTCTAGATCTAAATTCAGCTTTCACACTCTTTTTGAGTTACAGGGGTCAAGACCCACCATGTCCTTTGGGTCTCAATGAGTGAACCAAGAAACAGGATGTTGTAACCTTATGAAATTAGCCTGAACTTATCTAGAGAGATTCTCTACCATTGCTATTATACCTTCCTACTATACCTGCAATATTTAGCAAAAGCACAAAGCCTGACCCGTGAGTCTACAGTGTACGGGAATAAATTAGTTCCAGTAACAATAAAAAAGAATATAATGGTTTTAAGAGTAGGTCATGACTAGATTAATATTGATTAAGCATTAACCAGCTCTTAGTGGTATTCAGTAAATTCTTCTGCAACTACTAACTCTAAAGCTATGGGAAGGCGTTTCAGTTGTTTGAAAGATAGCTAGATTAATATCTATAGATTCAGGCCAATGAGAGGGCACTTAGGGTTATGTTTCAAGGCTAACTGGGACAGTAAGATGACCAAAAAGCTAATGATGTGGGGAAGAAGAGAACACGTTCTAAGCCTTTGTGATCTCTAAGATTACCCCATAGAATCATGATTTTTTAATACCCTCTTGAGTGGAATCATATCACTTTTTATAGTCTGTAATATGGAGTAATTGTGGGACACAGCTCAGTTCACGTAATCCTAGTTTAATGCAACTTATATTCTTAAGACAAGACTAGAAGTTAAATTAGTGTAATTTAATCCTAATTAAAAGAGATGTGAAAAGACAAGTTTATAATAAAATATTTTTGTAATTAATTGTAATTATAATTCAATACTTATTAAATTATCTCAATATTAAAACTTTTTTTTTTGTTAATAGATTGTATTTGTGCATTATCAATGTCAAAATTACTATAAATTCGTTTATCCAAGTTTTGATTATGAGTTTATCCTTTTGATTTAAAGTTTTTGATTTTTTTTTAAATTAAGAAAAAAAATTTAAAAACAACACCGAAACCCATTAAGATAAGTAATTCTAGATGAGTTGGGTGAGTGGAGTGTGTTTCTAGTGAAGAAGAAAATGAAAAATAGAAGAGAGAGAGATTAGATAAATAATTTATAAATAAATTTAATTTATTTAAAAATATATTTTATTGTAGATAAATGAAAATCGAGCCCACATGTTACCATCAAAGGATATTGAAGTAATTGTCTAAAAAGTACATTTTCTAAATGAGACGGAGCAAACAGTGAGAGTGTCCAAAGCATTTTTGAAATAGTACGAGGAAAGTTGATTGTTATTTCAAACTTTATGGGGGTCAAATGCATTTTTTTTGAATTGGTGTGCAGGGGTGAAGCGCCTCAAGGCTGAAGGGACGTAACCCCCAGGCCTTACAAAATTTTTTAAATTTTTTATTATAATATTTATATTTTAATCTTTTTTGTTAAATTTATATACAATTTAACTCTTATTTTTCAAATTTACCCTTGAGTTTATTTATTATTTTTAAAATATTATTTGATTAACTTCATTTTTCAGTCATTTCCCCCCCCCTCCCCCTCCCTTAGGTATTTACCTTCGCCCCTATTGGTGCGCATGCCAGTAGGGGAAAGTTTGGCATATTGTTGCGTAAATATCGCCTTGCTGCTGATAATGAAGTTGACACTTATTTGATTGATGTTCATGGGACATTTTTTAATCGAAAATCAATGGGAGAAGATCTCTTTTGGCCTAATCGGGGAGGTGGAGGATCTATCTTTGGAGTCATCGTAAGTTAGTTAATGTTCCATAACTGTTACTGTAATCACAGTCCAGAAAACCTTGGAGCAAAATTTAACCAAGATTTATGACATGTTGCAAATAAAGTTCCCTGAAAATTTATACATCATTTTGTTCTCAAGAGGTTTGAATACAGAAGCAACGAGAACAATGCAAGCTACATTCCAATCCTTGTTACTTAGTTAACAAGCTCTTGTCATGATACAAGAGAGGTTTCCTAAACTTGGTGTAGTGAAAGAACATTGCCACGAAATTACCTAGGCTTAATCTATTCTCTGCTTTGGTGGATACCAAATCGGAGAATTATGGAATTGGATCCATTAACTAACAGGACTATTAGCTTCGGAGGAGCTTTCAAAGGAAAATCTAAAATATTAAAGTTAGAGAACTTTTGCCTGAAATTCCATTGGAAGGAATATACGAAAGGTTTTATGAAGAAGAAGCAAATACTACTCAGCTGGTCATCATTCCATATGGTGGAAAAATGAGTGGGATTTTAGAGTCCGAAATTCCATTCCTTTACAGAGCTAGAAACATATACAAAATTCAGCACTCCCTGTACAAAATTCCTTCACTGGTATGAAGGCTCATAAACTGGATAAAAGATCTGTACAAGTTTTTGACTCCATATGTTTCTAAGAATCCACAAGCAGCATATATCAATTACAGGGATCTTAACATTGGAACAAATAACAAAGGCTACACAAGCTACAAAAAAGCCAGCATTTGCGGGAAAAAAATATTTCAAGAACAATTTTGACAGATTGGTTCGTGTGAAGACTAAGATTTATCATGGTAATTTCTTCAAAAATGAATAAAGCATCCCACCACTTCGAGGTTGGAGGAAGAAGAAGGATGATTAAACATTTAGATGTTGTTCTTATAAAAAGAAAAAAAGGTCCATATTAATAATTTATCATGTCGATCTCAATAGACTTCTTGTTTTGCATTGATTAAGAGTATTAGTTTTCATGTATTGTCTAATAAGCTTTGTTTTGTATTTATCAACAAAACCAAAATTTTATTTTGTAGTTCGAAATAGTATAGTGATTTTAGTATGGATATATTTTCTTTTGTTTTATATATAAAAAAATCGTTATCCTTTACATGAATGCTGCTCAAAGTTCGAACAGTTAAAATAGTTAAAAAAAGAATTAACAAAATATAGGATAAGAATTAGAATGTCCGAACTATTGGAACTTGACTTATTACGTGAGATAGGAGATACATAGTTGACAAATTTTGAAGTTCAAAATGGAAAAGTCGCATTATTCACTATGTATATGTTAGTAATTAGTATTACTGCAACATTTTAGCAATAAGATTTACCAAGCTTACAAAACTTTGTTTAAAATTTAAGGCACTTTCGAAAATAAAATTTACCAAACACTAAACTAATACCCTTTATATCTAATTATTTCTATAGAGCCGACACCCCACACACACACACACACACACATATATATTTTTGCTTGATGCTTCTAATTCAAACAATCATCAATATGATAGTTTTGAAGAAGAATTCCAAGTAGATGATTAAACCTCCACATTTAGCACTGATACAGAGCTGAATGTTTTTACAAAAGATCAAGAGCTTTTTCTTGAGGCAATAAGCAAGATTGAGGATTATGGTCTTAAGAAAGATTATCATAGAAAG
>CM040451.1:1199934-1288822 GCA_022749755.1 Azadirachta indica | reverse complement strand
TGATTCACACTAAAAAGAAAAGAAAAAGAAAAAAGGAAAAAAAAGAGAAAAAAAGGGATAGAAATGCATAGCCTTAATTTTACTGAGTAACTGAAACTCTCGCCTAGCTAAGCAGTGAGTGATCACATCAGAAAGTAAAATAAGACGAAACATAAAATCAACCTACTTATTAATTCTAACAACCCATTTAGGGCTCTACTTATTGAGTTAGACCCATAAACTCAATTAATAATAACACTACCCATTAACTCAATTAATAACCCATTACTTCGTTTATTTGATGACACATTTAAATTAACACGGCACAATTATTAACCCATTTACCCAAGACGTTTACTAAACCATTTACCCATTTAAATCAACACAACACAATTAACCCATTTGCCCATTTACTTATTTATCCAAATAACATAAAAATTATCTTTTTAATTATAATTTTATCTATTAAAATAATTAAAAAAATAATGCAGACCCAATTCTATCCATTAAAAAAAATATTAATGAATTAACTATAATGAATATCACTTCGTTAATATGTTCAAAATACAAATTAAATTCAATCCATTAAAAAAAAAAAAAAGATCTAGGGTAAAAAATCATTAGTGACCGTTGCAACTGCCAAGCAACAACTTTAGTCGCGTCGCAAGCATGTTTGCCATGTTGCCTGTCTTGGTGACCGGCGTTGTTGATGTGTCGGTGCCTTTGGTGCTGTATAACAGGCGTGGGTCGAGATTTGTGAAGATTGGGTGGAGTATTACTGGGGATTTAATAGATTTGTCATAGAAAAATGATATCTAATGGAAAAGATATGGTGGAACCGTGGAAGAGGAAAAAAGAAAACATAAAATCAAATTAATTAAGTGATTAAGTTATTGGTTCAACTAAAATCAGATTGAGTTAAGTGATTAAGTTATTGGTTTAATTGAAATCAAAATTGAATTGATTAAGTAATTGATTTAATTGAAATTAAATTGAATTGATTGATTAAGTGAATGATTCAATTGAAATTCAAGTTTATGAAATTAATTTTTAATTTTTAGTTCTTGACTTTCAATTGCAAACATGAAAGAAAAGACAACATGCTGGAAACCACACTTTCAAGCACTTTTTTTTTTAATTATTTAGTTTGCACTAAAAACAATATGTTCAAAAGATCAAATATAATGATTTTATGTGATTTGACAAACTTTAGCCTATGTATATGCCTCCAAGCTTGTGGATTCCACTAAATGTGCCTTTAAATCTAAAGGCAAGCAAATACAATTCTAAGTGGACTAAACAGGTGCCACCCAAACCTTACATCAAGAGGACTTTACATATGCCTCTCCAATCTTTGCAAACAAATAAATTTATGGGTGTTATTCAAATCTTTACAAACGAGTGTTTTTCTTTCACACTCAGACAAAACACTCTTTAGACGTTACAAATAAAAATTAGAGTGTATAATGAATTTAATATTTTATAAATGAAAACTCAAACTTTTTGTAATGCACTTATGAAATATGTTTCTAAATTTTCCAAAACATGTAAAAACTAGTTCCAAATGAGTGTCCGTTAGTATTCATAGTGAAATAACGAAAACTAACTATTACAAATAAAAGAAATCAAATTTTTAGAAAATTTGGTCGATTGAAAATGACCACTTGGTTGAGCGGTCTTTCCAATTCAGTCAACTAGATTTGAAAGTCATTTTGCCTCAAATTTCACTGTTGTTCTATTCATATGAATTGGTTTGGCTAGTTTGACTAAACCAAACAATAAACTAATTTTGATTAAGTTTGACTTTACTCAAAAGATTTTGAAATAGTTCACTTGATCCAACCTTAAAACTAAGTTTTTTCGATACTTCAAAATATATGCATTTAGGTCTAAATCTAGGTTTGAGAAATTTGCAAAATTGGTCTTCAGAAATCTTTTGGCTATTTTTTAGATATTCAAAATATTTACATTAAATTCATATAGCCATATAAATTTTTAAAATACATTAAAATTAAACATATCTTTTGATAAAAATGCAATTTAGTTTTAAAGTGCAAATCAATAATCAATTCAAAAATACGTTACAAATAATAAATTCCCTAATAAGGGTGTCTTTAATACTTTAATCCTTCTCCTTAATTTGCTGTTGAGGTTTCCAATTTTTTTTTTTCATGCATGCCTTGATTTTGAATATCCTTTTAATGATTAGTTGGTATATCAAATCTTCATGCTAAAATTATCACAAAAAATTCTATTGGAAAATTTTGGTTAATCAAGGATATTAATATTTGTTATTAGAACAATGGCTTTTAAAACTTAAGGCCAACAAAGACAACATGAGGTCTACACAACTAAGAGTGCGAACATATAAATATGTATTATAATCAATGAAGTAATGTATTTAAAGTGCAACCATACATTTTAAAATAAAAAATGCTGAAATCAAATTTCATTAACAAACATTAAATAAATACATAATTGAATAAGACATATGAATTAGCTCGATTCTTAAGTCAAAATCATACAACGATAACAATGATAAACGCATAACTCAGTGGAGGGAAATTGAATTTCTACATGTCACACAATTATGCCCAACTTGATGACACCAAGAACATGTCCTCTAAACCATATCCTCTCCTTTGGATGGAATCTACTGTTTCCTGTGTTGATCGAAAAGAGCACTTTGTTTAAGTGGCTTGCATGACATTTGTATCACTCACCTTTTTTGGAACTTAGTTTGCCTTATTACCAAGTAGATGAATTGAATTTGCATATGTTGCCTTAGAAAAAGAACGATCAATCGAATAATAGGCCGAATAGTATTGCGGAATCCTCAAGTATATTGAAGTGAAATAAAGAAGTATAAGAAATGGTCAATACCCTTTCTACAGCCATTACCATCCCCCAATTTTTGTCCTTTAACATGTAAAAATACAATGGGAGTACCTTGCATGAAACTAAAAGTCTACTCAACATATACATCACCCAATATGTTGGGGGTGCATCTCTCTGTATGGTTATGGACAATAGAGTTGAAGGCAAACATCAGATGAATTGATTTGATGATGATGGAGTTGCCATTGAACTGCTTCTCTAAGATGAATGAGCAATAACATCTTCTGTTGGATTGGTTTCTTCATTGTAGAAATTTCTTCAACTTTCACGCTCGAAGGGAATGTCATTGTTGACAATATCTGGTTGATGGTATAGTAATTATGTGCAAGATCTTTAGTGCCCATTTGGTTTGGTTTTTTCATTGGTTAAAAGGGTTTTTTTAACAATAAAAATCCTTTTTAAATTTTTTAATAACGTTTGGTTGACAATGAAAAAGAGCTTTTGGGAATTAAAAAAGCTATTTTCCTTCTATCGGAAAAAACCCAAAATTTGGGTTTTTGACATAAAGTTTCTCTAGCTTTTTTAAAAGATAAAATTCTCTAAAATACCTTACTTTATATTAAAAATTCTACGTTATTTTTTAAAAATAAAACATTAAAAATTTGTTTATTAAAGTAATTACTCAAATTTTCTCCAAAGTCATTTGTGACAACTAAACGATTAATAAATTTTTGTTAAAATCTCTACTCATAAAAGTTCTACGGGTAAAAACTCTACTTTAAAAAACTCTATTTAAAAAGTTATACCAAACGGATTTTTATTATAGTGGGCAAGAGAATAACCTCCATCCAGGGTGGGCCATCGCACTATTAGCAAAGAGAGTAACATTACATAATTAGTGAGTCTTTATTATGCCGAGGTGGAGAGTAATTCTAGAACCTTTGGACTAGTGTATTAGAATTGTGTTAGCTTCCACTAAAAGACATGAACGAATATACAAGAACTGCACTATAGTAGCATAATGCTCAAAAACATGTGGCATTGTATGTTCTACACCACCTATATTCTCCATGGAAATGAGCATCAAAGAATTATGAATCTCAGTGCCGAATAACTACTCTGAAAAACTCAGTCATACTTGCAAAAATTAAATGTGCCAATCACCTAAAGTACAAAGATTGACAATTTACTGTTTAATTTTTTGTTTTCTCTGAAGCTAACATAGCTTTCTATTGTTTTAACTTGAAAGCAATTTTTTTGAGTTCACAGTTTCGTTAGCTTGAAAGTGACTATTGAATATAAAGAAACTTTCTTCAAACTCAAAAATATTTTCAAATTCAAACTCATTGAACTCGAAAGTGACTTTTGAATTTGAAGAAAGTTTCTTCGTTCTTAAAAGTAATTGTAAATCTTCTTCAATCTTTGTGAATTTCTAATTTTTCACACAAATATGTATCAAATGCATTCAAATGTCAAAAACATACTCTGTTTAACAATTTCCACCATTACATTGCCTAATTACACACAAAAAAAGGAAAAGAAACAATTTAAATATTTTTTTTATTATTTTTTGTTAAAATATTAAAAGAAAACCACCTTAATCTAATTAAGTTTGTTTGAAATTGATTAATTGATTGTGATTTGAGTACATAAAAATCTGGATAGAAAATTATTTTGTAAGAATTGATTAGTACGGGAGATTATGGATTGAGGTGTTGAGAAAATATAGAGAAAGTGTAAGGTGAAGAGTAAAAATTTAATGGTGACTGTTAAAGGTGGCTATAGAAGTATTTTCGTCAAAATTTAATGCGTTCGATTAAAATGAAAGATTCCTTTCAATGTTCTGTTTCTAAAAAATGGATGTAAATAGTGACTAAAATTGAAAATTTCGTAATATTTAATGTGGCTGAGTTCAACTAATTCATATGTATAAACTCTTTTTCTAAAAAAGAAAATGCATGCAATGACCCAAATTTCCTTAAACCCAAACTTGTTACCCTTTTAATATGATTCAGAAATCCAACTATTTTGCTTTATACTTAAAAGCATTTTGCTGTCTTCCTACTTCGTCCAAAACCTTTTCTGCTGGAGCCCAATTTCAGGCCGAAGCGGTGACAAGAGAGAGAAAAATCATTATTCAATTGATGAATAATAATAATATTAGTACATATAACCATTCAATTAAAAAAAAAAAAAGGTCTTTGTGAATTATTATTATTCAATTGATGAATAATAATAATACTATTCTTAATTTGAATATTGGTACATATAACCATCTGGAAATTATTTGAGACACCAATTTCCAGAATCTAACATAATCTTGTCTTCAATAATTTCTTCAGAAAAGAAAATCATTTCAGAAGTAAATGAAAATTAGAGACAAGTTTGTTTGGTATTTTATATAAAATATAGATGGAGCTGAGATCTAATACATTTAAATATATAATGTGAATGATTCTAAATAATATGTTTAATCTTTATTTATCGTGTCTAAATATAAATATTTGAAAACTAGTAATTTATCTATTATATCCTTATAAATAATCAAGGTAAACTCTATATATCAAAAGGTAAAAATATTTATAAGGGTACATATTTTAAATTTATAATTAGATATGTCGAGAAATTTCTAACTGTAGGCTTACATATTAACATTACTTATACATTATATGTGCTCTATATAATTATTAAAATATTAAAAGTTATCAATTAAGCTAATATTTAACTTATTGAGTTTTTAAGTCATCTCTTAATTGGAATAGGTTTGGCAATATGTAAAGACCCTAAACACAATGTATCATTCACTCATATCTCATCTTTAAGTAAAATTAGATTTTCTTTTTGTAAAAAAAAGTTTACATGTGGAAGACTAACAATCCCATCTATCGCGTTTCAATGGATTTAGGTACACTTCTGATTAATTTTTTTTTGATGATTTAACATGAGTTTTTGACTTTATTGAAATAGTTTTGTTGTTAAAGTTTGTTTTTCCAACAAGTGTACGTATCATATCCACTCATGTTGGATCATTAAAGAATATTTTTCTTTTCTATATATGAATTCTAATCATGAAGAATTTTCAATATAATTTTTTGGAAATCACATGTTTATGTTTATGAATGGTCATATCTACTATGATTTTTCTTTTTTGTTGGGTTTGGTTTCGATAGATTCAGCAAGTTTGTGATGAATAAAATTTGAGAAAAAACAAAACAACAATCAATATTTCATAAATTTTGTAAATTTTATGAGGGTATGTAGTTCATTACTACTAGAAAGCTTAATCAAATTTCACATATCAGCATGAAGTTAAAAATTTTAACTTATTATATTCAAACAAAATTATATGTTTTCAATATTAAGTTATAAAAAAAACATTTTTAAAACATTTCAAAGATTAAACTGAATATAATCACTAAAAGAACAGGCACTTAAAGATTACTTAAACATAATTATCAAAGTTTCTAGTGTTCAATTAAAAAATAAATACATTTCAAATATTTGAATGACTAAAACTAAATTATATTAATGGTTGGGCAGAATCAGTTTAGGTCAAATTTTTCTAAAAACCGAATCGAACTAAAATAAAATTCAATTTGTAAGACCTGAAACCGAACATAACTAAACTATAGAAGTAAACCAAATCGAAATTCGATTCGGTTCCATAGTTCAGTAACTTTGGTTCCAGCCTCAAGTTTTTGGTTTTAATTTTAAAGAATATTGTTATGTAAATCCCTAAAGCTTATAGAAATTATAGATAAAGAGAGTATGTAAAATTTACATGAATATTCTCTTCTCTTTTTATGAATTTATATAAATTTTTATAAACTTTATATTTATTTGTGATTTTTGTAACTTTAAGGTTTAAATAAAATTTTACATTTGATCCTAGTTAGTTTACGGTTCCAGTTCGGTCTCAAAAACTAAGAATCCAATGTAGCCAAATTGTTATAATAACTGAACCAATTTGCCCAAGCCTATGAAATATGCACTTGAGGTGAGAAGTATCATTATCATAAAATACCCTTAACGAAGAAAAACTAAGTTTGTTCATGCATTTTCTTTTTTGTCTAATACTCTTAACTAAATTTCATAATAAAATCATATTCATATTTGAAACAATATTTTTTATAACAAATCTAGGAAAATATTTTATTTATATTTTTGAAATTGAAATGTATAAAAATATAATAATGAAATGCAACTTAAATAAATCGTCCTGTTGAAGGCAAGCATTTTGAGGATAAATCGTCCCAGCAGCAGCTAGTAAATTAGCTAATAACGCAGGAACTACCGAAAACAACCTGCAGCAGATTAATTTTACAAAAGTACTATCCAGAAAGCACCTGAGAATTTATTTTCTTATTTTACAAAAACTTCAAATAGTTTTTAATTGAGTGCTTAAGAATCTAATTGTTAAGTTTTTCTTAATATTGAACTAAAATATTTAAAATAATAATACTAATAAATATACCATGCACAAAAAAAATATAAATTTAAGGTAATTTTATTTTTTTTTTTTAAAGAAATGTCACATTGGTTGATAAATTTCACATATTATATAAAAACGTCCGTAACTTTATTGAAAATCAACACTTAGGTTCAAATTGTTTCTACTAATATTAGTTAGAACCGTTAACTAAACTTCTGTCAGTTTTCAATCGTTAGTATAAGAGGAACAATTATTAACTTAATCCACCTAATATTAACAATCTTTAGTTCTAGCCTAAAATTTATAAAAATTAAATATATCACTTCCATATAATAACTCTCATTTTTTAACAACTAAAAATGTGAAGTTGAAATTTTATAAAATCAAATTAATAAATTTTTTTTATAAAATTAAATTAAAAAATAATTTTATAAACTAAAAATTTGTATTGGTTTTTTTTATTTAAATTGAGAATATCAAATAATTAATTTTAATTTATTTTAATCTTAATTCAATTTCTCTTTGATAAAAGAAATAGAAGGGAAAGATGAAGAAGAAAAAATATAAAATTAATTAATTAATTTTATCTTTTTAGTTCTCAAAACTAAAGATAAAACTTAACGTATAGAGGGTGTAATGACTTTTATAAATTTTAGGGTTAAATTGAATATTGTTAACATTAAGTAAATTAAATTAAAAATTATCCCACCTCCTTTCTAACTGGAAACTTACTGAAACTTGATTAAGGGATATAACTAACATTGACCGAAATAATTCAGATATTAGTAATGATTTTCAATAAAATTAGGGCCTTTTCATTTAATATGTGAAATATGACAACCAAAGTGATATTTCTTGAAGCATTAAGGATCAAAATGAAATTACCCCCATAAATTTGATATATTGAATTATTAAAAAAATTTTATATTACAGTCTGCAGGCCTGAAAGATGAAATCGCAACGATAGAGACATGGATATAACATTTTAGTTAATTAATCAAGCAAAATCCACTAATCTCCTTTGAGATTCTGAAATCTTTTACTCAAATCTCTAGCAGCTAGCTACACTTTTGCTTTATTAGAAAATAAGTATATCAAACAGATTCTAATCAAATAACAATAGATGTATGATTTGCTTTATTTTCAACAAATCAAATAAACTTATTTTTTCTTCTTACAAGCTATCAAATACAACATTATTGCTCCCTGGTATTTATTTTACTTCATTTTGTGTGGAAGAACCGGAATGCTTTGTTCATTCCTGAAAAAGTTTCCAGGGTCAACCTCGGTCTTAATCTTCACCAATCTGTTGAAATTACCCAAGAAATATTTGATCCCATAAGCTTTTCCTTCGATATAGCTGTCCTTCTCATTGTGATTGATACCCAAATCCAGATCTATGTAGTTGAAAAATGCCTCTCTTGGATTCTTCGACACAAAAGGAGTCAAGTAATTGTACAGTTTCCTGGTCGCATTTATATAACGATTTGCTGCTTCGTCCCCTGGTTCATTCCAATATGCTGCATACTGAATCTTCCATAAGTTTCCAGCTCTATGCGGGAACGGTACTGCCGTCGATGGAATCTCAGCCATTCTGCCGCCGTAAGGGTTGAAAGCCATCGTTGGTCTCTCTAGTTCAATCATCCTTTTCCATATAAATTCCAGGCCATCTTTCGGAATTGGCTTCTTAACATAATCTGATTTAATCTTAAAAAACGTCAGTGATTGAGGTGTTCGATCGAGCAAAACTTCTTCCGGAGTTCCGACAGGGAAGTCTGTCCAAAACAGAACTGATTGAACCCAACTGGTTTGGATGCAGTCGGATTGAACTAAACCCAGTTTTGGAAGGCTTTCATTCATGATGGACAGAAGTTTCTGAGAATCGCCGAGGAACAACGAAATAAATGAAGCTCTTACAGTCTTCTTCCTAGTTTGTGTGCTGTTTACAACGTCAAGTGCGAGCCTGATGAAGAGTTCTTCGGGCAGCTTATCCGCAACGTGTTGCCATTGATCCACAATCTCAGTCGCATTTTCTTCCAGAGTTCTATTAACCCGGAAGACAGTCACTGTTTCTGGAACACGAACAAGGTTGATTTTATAAGCAAGAACAACTCCGAAACTTGCTCCTCCTCCTCCTCTGATGGCCCAAAACAGATCTTCACCCATGGATTTCCTATCCAGAAGTCTTCCATTTACATCGATAACCTTTGCATCGACAACATGATCGACTGTCAGCCCATATTTTCTCATCTATTGCCGTAGCCACCGCCACTAAGGTGACCACCAACGCCGACTGTAGGACAAACCCCGGCTGGGAAGCCATGAGTTTTGCTTTTTTCAGAAATGCGATAGTAAAGCTCCCCCAGGGTTGCTCCAGTCTGAACCCAAGCAGTCTCATTTTTTATGTCAACATCAATGGAGCGAAGATTGAACATGTCCAGGACGAAGAATGGGATGTCGGAAACGTAAGATATTCCCTCGAAGCTATGCCCTCCACTTCGGATTTTCATTTGCAGGCCATGTGTACGAGCACAAATGATGGCAGCTTGGATATGAGATTCATGCAAAGCTGTTATAATAAGTAGAGGTTTTGGGGTTGAAGTTGTGTTGAAACGAAGGTTTCGAATATAAGCTTGCAATGCAAAGGAATACGAAGAGTTCTGGGGAGTAAAAATAGCGGGGGAAATCGGATGAGAAGGCTGAGAATGGCTGAGAAGACATTGAAGAAATTCTCCATGGAGTTTATCAGAGTCGCTGTTGCTCTCCATGACGTTATAGGTAAGAGAAGAAGAATTGAGAGCAATGAAAGCTTTGTAAGCTCCAAAATTTCCATTTCTAGTTTATTTCGGTAAGTGGGGAGGCATTAGGTTCAAGCGTTGTTTAATATTTATAATGAGTACCTAAGAAAACAGATTATGATTTGGCTTTACAAACCTTAATTTCTTTGGATTCAGAATTAATCTAAGCTCTCAATTATCTTTCAGACTTTATTAAAGAATATGATAGAAGATTAATTACGCAATCTGCCCCCAATTTGACCAAAGAAAATTCAAATTACAAAATGAAAGATTATCCTTTTGAATTGACATTTGGAAAAATAATTGTCAATATTTTTACCGTGAAAGCGCTGCAAATGTTATTTCAATATTATAGTTTGATATATACATTCAAACGCTAATACACGATTTTTGTTTATATCCTACATTTGAAAGTAATTTTGTATATCACTATCTTCATAAATTTTTTATTATAATTAATCAAGAAATAAAAATGAGACTTTTAAAGGTATTTTTGAAACTGTTAAAATTAATATTTTAAATGAGTACAAAGAAAACAAATCACTATTTGGCTTTCCAATCCTTTCATTCGATTTAGAATTAATCTAAGCTCTCAATTATCTTTCAGATCATTATTTTATTAAAGAATATAATAGAAGATTAATTAAGCAAGTCATCTCCTCCCAATTGGACCAAGAAAATTGAAACTACAAAATGAAAGATTATCCTTTTGAATTGACACATTAATAATACAAATATTTATTAATATATTATAAATTTATTATCTTTTATTATTTTATTTATATTTCAAATATATGAATATATTTAATTTAAATTACAATATGATCATAAATATTTATTATAAAAGTGCTATAAACCAAAAAATAAATTTATAAATCTATCTATATTGTATTATTAAATTAATATTTGTTTATGCTTATTTTTATATAATTTCTAATAATTATAATACAATTATTTAATAAATTATTAAAGTAATATTATTATTTATTCAATTAATATATTTGACATAAATATATTGTTATTTCTCCAATTTTGAAGATTTATTTGTTATTTAGTCTCAAATAATTATTATTATGTAGAAGTGTAATGATTATTTTTTAATAAATTGAAACTTTTAAGTATATTTGTGAAACTATTATGACTAATAAAGATATTCGACCAAAATTTTAGGACTAAAAGGACTTTTTCACCCTTTAGAAAATCACTATTTAGTAACATTTAACACATACCTCTCTTAAGGTTCTAAACTTTAACATATAGAGAGAAAGTATAAGAAAAGACACATTTTATCTTCTCTCAGACTGTCATTCACTGTTAGTCAACCATTTGTAATAAGGGCAATCTTGTGAAACAAAAGGTAACTTTTATTCATTTTTGTTTCTTCACTTATCTTTTCCAGAAAAATTAAATTTCCTATGTCCAAACTTAGATTTTCCATTATTTTTGTCTCTATCTCAATCTCCCAAATCAAACCACAACATTTTTTTCTTCAAATTTCAAGTAGTAATAGTATTTCTTGCTTGAAGATTTTTTTTTTTTTCCGAAGAAAAAAATTGCATAACTATATTTATTATATAGAATGTAACCAAAAAACCAAATAATCAATCAAATATCATCTCCTCATCCTTAAAACATTAAAAATATACCCTTAGTAATGTAACTATAGCTACGCTATTCCATTATAAAATGGAAGATATCATTTATCTAGTGCTTCAACAGAGTGAAGAGGGAGAGAGCCAGAGAGAATCCAACAACTGCACCAGAAACTGGCGGAGAAAACCCACAACTGCATCGGAAATCCGCAAAGAAAACCCAAATCTGGCTAATGGGGCTAGGGATGGTGACGGCGCCAATTCATGAGATGAAACAAATGTCGACAAGATTCTCATTACCAAAGCAACAGCCATAGCCTTTTATATGAAGCTGCTCACTTCGGCCATTTTAATAACAACATAAAAGAAAATGTTGTGAATGAGAAAGAAGTTGAGTGTTTGCGTTTGTGTTTATGTAGGTTTAACATGGAAAGCGAAACCGTGATGGTGGAAGAGAGGGCGACGGTAGAGGTAGCTTGAATTTGATTGACGTTAGTGAGATGATAGTGAAACTGTAAGGTGGTAGGAATAGAGTTGTGCTGTGGCTTATGATAAAATGAAATTAGGGGTTTTCAATCAGACTAAATCAGTATATTTTTAATTTTTATTTTTAAGGTATTTATGTAATTATATCAAATGGTGTCAGTCAACTAACAATGTAAAAGAGGTATGTGTATCTTTTTCTAAACTTTCTATTTAAATGTTAAAATTTAAAATTTCAAGGAAGGTACGTGTTAATACCCCAAAAATACAAATGATTTATAACTTTAAATTATTTAAATAATGTATCTAGTTTTCATTCATAGCATTTGAATATAAAATAAAAATCATTAAATTTTTTATGACTAATTTTATAGATGATTAAATAAACTTTATATATTAAAACTAAATCAAGTTTAATTAATATAAGGATTCTTTTTAAATTACATGAACTTATTTAGATATTTGTATTCAGCATTAAGTACAAATTTATCATAATTTTATTAGAATATAAGTGCAGATTTTTTTGTTATGAAATTCACGTAACCAAAACAAATAGAAAATAAAACAATCATAAATTATATAGGATTCATGTGAGACACCTCTAAAATTTTCAAAAGAAAAACACGGGAGAGAGAGCAACTGAATTACACTAAGATAAAGAAGACTTAACAGTTATAAGCTTGCCCTAAATGCCAAAATATATATACTTTGAGTTTGGTCAGGTTTGGGCTAAACTTGAACATGCCTACACAAAAAATACAAACCCATACAATATACATACATACAGTGATGGAAATGGGCATTGTCCCTTAATTCCCAATAAAGGGCATTTCATCTTGCAGCATCCCCAACGAGATCACTGTAGAGTTTGACACCTAGTTGTTTTAGCATACCCTGATATACTTACTATACTGATTACTAAATATGAGCTACAAATTTTATATTTTTGGTGCTAAACTAAGACAAATGAGTAACTGAAATTGAAATGTATTCAATATTCCACATAAAAAAAAAAAAAGAACATTTAGTAGTACTCACATCTCCACCTCATCCTTTAAAGTTTGAATTTCAAATAATAGATTAATTAAAATAAGCTCATTCTTTTCCCTATTTTTCCTATTTCTCTTCATGTCACGTAGGATTTATTATAGGATACAATTTTAGTATATGAGGTTGAGACCACTTTATGCATACTGCATGAAATATTTTAAGCATATCATATATGTATATGATCATGTACTGTTTGATGAGGCATAAAGCCTTAATACATGTAATGGTGGAGACTTGAGGCTGTTTATATTATTTATGAGTTTTAATATATGTTGTTTATGTGAGATTATAAATAAAAGGTGCAAGTTCTATCAGGATTTGTTCCAAACTTTCAGGAGGGGTCAGGGCAGGTCTTGTGAATTCAAAAACAGTAGAACTAAAAATTTATTGATGAATTGATTATATTTGAAGGAAATTTTGGTTAACCCATAATTGGAATTTAATTAATTAATGATAAAATTACATGCATTTAGTGGTCAAATATACAACAAGGCACATTTGAATATACAAGGAATTATATTTTTACTTTGAGGATAAAAAATTATAGAACCTTTTCAAATTAGTGAACAAATATAAAAGTATAAATTTTACTTTGAAGGTAAGAAAAAACCCCAAAGACATTAGGGGAAACTCTATCTCTCTAAACTAAGAGCTTCTCTCTCTAATCATATTTTTTGGTAGCTGACTTGATCGTCCGAGAGTTTACGCTAGAAAATAATCTGGAGTCCCCTAACCACATTTTATTTTGTAGAAAAGAGATGGTCTGTCTATCACTAGAACTAGAAACGTAGACAGGGTATCCACATCATTAAATTAGGTAAAATTTGCATCAACAATGTGTGTGTGTGTGTGTGGAAGAGAATTCATAACCTTTTAACTTTACCCATTTTTTTATTATTTATAAACTATTGAATTTAAATACTTTCAATAACTAAAATTGTATATCACATTTACATTAACTATAATATATTTTTAATATATTAATTATACATGTTAGATTTAATTTTAATGGTTGAAATGTTTAATTATGTATATATGTACGTATATATGTTACTGGATATAGTTAGAGGGATGTAAGACATATTTCACACTCAAACAATTCGAGTAACTGTAAAGAACACCTACTTAAATGAATTTAAAAAATAATAACAATTACTTTAATTTATAAATAATTATTTTCTAATAAATCCTCCGCAAATACAAGAAAATGGTTTTAAATAGAATCGGTATACTAGAAAAAATTGTAATTTTGTGATTTTAGTTTTTAAATCTTAATAATTGTCTAAAACAATATAATGATCAATGATTGTGATAGATCGAGATTTTGGTTATTATAATCCATTAGTCTCCTCTTTAAAGCTAAAAAAGTAAGTAGTAAAACAATAGTATTATTATATATTTCACTGCAGTTAAGAAAGAACATATGCGTGAGGATGGGGTCACTTAGGAAAAGAGTATTAAATGAAATAAAATAAGTGTTAAAAAATAATTTAATTTCTAATTATTTAATGAGGTATATATTTAAAGTAGGAGTTTCAACAAAATATTAGAAGGATGGCAGTAACATCATTAGTATAATATGATACTATTTTTTTTTTCTTTTGCATTATATGTAAATAAATTTTATCAAATTTGTACTTTGAAAAATAGAAATATATAACTACAAACATACAATATGTATACATATATATATATATATATACATAACAATATGTAATTTTTTATTATAAATATTATATATTATAAGTTGAATAGAAATTATCAAGTGTATAAATATTTTTTAGATTTTTATCAAAATTTAGATTTAATGCAAATCAGTGCTAATTCAGTTAAATAAATATTAATTAGTATCAAGACGCACTAATTTGCATTAAAATCTCAACTTTAGAAAATGAATTTATCCTAAAATTTAGGATCAAATAAATTCATATACTATATATATTTATGTACATCATAAACAATATATATAAATTCGTTCTTAAAAATTAATGTAATATAATATTATTTTTTAAAAAATATTATAAAATATTTTATCGGTTAATTCAGTTAGGATCTGCCCTAACATCACCTACCATAGAAAAGAGGCATTATGGTTTTAGAATAATTAAAAATTATTAAATTAAAATTAAAAGAAAAAAGAGAATAGTTTAAATATTATAATAAACATTATTATAGCAATGTTATCTAGACCGAATTATCCAATAAAGCTTCTAGAATGGATTTTATTTTACAAAATTTCTTTAATGGCTTGATTTTGACATTGATAATGTTTTTTTAATATGACGTTAATAATTCTGGAATGTCAAGACATAGCAATCCTTAATGGCCAGTGGTCAATGGTCAAACAATGATATCAATCAAGTCTTTAACTTGCCAACGACTACTAATTAAAAGATAAAAGAATCATTTATTTTGTTAATTTTGTATTATAATTACTAAAATACCCTCTTGCTTATAATTATTTTAAAACTTAAATATTTTGGAGACAAATGTTTTTACCTAAAAATGGCAAAATTTCCTGTGGGTTTGGAACTTTACGAAAATTCACTCCAAATGAGATAAAATTGAAATAATATAACAAAAAATGAGGCAAAAAATGGAAAGATATTAATTTTCTTATTGTTAATAGGATAGGAAACAATTTAATACTCCCCACCTTATCCCTGCCTCATTTCCAATATATATATATATATACATGTAAATATAAACTATTATAATTATTATTTTTAAATAACAATTATATATATACACGGTCAATTTTTAATTAAAAAATTTTATAATTCATATTTTTTTATTTTATCAATTAGTCAAGTTTATATTTTTAATATAATTATTATATATAAATAACATCATAATATATTCATGATATTTTTAATTAATATTAAAAATATAAATAAATATGAAAATGAGAAAATAAGTGAGGATCCATTTTTTATACGGAAATTCTCCATCCCTATCTCATTAAATTATATTGGGGAATGAGATAGGCAATGGATAAGGCCACCCTACCCATTGTCATCCCTAATCCTGCCAACTCTTCAAAATTGATTTACACTCTCTTTTATTTATTTATAATTTTAACCTCAATTAAAATTATATAAAAATACAAAAGATGTATATATGTATAATTTATTAATTTTAAACTTTTATGTAGTACAAATCTTATTACATGTATATTTTCTTCTTTTTGTGAGAAATTTTTAAAATTTAAATGATAAAATACACTTTTAAGTGAGATTTTTATGAATAATGAAAATATCGTTAACATGCAATTTGAATAATAACCTAGAAATTTTAATAACACGTTATTATTAAAAATTTTAAAAAATTATGTAATAATATTAATTGTAGCATAGTTTTATCCTATAAGAATATGATGGCAAAGAATTTTCTTTATTATTATTTTTTGAATCATATGCTTAGAAACAGTATATTTGTATTAAATGGAACCATCAAGCACGTCATTACACTTATGAATGTCATCAAATTAATCATTCATTTTTTTGATTTTGATTTTGATTTTGATTTTATTTATTTATTATTACTAAGTCATTTCTTATAAGTAATCGTACGTAGAAATGACAAAATCTCATATGAATTTAAGGCCTCACGGGAATTCGCCCTAAATATAATAAAATTATAATAATATGATGAGAAATGAAGCGAGAAATGGAGGGAGATTAATCAGCGTGAAATGGAGGGAGATTAATCTACATTTTTAATGGGGTGAGGAATAATTTAGTACTCCCTACTCTATTCCTGCCCTATCTCCATATATATATATATTATTTTTAAAATAAATATACATATACAGACAATATTTAATTAAAAAATTTTATAATTCATAATTTTTTTATCTTATCAAGTAGTTAAGTTTATATTTTAACATAATTATTATATATGAATGACATCATAATAAATAATGACATTTTTAGTTAATATTTATTATAAATAAATATAAAAGTAGAAAAAAATAAGTGGGGATGAAAAATCAATTTTCCATATAGGGATTCTCTATTCTCGCACCATTAAATTTTATTAGAGAATAGAGTAGAAGATGAGAATCAAAATTAAAATGGGACGGGGAACAAGAAAAGCCTCTTCACCTCTGCCTCTCCTCGTCCCATTGTCATCCCTAATCATATGATGTGGATTGAAATTTTAATTACTTAATGTGCATGTTCATGCATTAATATTTCCTTGATATAAAATAATTAATACTTATTTCAATTGCATTACGGATCATTAGAGTTTTAAATTTAAATAAAATAAATTAAATATATTGTCTTTTTTATTAATTTAGTGGTTAATATTTGTTATATATTTAAAAAATATTTTATTACAATAAAATAATTAGAGAGTTGTGTTACATGAAAGTATAAATTTAGGAAAAGGTAAATTGCCCTGTAGTCTTAAAGGTTTGTTGTATACTTTCAAAAATATTTTTAAAAGTTTCAATTTAAAAAATAATAACTGTATTCCTATATAATAATAAATAAATCTCTAAAATTTAAAAAAAATACAATATATTTATGTCTAAATGATATTATTATTTTATGGTACATTAATAATAAAAAATATTTATTAATATATTATAAATTTATTATTTTTATTATTTTATTTATATTTTAATATATACAGACATTTTATTTAAATTACAACATAATCACAAATATTTATTGCAAATGTGCTGTAAAACAAAAAAAAATTATAAATCTATATTTTATTATTAAATTAATCTTTGTTTATGCCCTATTTTATTTAATTTCTTACAAATAATTATAGTACAATTATTTTATAAATTATTAAAATAATATTGTTATTTACTTATTTAATGTATTTTACATAAATATACTTTATTTTCTCTAATTCTAAAGATTTATTTGTTATTTTTTCTTAAATAACTGTTATTATATGGGGGTATAATGATTATTCTATTAATAAATTGAGATTTTTAAGGATATTTAGAAATTATTATGACTAGTAAAGTTACTAAACTAAATTTTTGGGACTAAAAAGGTTTTTACCCTTTAGAAAATCACCTGTTAGTAGCATTTTTTATTCATAATGTTTGAATATAAAAAATAAATGATTTATAAATCTAAATTATTTAAATAATGTTTCCCTTTTTTTTTATTTGTAACATTTGAATATAAAATATAAATCATTGAATATTTTTTATTTGACTAATTTCATAGATGATTAAATAAACTGTATATACTAAAAACTAAATAAAATTTAATTATTATAAGAATTTCTTTTTAAATTACATGAACTTATTTAGATATTTGTATTCAGCATTAAGTACAAAATGTAACTTAATTTTATTGGAATATAACTACAAATGTTTTAGTGCTAAATTAAAATCAATGAGTAACTAAAACCGAAATATATTCAATATTCCATATCAATAAAATAAATAAGAACATTTAGTAGTACTCACATCTCCATCTCATCCTTTTAATAAATATTTGTAATAAATTAAAGTAGCATATTTAGTTTGAATGAAACTAAAATATGAATTAACTGAAATTTAAATCTAAATGATATATTTTTTATTTATTAAATGTTTGAATATAAGTATTAAGTTATTTGTTTTATAAAAACAAAACATTTCAAACCTAACATTTTGACATAGATACCATTTTAAGGAATTGCATATGTTTTGACGTAGATACGAATAATTCTTCCTTCCCTAAACCTTAAATTCAAACATACAAATCATCATCCTTTAGCTTAGCTAAACTTCAACTATGTCTCTTTGAAACATGATAAAATATTCGTAGTCAAAACCTAACTAATAAAATTTCAATATCATTTCATACAATAATGTAATTCATTTTCTTAACTCATGAAACCTTTAATTTTTTGCAAACAATGTAAGACGTAACTCCATTTATTCACAATTTAGATTGAAAAAATATACTTAACTTGCGTCTTAATAATATCTATTAAAAAATAATAACATTTTTCAATATTTTTAATAACATTTTTTTTTATTTTTTTTAATTATTGCAATTCAAATGTATGAAAACAAAGTATTATGACTAGAAGTGAAAATACAATAAAAAGTTAATACTATCATAGTTTCTTTTTTATCAATTTTCACTGACAAGTAAATGTTATTTTTATAACATATAAAAAAATTAGTTTTTTTTTATTATTATTATTATTGTTTATAGGATTATATATATTTATGCTCTTTTAAATACTTCATTATTGGTTTAAGAATTAGCATCTGTGAGAGTACAAATATAAAAACTAATACTTTTTTTATTTAAAAAAATAACTACACACTGGCATTAAAATATATTAAGAAAAGTTAACAATAATTTATTTAGGTCAAATACTCAAATCTATTCGAATTTTAGATCAAGTAAAGATTTTCTTTTCTTTTCTTTTCTTTTCTTTTATTTTGTTTCTTGAGTGTCCATTTGATATGATTTCTTTACTTATCAAAATAGTTCTATTGCTACAAGTTTTGTCAATTCTTTTTGTGTTCTTCGGTCGTAACATAGACGAGCTTATGGAAAATTGAAAAAATTATTCTACTTCTACCAAGAGAAACTCAAATCTCAAATCTCAAAATTTTAGTTTTTACTAAAAGGTATATTAGACAACCAAATAATTAATATTTCTTCTGTTAAAAAATTTACTTTAAAAAACTATACTAATATAACATTTATCCTAATAACTCTATTTAAAAAGTTATATCGAATTAGTATAAAATCCAAATATTAAAGGAAATTTCTCACTTTAGCCATGTTTTATACGCATTTTTTAGAAACAACTACCTAAGAAAAACTTTTTCATCTTTAACCAAACACATAAAATTCGAACCAAAATACTCCTCTAGCCACTAATTAACAGAACTTACCAAAATTTCTCTCTCTCTCTCCTATTCTCTCCTAACTAAAAACTCAAATTTTGCAAGAAAATCCTATGCCAACTCTTCTATATTGGATAGGAGATTTTGTAAGAATTGATTAGTGTGGAGAAATTTTGGGTTTAGATGTTGAGAAAATATAGAAAAAGTGTAGTGTAAAGAGTAAAACTGGGAGAAATTTTGTTAAACTTTGTTAAAGGTGGCTACAGGAATATTTTCATCCAAAATTTATGTGCTCGGTTAAAATGAAAGATTTTTCTTCTTATCTGACTATTTTTAAAAAATGGGTGTAAATTGGTGGCTAAAATGAAAATTTTCCGAATATTTAATGTAGCTGAGTTGAACAAATTCACATATATAAACTCTTTTTAAAAAGAAAATTCATGCAATGACCCAAATTCCCTTAAACCCAAACCCGTTGCTATGTCATATGATTCAAAACTCCAATGATTTTGCTTTATACTTAAAAGCCTTTTGCAATCCTCGTGCTTGGGCCGAAAACCCTTTTAGTTTGAGGCCCAAGTTTAGCCCAAAGTGGTGACAAGAGAACCTTGTTTAAATTTTTAAAAAAAAATCTCTGCGAATTATTATTATTATTCAATTCATGAATGATAATATTATTCTTAATTTCTATATTAGTGCATATAACCATTGGAAAATTATTTGAGACAGTTCTACGTGAAATTTTTAATTAATTTGTCAAATTATTTGAGACACCAATTTCCAGAATCTAACATAAGTTTGTCTTCAATAATTTCTTCTTAAAAGAAAAATCATTTCTGCAGTAGAAAGCAATTAAAAACATGTTTGTTTGGTTTTTTATCTAAAATATCGATGAAGTTGAAATCTAAATAAATTTCAACATATAAATCTAAATGATCTTAAGTAATATGTTTATTTTTTATTTAACACGTCTAAATATAAATATTTGAAAATTAATAATTTTATTTTATTAGATCCTCATAAATAATTAAAAAAACTCTATATATTAAAAATTAAAAAAATTTATAAGGATATTTAAAACTATAATTAGATAAACTTATTTAGATTTCATACTTAGGAACTATTTGTTTTTTAACTTGAAATCTTAATGGATTTGTAATATCAATAGGTATGAGTATACAAATTTGAATGATTTTAAATAATATAATTTTTTTTATTTGTTATATCTGAATATAAATATATGAAAACTAGTAATTTCACCTACCATATCATTATAACTAATTATGTAACCTTTATATATTAGGAAACAAATAAATTTTATATGGATATTAATTTAGTTCATTACAACTACAAAACTTATTCAAATTTGAATCTTGTGCATTAAGTTAATTTAAAATTTTAACATGTTTTATTAAAAAAAATTATAAGTTTTCAGTGAAATTATAAAAAAACACTTTTAAAACATCTAAATAACTAAAACTAAATATAATCACTAAAAAACATGCACTTAAAGATATTATTAAACATACTTTTCAAATTTTTAGTGTTAAGTTAAAAATAAATATTTTCAAATATTTAAATGATTAAAACTAAATTATATTGGGTCTTCAATCTAAAAAACATATAGGCAATGAAAAAAAAAAAAAGATTTTAAGACATATAGGCAACAAAAAATAAAAATTAGGTTTTGATTGAACAGATCTAATTATTATTCTTAATATCAAAAAATTTTCCGAATATTTTTTCTTTTATGCTTAGTATCAAAAAATTTCTTTGCTTGATTTGTTTACGTAAATTCAATTTGATTGTACAGATTTTATTATTTTATCGCAATATATATTATCATGCTAATTTACCTGCCTATTGCTCTTTCTAGAGCAATTTTGTTTCTATTTTTGGGTTTCTGTTAGCAAAAAGTGGTGTTTTTTTAATTTTGTTATAGATTCTGCTGAGCAATTAAGGAATGGTGGAAGAAGAAAGAATACATGCTTTAATTAATATTGCTCTACATAAATACACCTAAAAAATGTTCAAAATCTATAAAATTATATCTGCATTCAATCATTTTCGTAGTTTCTTGCAAATTCAGCTTCCCTTGGAGAAAATTTTTTCCAATGTCTTTCCGAACAAAATCAATACTTTAATAAAATCTCCAAAGCCATTTACATCCCAAAGAATGAATTATTTTCATCCGTTCTACAGTCATACATAAGAAATCTCATATTTGCAACACCACCAACCCCAAAACCACTTATAATTATTGTAAGAACTTTGGTTGGTATATTATAGATATTATATAAAAAGTTCTTAATTTTATTGAAAGTCATCACTTAAGTCCAATTTCGATCAATATTAATTAAATATTTTGATCAAACTTCTGCAAGTGTTCGGTTAATGAGGTAGGATAATTTTTAATTTAATTTACTTAATATTAATAAGTTTCAAATCGACCTCAAAAGTTATAAAATTATCATATTACTCCTACATATTATTTTTTATCTTTTAATAACTAAAAATGTGTGAAATTATAATTTTCAATAAAATTAGGGACTTCTTTATTTAAGATATAAAACATGCTCATTAAAGTGACATTTTTTGAAACATTAAGGACCAAAATAAAATTATTCCTATAAATTTAATACATTGAATTGATAAAATTTTTTATTTTATAGTCTGCCGGCCTGAAAGATGAAATCGTAATGATAGAGATATGAATACAACATTTTAGTTATTAATCAAATAAAATCCACTAATCTGTTTAGAGAGATTATGAAAATTTTTACTCAAATATGTAGTAACTAAACTTTTGCTTATTGTAAAATAAGAATATCAAACAGATTCTGATCAAATAACAATATATATATATATATATATGATTTTCATTATTTTTCAACAAATCAAATAAACTTATTTTTTCTTTTTATTACAAGGGTGTGCAAGGCGCTCAATTACAATTAGGTCCTCCTCACTTTGATTCATTTGAATTTTGTCCCTATTTTGATGCTCCTTCATTTTAGTCCCTCTTTTCTTGCATTTGGTCCTCGAAAAAAATGTTTTATGGTTTTTCTTTGATATCTGGTGTTCGATATATACAGAGGGCTAGTGAACACCCTTTTATACTCCGTTTTATGTTTTTCTTATTTAAAACACTTTAATGCCTACAAAGTAAAACTGAAATACTTAAAAATTAAAATAAATATTTAAAACGGATTGAACAGTGTCAAATATGTTGCTTAATTATAAAAAACTAAATATAATAATGTAGTAAAATGGAGACATCAGTAGGTTATCCCAAGTTACAGTTTAGAGACATTATTGTTGCCAGTGTTGATGCGTATGGTATATCCACACCTTTATATCATTACTATTGGAGACGTTTACTCTTTTCTCCTATTTTTATTTATATAGGTTAATAAGAAAAATTATAGTAAATGTATTAATCAAATTTGATATTTTGTTCTAAACTTATTTATATTATATATTTTAATTTTATAGTAATCTTGCGAATTGAACCTTATTATGTGATTATGAAGAGTATCATGCTTATTAGTCATGTTCTTAGTCATGATTCATATAATAGAGATTAATTATTATATTCTAATTAATATGAATTAGAATTGAGTTTTAATTAATTGTGTTAAATATATTTTATTTACGCATTTTCTCAACAAAGCATGAATGATGGAGAGGTTAGTTGGTTGTTGAAATTCCTTCAATTTTCAATTTTAACTTTTTTAAAATTCATTTTCTTGATAAGACATTTTGCTAAAATTATTAAAAACTAATAATTTTTAATAATAACTTTAGAACAATAAAATAAAAAAGAAAATAATAAATTGTTAAAAAAATAATTAATTTGTAATTAATTAATGAATTAATATATTGTAATGTGATAATATAACGTTAACAAATACAAAGAATTCTTAAAGATTTTCTTTTTCTCTTCAAATTTTATTTTTTTATTTATCAAGCAAAATAGTTTAATGTAACATTATAAAAAAAAAAAAAAACTCAATTGATTTAGTACATTTTTTAACTTTATTAGTTCTATTAAAAATTGGATTGTAATTTACTATTATAATTATTTATTTTTTTATTTATATAGGTTAATGAAAACATTATAGTAAATGTATTAATCAAATTTAAAATTTTATTCTAACAAATTTTTTTATTAATTATAATATTTTATATAATTATCTTCCTAAATTTATAATTGTCATCGATTATCTTATTTTTAATAATTAAATTTATAAAAATTAAATATTTATTTTGTTATATTATTTTGATAATATGTGAAATAGTGATTTCACGTATAAATAAATAATAATTATTATTAAAAGGATATAAAAAAAAAATTTCTATTATAATATTTGGGACAAGATCAAAAATTACTCATCTATAACTTAAATTATTGACTTAATCTTAAATAATAATATTTATGCACAAAAATTTAATACATTTTTTAGATATTGAAAATTAAAGCATGTAATATACCTATATAAGGCTAAGCAAACAACTAATTAAGACAGTGATAAAATTAAGTATAATACTTTTATTTACAAGTTTTAGCAAATAAACATGAGTTGTTCAGCGTTTAAGAGTTAGACCGATTCTATTTAAAGTCCAAGTTTGATTCCTCAAAATGCAAAAGTTTTTCTTAATTTTTTCGGTCAAGCAGGGATCAACATTGGGTTAGGTGTTCGCGAGGATCCAAAACCCAAATCGAGGACATCCTCGATCTGTCGTGGATTTGGATGGGGATCTTTTGGGCCATTTGGGGTTGGGGTCGGAGATTGAGATCCCTAAACTTACCTTGGTCCATTACCATCCCTACCACAGAATATTAATTCTAACTACACCGCTGAGTCGGAAGCTCCATCAATGACCTCTCTTACTCCTGCCATAAAGATCCCAGATATTCTTCTGATTCTGAAAGTTCTCTATTCCTAGGAATAGAAGTATGTTACCTACTCGTCAATCTGTTCCCACTGGAAAAACCAAAGGGCTTCAATCCTAAAATCAGATTCGCCTAAACGAAATTAATGCTCTTGTAAAACCATCTCCTTCTTTTCCTTTAAGGAGAAATTCTCATCATAAACTTGCTAAGGAACACGAGGTCAGCAGTAAACCAGCAATAGTTCCTTAGATCTCTTGTAGTCCTTCTTCTTCTTCTTCCGATAATTCGAATTCTTTATATGAGTCTTTCATTAACGAGGAAGGGATGTTTTTTTATTTTTTCTTATATATATATATATATATATATATATATATAGGGGATATTTTGAATGAAGAGAAGAGCTTTGATGGTAATTTGAATGAAAAGAAATGTACTGTACTGAAAGTGATTGAAGAAATTACAAAAAGGCTCTGAAATTAAAAGTGAGAAAACAACTTTAAAACAAAGAACTGATTTGCAAAAGAAAACTTTAAGAGAAAGGGCAATAAAATGATCCTCATAGAAGCAATGTGCAGTAAATTTCGTTACTTGCGTAATTCAGCACCTACCTTCTCTAAAAGGCAAATGACAAAGAGCAGGCCTTCCTGTAGTACCTCTTGGGCCATTTCCCGTTGATGGGATCCCTTAGGTCTTGCCTGTCAGTGGTCGTAAGGCAATATTATCCGCTTTCATATGCCTCTTTGATGATGTATAGGCCTTCCCATTGCAGGGAGAATTTGGCTGGGGAAGCCAACCTCTTCTTGATATGGTCAGCCACTTTTAGAACCATACTACCAGGATTAGGGTCATGGTTTTATATGACTTTAGCGTAGGCTACTACCATTTTCCAGTGGTAGGAATTTGTGTGCCTTTATGCATCTATCCTTTTTTCTTCTACCACCTCAAGTTGTGTTAGGAGAGCAGAAGTAAGAGGATATTGAGTTCAACTGGTGTTATGGCCTCGGTATCGTAAACTAGTGTGAACGAGGAAAATCTGATGGTCATCCTCGGTGTTGTTGTATAAGCCATAATGCTTTTTCCAAGTGTGCACTGTAATAAGCACCACATTCATGCACCATCTTACCGAGAATTTTTAGAAGTGTTTTGTTAGTGGCCTAAAATGACATTGTTTTGTTCCTAAAACAAAAAAAATAAAATTTCTAATTTGGTTCAGATTTTTGGCGTTCATACCGAAACCGAGCCGAAAATTTGGTTTCACAAAATGTAGTACCAAAACTGGACTGAACCTATCAATTACAGTCCAGTTGGCTTTCATTTTCAGCTTTCTGAGTTTTTTGCCCACTCCTATTCACACGTTCATGTAAATATTTTCATGCATTTCAGCATTTGTTTGTTATTTTTTTTATGTTTGTTTTAGTTTAATGTTTTCAATAATTACGTCATTATTTCGCATGTTAATAGGAATATTGTACTTCATCCTCTTAAGTTGTAGGGGAAAAGCAATATGCCCCACTTAATTCTTGGTAAATTCAAATGTCCCCTAACTTTTGTAGAAATATCAAGATACCCCCTTACACTAATAATCTTACCTTAAATAGACTAATTTATACTTCTGCTATCAAAAAATTTTTAAAATAAGTATATTAGCCTTATTTTTATTTTATAATAACCAATATAATTTTATTCAAATATTTAAATTTATAGGTATTAAAAATATTTTGACCTTTAATTATTTTTCTCCTTCCAAATATGGTATCAAATTTTTTGAATATATTAATTATATATAATTTTTAAAATAGATCATTTATTTAAAATAGTTTTATTTTAAAAATTATGTATTTTTACAATATTAAAATAAAAAAATCAATAATATAATATAATTTTTAGTTATTGTCTAAATAATCATGAAAATAATTAATTATACATTATTTTAAAAGTACGACTATTTTAGATAACTAATCTATTTTAAAATTACATATATTTAATATTGTCAAAATTTTGAGAGTAAATTTTGAAGGAGAAAAATAATTAAGGATCAAAATATTTTTAATACCTATAAATTTAAATATTAAAATAAAATTAAATTGGTTATTATAAAATAAAAAAGAATAATATTTATGTGTTTTTAAATAGTTGAGAGATAAAATAGTAAATTTAAAGTAAGAATAGTAGTGTCGAGGGTATCTTAACATTTCCTAAAAAATTTATATGAATATCCCTTTCCTTTTTTAAGAATTTATGTAAATTTTTATAAATTTTATACATGTTTATGATTTTTGTAACTTTAAAGGTTTAAATAAAATTTAACGTTCAATCCTAATTAGTTTATTGTTCAAGTTCGGTTTCAAATCTAAGAATAGAATGAAACCGAATGCTTATAGTAATTGAACCAATTTGGCCAGGCCTATGAAATATGCCCTTGAGGTGAGAAGTATCATTATTATAAATACCCTTAACAAAGAAAATTAAGTTTGTTCTTGCATTTTTCTTTTTTTTTTTGTCTAACACTCTAAACTAAATACTCAACAAAAAAAAAAAACATTCTAAACTAAATTTTATAACAAAATCATATTTATATTTGAAACAAAATTCATTGTAACAAATCTAGGAAAAAAATTTTATTTGCATTCCTGAAATTGAAACGTATATAAAATATATTAATGAAATACGACACAAAATTTTACAAAAAAGTTTTACGGATTACAAAGACATAATCGCGTAACGTTGAGATTTGTTGACCGAAAGGTTGTGTAATGTAGAGGGTCATATAATACAAGAGATCATATAGTGTAAAAACCGTATCATACGACTATTTTATAATATATAAAGGATATTACACTGACCGAAAATATTCTATGACTAATGACATTACAGACTATCTTGTACTATTAATAATGAGTGTTTTATGTTCTATAAATATAATTAAATGATTTTCTAGTGATATCATCAATTGCAAGATAACCATGTAAAATATATAGACGAAAGGATTTATGTGTACATAGTCCTGTTGAAGGCGGGCAGATTGAGGACATCGCAAGAACTACTGAAAACAATCTGCAGCAAATTAATTTTACAGAAATACTATCCAGAAAGCACCTGAGAATTTATATTCTTATTTTATAAATAACTCAAAATAATTTTCCATTGGATGATTAAAATTCTAATTGCTCAGTTTTTCTTTCCGTGAAACTAAAATATTTAAAATAATACTACTAATAAATTACCGGGTACAAATAAAATATAAATTTAGGATAATTTCATTTTGATCCTTGATGTTTTAGCAAATATAACTTTAGTTAACATATTTCGTATATTATATAAAAAATTTCTAATTTTATTACGTCCAAATTATTTCTGTACATACAATTTAAATCCCTTGACCAAACTTCTGTCAATTTTAATTTATATAATATTAATAATTCATATAATATTAGTAATCTTCAATTTTACCTTAAAATTTTTAAAAATAACCATATTACTCTCACATATTAACTCTCATCTTTTAACAACTAAAAATATGAAATTATAATTTTCCATAAAATTAGGGCCTTTTCATTTAATATGTGAAATATGACAACTAAAGTGATATTTCTTGAAGCTTTAAGGATCAAAATGAAATTACCCCTATAAATTTGATATATTGAATTATTAAAAAAATTTTATATTACAGTCTGCAGGCCTGAAAGATGAAATCGCAACGATAGAGACATGGATATAACATTTTAGTTAATTAATCAAACAAAATCCACTAATCTCCTTTGAGATTCTGAAATCTTTTACTCAAATCTCTAGCAGCTAGCTAAACTTTTGCTTTATTGGAAAATAAGTATATCAAACAGATTCTAATCAAATAACAATATATGTATGATTTGCATTATTTTTCAACAAATCAAATAAACTTATTTTTTCTTCTTCTTACAAACGATCAAATACAACATTATTACTTCTGGTATTTATTTTACTTCATTTTGTGTGGAAGAACCGGAATGCTTTGTTCATTCCTGAAAAAGTTTTCAGGATCAACCTCGGTCTTAATCTTCACCAATCTGTTGAAATTACCCAAGAAATATTTGATCCCATAAGCTTTTCCTTCGATATAGCTGTCTTTCCCATTGTGATTGATACCCAAATCTAGATCTATGTAATTGAAAAATGCCTCTCTTGGATTCTTCGACACAAAAGGAGTCATGTAATTGTAAAGTTTCCTGGTCGCATTTATATAACGATTTGCTGCATCGTTTCCTGATTCATTCCAATTTGTTGCATACTGAATCTTCCATAAGTTTCCAGCTCTATGCGGGAAAGGAACTGCCGTCGATGGAATCTCAGCCATTCTGCCGCCATAAGGGTTGAAAAGCATCGTTGGTCTCTCTAGTTCAATCATCCTTTTCCATATAAATTCCAGCCCATCTTTCGGAATTGGCTTCTTAACATAATCTGACTTCCTCTTCAGAAACGTCAGTGATTGAGGTGTTCGATCGAGCAAAACTTCTTCCGGAGTTCCGACAGGGAAATTTGTCCAAAACAGAATTGATTGTACCCAGCTGGTTTCGATGCAGTCGGATTGAAGTAAACGCAGTTTAGGAAGGCTTTCATTCATGATGGACAGAAGTTTCTGAGAATCGCCAAGGAACAAGGAAATAAATGTAGCTCTTACAGTCTTCTTCCCAGTTTGTGTGCTGTTTACAACGTCAAGTACGAGCCTGATGAAGAGTTCTTCGGGCAGCTTATCTGCAACGTGTTGCCATTGATCCACAATCTCAGTCGCATTTTCTTCCAGAGTTCTTCTAACCTGGAACACAGTGACTGTTTCCGGAACACGAACAAGGTTGATTTTATAAGCAAGAACAACTCCGAAGCTTGCTCCTCCTCCTCCTCTGATGGCCCAAAACAGATCTTCACCCATGGACTTCCTATCAAGAAGTCTTCCATTTACGTCGATAACCTTTGCATCGACAACATGATCGACTGTCAGCCCATATTTTCTCATCATGTTGCCATAGCCACCGCCACTAAGGTGACCACCAACGCCGACCGTAGGACAAACCCCAGCTGGGAAGCCATGAGTTTTGCTTTTTTCAGAAATGCGATAGTAAAGTTCCCCCAGTGTTGCTCCAGTCTGAACCCAAGCAGTCTCATTTTTTATGTCAACATCAATGGAGCGAAGATTGAACATGTCCAGGACGAAGAATGGGACTTCAGAAACGTAGGATATTCCCTCGTAGTTATGCCCTCCACTTCGGATTTTCATTTGCAGGCCATGTTTACGAGCACAAATGATGGCAGTCTGGATATGAGATTCATGCAAAGCCGTTATAATAAGCAGAGGTTTTGGAGTTGAAGTTGTGTTGAAACGAAGGTTTCGAATGTAAGCTTGCAATACAGAGGAATACGAAGAGTTTTTGGGAGTAAAAATAACCGGGGAAATCGGATGAGAAGGCTGAGAATGGCTGAGAAGACATTGAAGAAAATCTCCATGGAGTTTATCAGACGTAGCTGTTGCTCTCCATGAAGTTATAGATAAGAGAAGAAGAGTTGAAAGCAATGAAAGCTTTGTAAGCCTCAAAATTTCCATTTCTTGTTTATTTCGGTTAGTGGGGAGGCATTAGGCTCGAGGGTTGTTTAATATTTATAATGAGTACCTAAGAAACAGATCATGATTTGGCTTTCATATCCTTTATTTGGATTCAAGAATCAACCTAGGCTCTCAATTATCTTTAAGACTATTATTTTATTAAAAAATATAATAGAAGATCAATTAAGCAAGTCATCTCCTCCCACTTTGACCAAGAAAATTCAAACTACAAAACGAAAGATTATCCTTTTGAATTGACATTTGGCAAAACAATTGTCAATATTTTTACAGGTGAAAGAGCCGCAAATGTTATTTTAATGTTATAGCTTGATATACACATTCAAACACCCATACACGATTTAAATTCTTATCGATAATTGGTTTCATATTATGCATACGTTTTGCCATTGTCATCTCTGCAAGTGTTAAATTGCTATTAGACCTAACCTCCATTAAATTATTGGAAAATTTTTGTTTATATCCTATATTTGTAAGTAATTTTTATATAAAACTACCTTCATAAATTTCGTTTATAATTAATCAGGATACACAAAATTAAACGAAATCACCCCATGACTAAAAAAATAAAGAATTTCGTACACCTTATTTTGAATTTTTTTTTTCACTCGAAACTATAATTTAAAGCGCACATTTTTTACATTGCAATATTTGAAAATATGTCCGGAGTAGAAACTCTATGTACTTAAAACAATTATATATTTGTTTCAGGCACAAACTTGAAACAAACATTTTCTTTAAGTACAAACTTCGAGTACTTGAAACAAGTATTCCTATCGATTACGCTGCTTGTTTATTTTGGATTTTATTGTGTTATGGTTGTGTGAACATTTTTGTTTAATTATGTGTTGTGTTTGCTAGTTATGAAAATAATTTTAAATATAGCTATATATAAAAAATTGAAGATATGGGCCAAAATCAATAATTTTCCTAGATTATTTAATATTGATCACTTTAATTTTGGTCGTATTTTAATTAATTAAGATGATTGTGTGGTGTGGACTCATTCAAGAACAGTGGAACTAAAAATATATTGATGAATTTATTATATTTGAAGGAAAATTTGGTCAAACCCATAATTGGAATTTAATTAATTCATGATAAAGTTACGTGCATTTAATGGTCAAATATACAGCGAGGCATGTATGAATATATATCCATTATTTTTTTTTTTTGCAATTAATTGAAGATCAGCCAAGGTTGAAGACGTCGATCAACCAACACCGATTTCTTTTTTTTTTTTTAAATTATTGTAATTGGAAATTATTATTATAAAACAACAAGAAGCTCTTGGATCTTAATTTGCTCAATATTTAATTTTTTTAATTTTGGGGGAAAAAAAGAAAATTCAGTAAAATATTAATTTCTAAAACTTTTTGTTACCATTAATTTCTTGTTTAATTTATTTGTCACTGATAAATTATTCAGTTTCGAGATTGACATTACGTTAAGTACATTCACTTGCACGACAACTTTTCTCCGTCGAGATAGAAATACGTTTTCAAATTTTCTTCTTGAAATTCAAAGTGCAACTTGTTCTGATTTCACATAATTAATATATATATATATTATATAGATATATATAAATTGTATATATGGATATAAAGATTAATATTCTTTTAATTTTGTACGATGTTTTACATTATTTGTAAAAAATTAAATTTAAACACTTTTAAAATGAATGTCTTACATTTGTATTAATTATATAGCAGTATTTGAATTTTTATTTTAAATATTATATGTTATAAGTTGAATAGGTCATCCAACCTCAAACTGGATGGTAGAAGCATGCCCTCTTCTTTCAAATGGTGTCTATGGCAAGACTCGCTCATACAAGTATTGTGGGGTTTCTCACTTAATATTTAAGTAGATATCCCTCTCATAAGAGTAAATAATGAACCTATTGAATGTAGATATGTAGGCTAGTTAATGACTATCAAATATCAAATTTTAAGTAAATATCTGATATAAATATATGAGTAGATCGTAAAATTATAATAATAAAAAAGTTGAACAGAAATATCAAGTGTACAAATATTTTTCTTTTTTGAAAATTTTTAGATTTAATGGAAATCATTGCCAATTCAGATAATTTTATTGAATTTGCATCAAAACCCACTAATTTTAATTGAATTTGAACTTCAGAAAATATAAATATACTAAAAAATAAAGATTAATAAATTCAATACTATATACCATTTATCTTGGTATAGAGAATATATATAAATTCGTTTATATAAATTAATAAGAAACAGTATTTTTTAAAAAAATATTATAAGATATTTTATCTGTTAATTAAGTTAGTATCTGCCCCCACATCACTTGTTCTAGAAAATGATGTATTATCGTTTTATAATAATCAAAAATTATTAAACTAAAATTGAAAGAAAAAAGAGAATATTTTAACTATTATAATAAACATTGTTATAGCAATGTTATCGAGGCTGAATTATCCAATCAATAAAGCTTCTAGATGGATTTTATTTTACAAAATTTCTTTAATTGCTTGATTTTGACATTAATAAATCTGGAATGTCAATGTTCACAATCCTTAGTAGCCAGTGGTCAAACAATGATATCAATCATGGATTAACTTGCCAACAACTACAAATTAAAAGACAAAAGAATAATTTATTAATAATATTAAAATACCCTCTTGCTTATAATTATTTTAAACTTAAATAATTTTAACCGCAATTAAAATGATATGAGAACATAGAAATCATATATATATACAATTTGTATAATTTAGTTTTTGTTAAACACCTTTTATTAAACTCACTTTTATATGTATAATTTATTAATTTTAAACTTTTATGAAATATAAATATAAATCTTATTGGAGGTATATTTTCTTCTCTTTTGTGAGCAATTTTTTGATTTTAAATGAAAAATATATTTCAAGTGAGAGTTTTATGAATAATAAAAAATATCTTTAACATGAAATTTGAATAACAATGAAATTAAAAAAAATTATGCAATGAAATTAATTGTAGCATAATTTTGTCCTAAAAGAATATGCTTGCAAAGAATTTTCTTTATTATTATTTTTAATCATGTGATTAGAAAAAATATTTTTGTATTAAAACGGAGCCATCAATCACGTCGCTATGCTTGTCAATGTCATCAAAGTAATCATTCATTTAGATTTTGATTTTATTTATTAATTATTACTAAGTCATAGCTTATAAGTAATCGTATGACGTAGATTGAAATTTTAATTAATTATTTAATGTGCATATTCATGCATTAAAATTTCGTTGAGATAAAATATTTAGAGTGACGTGCCCCATGGAATCTCTTAATTAATAATCATTTCAATCGCAAAAGGGATCATTAGAGTTTTATATTTAAATAGAATAAAATAAATGTGTTGTCTTATTTATTAACTTATCGGCAAATATTTGTTATATATTTAATAAAATATTTTATTACAATAAAGTAATTAAAGTCATGCTGCATGATAGTATAAATTTAGAAAAAGGTACAGCGTCTTTTAGATTTTAAGTTATACACCTTTTGTGTGTAGTTTTTAAAAATATATTTTAAAAGTCTTAATTTATTAAAAAATAATAAATATTTATAATTTTATATTTTATTATTAATTCAATTATTAATTCTCCTTTTTATTTAAATTACCATATAATGACAAATATTTATTATAAATTTGTTGTAAAGAAAATATAAATCTATATTTTATTACTAAATTAATATTTGTTTATACTTTATTTTTATTTAATTTCTAATAATTATGAATGTGTAATTTATTTTTATTTAATTTTTGACAAATAATCATAATACAATTATTTTATAAATTATTGAAATAATATTGTTATATATTTAATAAATATATTTTACATAAATATATTATATTTTCTTTTATTTTGGATATTTATTTGTTATTTTTTTAAATAACTATTTTTAAATAACTATGATGGTGGTGTCTTTTAATAAATTAGGACTTTGAAAGATATTTTTGAAACCATTATAACTAATAAGAATATTAAACTAAACCTGTAGGATTAAAAGAATGTTTACCCTTTAGAAAATCATTGGTTAGTAGCTTTTTTCAGTCATAGCGTTTGAATATAAAAAATATAAATGATTTATAAATATAAATGATTTGAATAATTTATTTATTTTTCATTCATAGCACTTGAATATAGAACATAAATCATTGAAAAGTTTTTATTTGACTAATTTTATAGATGATCAAATAAACTCTTATATTAAAAACTAAATATAATTTAATTATTATAAGGATTTTTTTAAATTACTTGAACTTATTTAGACATTTGTATTCAGCATTAAGTACCAAATTTAACTTAATTTTATTCAAATATAACTACAAATTTTTTAGTGCTAAATTAAAAAATGAGTAACTGAAATTGAAAATATTCAATATGCCATATAAACAAATAAAAAAGAACATTTACTAGTACTCACATCTCTAACTCATCCTTTAAGGTTCGAATTGCAAATCTTTTGGTGTGTGTGTAAGAGTTAATTTCTATAAATACTTGTAATAGATTAAAGTGTCATTTGTTTTTTCTGTTTGGAATTTGAATAAAATTGAAATATGAATTTAATTGAAATTTAAATTTAAATGATATATTTTTTTATATTTGAATATAAATATTAAGTTATTAATTTTACAAAAATAAATCATCTAAAACCTAACATTTTGACATATATACTATTTTGAAGTATTTCATATATTTTTTATATAATATTATATGAATATTTTTCCTCATCTAACCTTATATTCAAGCATACAAATCATCATCCTTTAGCTTGGCTAAACTTCAACTGCTTCTCTTTGAAACATGATAAAATATTCGTAGTCAAAACCTAACTAGTAGAATTTCAATATCTTTTCATAAAATATTATAATTCAATTTCTTAACTCATAAAACCTTTGATTTTTTCTAATCCATGGAAGACGTAACTCGATTTATTCACAATTTAGATTGCAAAATATTCTAATAGATCTTAATAATATCTACTAATTAATTAGAATATTTTTCAATAGTTTTTAATAAAAATTTTGTTCTTTTAAAAAGTTAATACTACCACAGTTTTGTTTTTTTAAATTTTGACTTACAACTAAATGTTATTTTTATAAAATATCACATTTATGCTCTTTTTAAGTATTGTATTATTGGTTTAACACTTAGCATCTCTGAGAGTACAAATATAAAAATTATTTCTTTTTTTTTAATTTTAAAAATAACTGAATACTAGCATTTAAATATTATGAAAAATTAACAATAATATTATTTAGGTCAAATATTTAAGTCTATTCGAATTTTAGATCAATTAAGAATTTTTTTTGGGTTGAATGTGCATTTGATATGATTTCTTTACTTATCAAAAGAGTTTTTATTTTCATAAGTTTTGTCTTTTTGTGTTCTTTGGAGGAAATTGAAAAAATTATCATGCTTAAGGAACTCAAATTTTCAGTTTGTGGATTTGAAACATTTTAAAAACTAATTTTTTTTCAAATATTACCTTATTTTACAAACTTTGCTTCGTTATTGGGGTAATATGTCTTCAATATTTTTATCTATTGATGTAATGATGTAATTTAATTTTTACTAAAAGGTATATTAGACATCCAAATAATTAATTTTGTTTAATAATTTACTTACAAAAACTATACTAATATAAAATCTACCCTAAAAGTTTTGTTTTAAAAATTATATCAAATTAGTACAAGACCGAAATATTTAAGGGAAATTTCTTATTTTAGTCACGTTTTATACCCACTTTTTAGAAACAACTATGTAAGAAAAACTTTTTCATCTTTAACCAAACACATAAATTCGGACCAAAACACTCCTCAAGCCACTAATTAATAAAACTTGCCAAAATTTTCCTCATTCTCTCACATTCTCACCAAACTCAATATGAAATATACTTTCGAGCGAAGTACAACTTTGCTTTTGAGTTAACTGGCTTGAAAGTATAATTTACAGTATGCTCAAAAGTGTGGCTTCCAATGCACTCGAAACCACACTTTTGAGTGTTGTTTATATCACACTCTTAAGGATTGGTAAATGTGGACTTGCTTGAATGTGTGGTTTTGATTTTTCAAAATCTTTGTTTTTCACTTGTCTTGGCTAATTGCTTTCATATTGGAGTTGGTTAATTAATGGTTCTATATTTTCTAAAACAAGTAAACATGGTTGTGACAATGACAAGCACATTGAATATGATGAAGGTCGACTATTTTTCATGAGTAGTGATGTTGTTATCGCATATGTGGGTGATAGAAAGGATTTGAAAAAAATTGACTGCAACACAAAGTAAGCTACTCAAATAGACTTGCTTTAGGCACTTCCTAAACTTACAAGACCATCACTTGTTAGGTGATCTTGTGCATCACGTTTTATTGCATGAGGTAGTAGCAGATGGAGCTGAGCAGGAGATGTGGTTTCTTGTGGATGGCACTCTCATACGATTCTCCTATATTAAGTTTGGGCTGATCACAGGTTTTAGTTTTAAGTCTTTTCCAAGCTGTGTCAGGAGGAGTAATCGATTGAAGGATGTTTATTTCATTTGCGTGACTGTGATTCCCTTTGAGTGTAGATAGAGCATATGTTGAGTTCAACTTTTATGTGATTGATGACATGGATGCGGTGAAGCTCTCATTGTACTTCTTATTGGATTGCTTGTTATTTAAGAGGGGTCACTATTATTATTCAGAGACTTTGTTATTATAGATACTAGATGATTTGGGGGGTTTACCAATATCTATGGGGATAAGCTATGTGGTGATACATTTTTTAGTGTCGTAGTAGAATTCTACAAGGGTAAGTGGCGCATTATAATGAGAAAGAAACACAGGCAGAAAGGTGAAGATGTATAATAGGTGCAATGTACAGCGATTCCTATAGACTTTTCAGGTATATATCCATTTGAATATCACAAAATTATTGTGTATTCAATGTAACAATACAAAATTAAAAAAAAAAACTGAATACTTAACTTCATTTGATCCATATTGATTGTTGTGGATTTGGATGCATGAGGCCATTTCTAGCGTTGGATCTCAGTTAGAACATCCCATTGACATTTGTATTTCCCGTATGCTAAGGTAGGTTTCTACATGGAAGAATATGCATAACATTACCATGCACATTTTTAGAACCTTTTCGATAAGCATTGGATTTCTTTTGTATTTGTTGTTTTATGGTCGGTTATTAACATACGTACTACCAACTAATTGATTTTGTCTTGTGCAGTCGTTGGTCATCCTACGCACTCTAGAGCCTAGCAACAAAGGGATGCTCAGCCTTAAGTCATTAGTTACAATCTATAATTTGATTTGAGGGTGAATATGGGACAGCCTATTTGAAAATGACTTAAACGATAGTCAGCATGGCCATGAGAGTAGGGAGAGTGCTTTGACAGCACCAAGGGCAATGAGATTGAAGAAGGCATAATTTGGGAAACTATAGCATATAATTTTTTTGAATTAGCACATGTACTAACATAGTATTTAATTTGTGCCCTAGTATGGCATACATCCTAGTCAAGTCTCACAAGCGATGGATGAACGTGATGACATCCTTTAGCCTAGATACCTTTATTATTAAATTAAATACAGACTAACTATAACGGAAATAGACATACTCCCTTTAGCTTAACACAAGATGATGATATACAGATTCCAGCATTATAGCCAGAGGATGGAGACATATGGCTAGAGCTCTGTTTATTGCGTGTGATTTCAATTCATTCACTCAGAGCCAACAAAAGAGCTCGAGTTGTAAAGAGAAGGCATTGCACTGTCATAAAGAGGCAAAAACGAGCTTTATGTATGAAGTTTGTGGAGCTAGATGCAATCATTAAGAGGGATCTGTTATTTAGGTATGAATGGATATTTGATGAATCTTTTAAATTATAAGGTTTAAGTTGGTTTCTATAAATGAAATGCTTGTATTAGGTTGCTTAAGCCCTCATTACAAGGGGGTGGCAATTTGGATAAATGGATTGTATTTGGGTCAATGTGAATACGATTCGTTTATTATTCGTATGGCATGAATACAATCCATTGACTATTTGTGTTACTTTTTTAAAATGTAAATATGACCTACTTACATAGACATAATTATTCGTTTAAGACTCAGTTCATTTAAACATGATGATTCGTTTGTACAAGATTCATTTAAGACGTGATTATTCATTTAATACACAATTATTTGTTTAAGATACAATTATTTATTTAAATAATCGTGTTTTAAATAAATAAATAGGTTAGGAAGAGCAAACACAAACATAACACCATTATTAACATTCAACATGAATACACTATAATTATTATTTGTGTAAAAATTTTCAAATCTAAATCCATTTAATGACATTGAACTTGTATCAAATAATCATATTGTGTCCCAAGTTGCCACTCTTACTCATTAATATTGTTTGTGTGTTTGCTTTGAGCTTGCTCGAGGCCTTATTACAATTGTTTGTGCGTTAAAGTTAGAGTTGATGATGGTTTTTGTGGTTGTTTGAGGCCCTGTGGTATTGTATTTGAAGTGGTTGATATTTTCAATGCAGGTTATTTTTGGATTATCCATTTTTTTTTCCATTAATATCTAAGGTTTATTATGGAGCATGAGGTAGTGTTTATATGATTGTAGTTGTTGATACACCGTTCACGTACACCCAACCAGTGGATGGAGTTCTTTATTAGGAGCCTAGATGAGGGGATTATAGGATTTATATTTAAGTAGACCTTTTGATTTTAGACCATCTAACAGACCATTTTTTGAGAGGAGGATTGTAGTAAATTTATGGGCTGTCTAGTTATTAGAGAGACATTCATTCTTATGTTGGGGTAAGCATGGTATGGTTCAGCTTGGATTTCGTTGATATTAAATCCGACAATAAATTTTCAAATTTTTTTTCTTGGTATCCAATTTAATAGAATATATATGTGAAATCAAACCGGAATCGAACTAATTGGTTTTGATCCTATTTTGATTCGATTTTTTTTTTTAATTTTAATTTTTTAATTTTTCAGTTTAAAAGAAAATGTTCCTTTTTTTTATTAGGTTCTAGATGGTGTTGTTTTGTTCCTAAAACTAAAGAAAATAACATTTTTGACCCGGTCCAAATTTTTGGCCTCAACACCTAAACTGAACCAAAAATTTGGAAGTATAACCAAAAACTACACTAAACCTGTCAGTTTAGATCCAGTCAAATTCAATTTTTTTATTTTTTAAGTTTTTTTTTTTTACCTATCTTTATTTATATGTTGATGTCTATATTTTCATGCATTTATTTTTATTGCATTTGTTTGTTATTTTTTTTTCTATATCAGTTTTAGTTTAATGTTTTCCATAATTACATCATTATTTCAAACGTTAATATTATAAGTCAATTGAAATCCAAATCAATTTACCATGATTAATCAAATTAATGTAATTAATCAAATTAAGTTGTTCAATTGAATAATAAAATTAACTTTGTTTATTAAATTGAATCATTGAATTGATTCAACAAATTAATTAAATTAAGTAAGAAAATCAAATCAACTAACGAAATTGAATAATCAAATTAATATATTTCAATCAAATGAAATGGTTGTATTGAATCAATAAATGAATTAATTTGTCAAATTGAGTCCTTAAATTGGATTAACAAATTAATTTGATGTATCAAATTAAGGCAAATTAAAAAAATAAAACATATAATTCAAGTAATCAAACTACAATTTATTACGAAATGAAATTAATTCAATTAACAAAGTCAATTCAACCAATGAAATTGAATCATCAAATTAATTCGATTAAAATGAATTAGTTGACTAAGTTATTGATTCAATTGAAATGACATTGAATTAGTTAATTAAGTGAATGATTTCGATGAAGTCAAATTGAATTAATTGATTAAGTGATGGATTCAGTTGAAATCAAATTGAGTTTATTGATTCAATTGAAATCAAATTGAATTAATTGGTTAAGTTATTGATTCAACTGGAATTAAATTCACTTAATTGATTAAGGGATTGATCCAATTGAAAACAAATTGAATTAATTTCAAACTTCAATGAAATTAATTGATTAAGTTATTGATTTAATTAAAATCAAATTAAATCAAGTGATTAAGTTATTGAGTCAATTGAAATCCAATTGAACTAATTGATAAAGTAATTGACTTAACTAAAATCAAATTGAATTAAATTGAATTAATTGATTAATTGAATGATTGAATTGAAATAATTGATTAAGTTATTGTTTCAACTGAAATTCAAGTTTACAAAATTTAATTAATTTAGTACTTTTTAGTTCTAGATATTCGAGTGCAAACTCGAAAGGAAAAACAACATGGTTGAAACCGTCCTTTCGAGCACATTGTTTTTTGCTACTATCTAATTTACACTTGAAATAACATTTTCTAGTTTTTTGGAATCTTTGTCAAAACAGCCAGTTTTGACAGTTTTAGCCAAGCCTAATTAGAAGTAAACAACCCAAATAGTTAGCACTCGAAACACCTCCAAATGGACTCAGTAGATGCCACCAAAACCTTACACTAAGAGAATTTTATTGGTGCCTCTCTAATCTTTACAAACAAATTGTGAATTTACGAATGCCACTCAAATCTTTACAAACAAGTGTGTTAGAAAACAGTCAGACTCGTACAAAACACTCTCTTTTGGATGTTATAAATAAAAGTTTGAGTATATAATGAATTTTATATTTGATTTGCAAACGAAAGCTAAAAGTTTTTGTAATGCACTTGTAAAATATGTTCCTAAATTATTTTAATATGTGCAAAAATTAGTTTCAAATAAGCATAGACTAGTATTTACAGTCAAACATTGAAAACTAGCCATCAGGAACAAAAAAAAAAAAAATCAAATTTTGATAAATTTGATCGACTAAAAATGACCATTTGATTGATCTATCAATCCCATTCAATCGACTATATTCGAAAACTATTCAGCCTCAAATTTCACAACTTTTCAATCTATGTGATTCGGTTTGACTAAATCAAACTGAAAAACCAAATAGTAAACCAATTTTTATTGAGTTTGAGTTTTCTTTTAAAAGGTTTTGAAATGATTAAGTTGAATCAACCATAAAACCAAGTTTTCTAATGGTTTAAAATATATGCATTTAGAGTACAACCTAGTTTGAGAAATTTGCATGTTAGTTCTCAGAAAACTTTTGGCTATTTTCATATATTGAAAATATTTCACATCCAATTCATATAACCATAAGAATTTTTAAAAGGCATTAAAAGCATATGTTTTGATAAAAATGAAATTTAGCTTTAAAGTGCAAATCAATAATCAATTCACAAACATGTTACAAATAATAAATCCCAAAATATATGTCTCTTTAATTTTCTCTTGGGGCTTCCAAATTTTTTTCTTTATCAATGCCTTGATTGTAAATATCCTTTTGATAATCAATTTGTATTCCAAATATTCAAGCTAAAAATATCACAAAGAATACTACAAGAAGAATTTTTTAATCAAAGAGATTAATGTTTGTTATCATCAAAACAATGGCTTATAAAATATAAGGCCAACAAAAATAGCATGCAGTATATACATATATGAGTGAATAACTCAGTCGGATCTCCACACATATGCCTCATTGTTTCTTACTTGCCCTACCATGCCTTACTATAGGATACATGTACCCTATATTCGCTATGTATATCATCTCTAATATTCTCATAGTTGTCAATCTGGTTGACCTTGATCACCAATCCAATTAAATGATTGCTTGCTTGGTGGTATTTACCCTATAACTGCTTGTTCTAATAAGTATGAACCGCTCTATAGGAGTAACTAAAAAATATACATAGTTGTTAGTTTTAATTGTACGAATTTGCCATTTACACTATCGATAAGATACTTCACCTCAAATTGATCCGTTGTGGACTTAAAGATATTGAACAACAAGTGGTTCTTCAATGCCATTATTCTCAAATTGTGTTGAAATTCTTGCTTGGTACTGAAATTCTTCCTAATGCATACATCACTTGATTTGATACGTACTTAAGATGCATCGCTCAACATGCTTCTCTGAGATGAAATGGCATAAACATCTTTTGAATCGCTTTCATTTTTGCAAAAAATGTTTTGACCTTATGCTTGAGAGGAATGTCATTTTCATCAATGTTTGATTGATTTGCATAATAATCATGTGTAGAATCTTCATTATAGTGGGAAGGATAATCACCTCTGTTGAGGGTGGACCCATCGTCTTATTGGTGAAGAAAGTAACGTTACATTATCAATGGATCGTCATTGTGCCAAGGAGAAGAGTAATGCTCTAGAACCCGTGGACAAGTGTATTAAAATTGTGTTGGCTTTCATTAAAATATATGAACGGACATATGAGAATTGCATCAGTGGTAGGATGCTCGAAATCATGTGGCATTGTATGTTCTGCACCACCTACACACTCCATGGTAATGAACATCAGAGTATTATAAGAAGCTCAACCATACATGAATTAAAATTAAATGCCTCAATCACGTAAAGTACAGATATTGACAATTTACTATGCAATTTTATGTTTTCTAAGTACCTAACAGAGCTTTCTAGTTATTCTAACTCGAAAGTAACTTTTTTATGTTCAAAGTTTCTTCAAATTCGAAAGTGAATTTTGAGTACAAAGAAATTTTCTTCAAACCCGAAAATGATTTTTAAGTTAAAACTCATTGAACTCAAAAATTACTTTTAAGGTGGAAGAAAGTTTTTTCATACTCGAAAGTGATTGTAGATCATTTTTAATCCTTGGCAATTTCTATTTCTTTTTCACACAAATATGTACTAAATGCATTGAAGCAACAAATGCACACCCATTCAACAATTTTCACCATTATATTGCCTAATTATGCATAAAAAAAACCAATTCAAATATTTTTCTATCATTTTTTTGTTAAAATAAAAAAACTCAACAATGTGGGTGGGAGACTTTTTAAGAATTGATTAATATGAAGAGATTTTGGATTGAGGTGTTGAGAAAATATAGAGAAAATATAGTGTAAAGAGTGAAAAATGGGAGAAATTTTGTTAAGCTTTGTTAACGGTATTTTTGTCCAAATTTTATGTGCTTGGTTAAAATGAAAGATTTTTTTCTTCTGTGACTGTTTCTAAATTTTGATTCAGAAATCCAAAACCCTTTTCTTTTGAAGCCCCATTTTAGCCAAAGTGTTGACAAGAGAAGCTTGCAATTGTTTAAATAAACAAAAAAGTCTTTTTAAATTATTATTATTCAATTGATGAATAATAATATTATTCTTAATTTCTACATAAGTGCATGTAAACTTTTGAAACTTATTTGCGACAGTTCTAAAAGAAACTTTTAATTTGCCTAATTATTTGAGACACCAATTTTTTCCAAAATCTCATGTAATCTTGTCTTCAATAATTTTTTCTTAAAAGAAAAAATCATTTCAGAATTGGAAAACAATTAGAAACATGTTTTTTTTTCTATAAATATAGATGGAGCTGAAATCTAAATAAATTTAAATATATAAATTTGAATGATTCTAAATAATAGGATTATATTTTATTTATCATATTTATATATAAATATTTAAAAATTAGTGATTTTAACTATTATATTCTCATAATAATTAAAATAAACTCTATATATTAGAAAATAAAAAATTTGTAAGGGTATTCTAGAATTAAGGGGTTTTCTTATCTAAAATCTTAATAGATTTCAAATATGAATAAATCTGAATAATTCTACGTAATATTTTTAATTTTTTATTTATCCCGTCGTCTAAGTATAAATATATAAAAACTAGTAATTTTACCCGCCACAGCCTTATAAGTAATTAGCATAAACTTTATAAATGAGAAAATAAATAAATTTTATAAAGATATTTTAGTTCATTACAACTAAAAAAAAGTTATTTAGATATCACACTTGGGTGTTATATATGAAATTGCAAGTATATATAAAATAGATTTTAGAAATTAAATTTTAAAAAACAGGCCAAAACTTATTGCTTAAAATCTACTGTAAAAAAACAAAGTGTAAATAAAAATAATGTTAAAAAACTAAAGTCACCAAACACTTAAAATTGATTTTAACAGTTGAAAATCATTTAAAAGTTTACAACAACAATCTCAAAGGGGCTTTAAAACTAAATTATATTCATATGTAAACTAGAAAAGCATTAGAAAAATAAAAATTAATTAGATTTTTATTAAAGAGCTCTTATTATTCCTAATATGAAAAAATTTAACAAATATTTTTCTTTTATGCTTTTAGGTAGTGTTTATTATTTTTTTTTTGAACTTTCAACATGAATGTAATATGAATTTAACTGAAATCTGAATTCAAATAATATATTTGTTTATTTTCTTGAATATTTAAAAATACGTATTAAATTTTTTATTTTTATATAAATTAAAAGTTTGAAAATTAGTATTTTGACATTTATATCATTTTAAATAATATATTTATATTTTATAATATTTTTATTATATTAACACAATAATAGATAAAAAAAGATCAAATATTAATTAAGGATAAATTATATTGTAATACTATTACAAGTATATAAGCATAAAAATTTATCACAATAATTAAATCATAAAGTAAATCATCGAAAATCAATTGAAAAGCTTCAAAGAGAGTTCAAATTGACTATCCAGGTGCAGTCTTCCATTAACTGCAGAGGACTTTAACTATTTCTTGACTAGTGATCAAGCAAGAGCAAACACAATGTCTTTAAATATTTGACTTCTGGACATAAAAGAGTATAGGGAATAAAATATTAATTATACTATTTGGTTTTTAGGTATAAAAGATCATAAAGAATAAAATATTATATTATTGAAATTGGCTTTTGGGAATAAAAGAATTGAAAGAATTAAATATTATATAAAGACGAGCATGGCGCCATTCTTTCATTGTTCGGTTTCTCCTTTTTTTACAGAATTTCTCACTCGCTTTGATACTTAAGAGTTTAATCTATATCACTATGTGATTATCACAACCATAATTCTATAATACCAATTGAAAATTTTAAATCACATTATATTTTATATAAAAAATTTTAATTAAATCATATTTTAAAAAATAACTTATGAAAATTGAGAAAAGAGTTGAGAAGAACAAAGAGAAGACCAACCTCAAAGTAGAAGCACTCAAAATTAGTTAACTAGAATTTTAATTTTATTTATAAATAAATTAATAACATAGGAGTATTTTTGAGAAATAAAAATTTTAAATTTACTCAGGTATTTGTTATTTAGGTATAAGTTCAAAAACAAACAAATCTTTAACATTGGAATACCTATATTCAGACTTAAATAAAAAAACAAATAGGCCCTTAACATCAAAAAATTTCATTGTTTGATTTATTTATCTAACTTCAATTCAATTCTACTAGTTTTATTTACTATTTTATCACAATATATATTGTTATGCTAAGTTACCTACCTATTGCTCTTTCTAGAGCGATTTGGTTTTCTATTAGCACGAATTAGTGTTTCACAATTTTGTTACAGATTCTGCTGGGGAATTAAGCAAGTGTGGAAGAAGAAACAGATATATGCTTTAATATTGCTGTATAAATACACCTAGAAAATGTTCATGGTGCTAAGATCAAACAACTCAGAAGATAACATGAAATCTTGAAAATCTACAAAATTATTTATGCTTTCAATCATTTTCTTAGTTTCTTATGCAAATTTAGCTTTCTTGAAGAATTTTCTTCAATGTGTTTTCGAACAAAATCAATACTTTAATATTATCTCTGAAGCAATTAACACCCAGACAATGCATCATTTTCATCCGTTTTATAGTCATACACAAGAAATCTCATATTTGCAACACCTATAACCCTAAAACCACTTGCGATTATAGCTACCAATGATGAATTTCATGCCTAAGCAACAGTAATTTGCTCCAAGAATCGAGTGTGTATCGAGTGTTCCTTTTGTCATTCTTGACATATTCAATCTTCAATCTATCAATGTCAACTTGACAGATAAAAGTGCTTGGGTTCAGGCTAGAGCTACTCTCGGAGAGATTTATTACAGAATCGCAGTGGCTGGTAAAGTTCATGCCTTCCCTTAAGGTGTTTGCCCTACTCTTGGTATTGGAGGACATTTTTCTGGAGGAGGATGCAGCAATATGATGAGAAAATAAGGCCTATCTATAAATAATATTATCGATCTAGAAATACTTACCGTTGGAGGCGGAATTTTTGATAGGAAATCAATGGGAGAAGATTTATTTTGGGCCACCAAAGGAGGGGGTGCAACCAGTTTTAGAGTAGTTCTTTCTTGGAAAATCAAGCTGGCTTCGGTTCCTGAAACTATGACTATTTTTTGAGTAGAGGAAACCTTAGAGCAAGGCAACACTGATTTGGTTTAGAAACGGCAACAAGTTGTTGATAAACTTGATAAAGATCTCTTTATTAGACTGAATATAAATGCTGTGAATGGAAGTAAAGAAGCTGAGAAGATGATTAAAGTTTCCTTTGTTCACTATTAGAAAAATGGGCATTTTTGATACCAAGCTCCTGATACTTTTGAGAAAGTTTCAAGATTGATGGACAGAAGTTGGACTTTTTCCTCAAATGACAGAACTGTAGTAACAATTATTAACACTAAACAATCAATATAAGAGTTCTGTAAAACTATAGTATCACTAACTAAATCAATGTCATTTTAGGCATAATTTTGACAGCCAAATAAAGTCATTTTAATATAAAATAATTTTTTTTAATTAAATGAAATAGAAAACGATGATGTTTTGTTCTTCTCCCCCCTCCCCCCCCCCCCCACACCCAAAAAAAAATCCCAAAACACATTTTGCCCACTTTCAATTTGCTTTCCTACATAACTTTAAAAAATTTTACTCTGAGCACTCTTCACACTTAACATCAAATCCACCAAAACAACCTTATGTTTTTCTTCGAATAACCTAAACTTGTCCCAAATCAACCTATTCCCAACTCAAATCAACCCTATTTATACTTGGCATCAATTGAAATATACTCATATTATCTTCAAAGAATAAAGTCAGCTTCGAATTTGAATGTTAGCTTCTAAAATCAAAACATCTATCTAGGTCAATCATCCAATATTGAAATCCTCAAGTTATGTTTCTTATTTTTGATTTTTATTGCATGTACATTGATTTTAATAGTTTTATTTTGTTTTTCAATTTCTAGGATTTAGGTTTTGCAATATGGATTATGTTTCGTAGTTTGCTCAACTTTATTCTCAATTTTTGATATATTTTCATTCTTAAAACTAATTTCAAAGTCATTTTTCAAGATGCATGTTGTTTTACAAGTGGATCTATATGAAATCAATGGGTCGCATATGTTGATTTGGAAACTAATTTGTAAATATTCATGAAATCGACAAGTTATTAGAGTGCACATGTTAATTTTTTTGTTCTTTATGTTGCAATGTGCCATTGTTAGAGTGTATGTACTAGTTTTTTTATTTCTTGTGCTACGATTTTTATTGTTGGAGTGTATACACTGATTTGGGGCATGATTTAGACTTTTGTTGACAATGTTTTTATTTTTTTAATTGTTTATTTATTGCTCTAGGAGCAAAAAAATTGCTTTTACTGTTGCTGTCAGGTATATTCTTTAACCTATTCGCATTCATTTTATATGCATTCAATGTTACTTTACATTGGATATTGTTACTACAGTTTTGTTTGGTTGTGATTGGGGAATGCAATAGAGGTCTAATATGAAGTGGTTGTGGTTGAATATATATTGAAGTGTTGTTTACATCTTATTGGTTTTCATGTGATTTTTTTTCCTTTTAACATATAAAAATTTAATAAATAAAATTAGAACAAATTGAAATTCACTAACATAATATAATGTACTAGTAGGTACCACAAATGGAACGAAACTGGAATTTTAGTGATAGATTATCAGAAGAGTACGTAAATGGTGTTAATGAGTTCCTAAATCTTGCAATACTTAATTTGAAAAATCATAGGTCAATTAGATGCCCATGCAATATGTTAAGTGTGATTCCAAATTCTGACTTAGTTTTTCCTTCAAGTCAGTTTTATACCAGGTTTGCTGCCAAGATGCATCAGCATCTTTTCTAGCTGACAAAAAGGTAGTTAGTTGAAACTGAACATTGGATAAGCCAGTTAGGAATCAGTTAAAAGAGGTTTTCAGTCAGTTAGCTGAGTAGTTTTTTCTGTATCTATGAATCCTATGAAGCTAAGTATAAAAAGAAGACCTGTAAACATTGTATCTTGAGAAAATCTTTGAATGAAAAGTGATCTATCTTTCTTCTGGAAGTTCTTCCTGGGTTTGACTTGTTTAGATTCTTGATTGTCTTGATGGTTTTGTACTAGAAGCTGATTTAGCTACTGGGTGTTCTAATGATCTGAGATTTTTCTGGTTTTAGTCTCTGGTTGGTTGTGATCGAAACACAACAAGTGGTATCAGAGCTTCAAAGGAAGGATCAAAGCCATGGTGTCTTCAAAGTTCACAATTGAAAGGTTTACAGGAGAAAATGATTTTAATCTGTGGAAGATTAAAATGAAAGCTTTTCTAGTTCATAAAGGGCTTGAAGCTGCTCTTGAAGAAAAATCAAAGATGCCAAAAGATGTATCAGAAATGGATAAAAGGGAGATAATGAGAAAGGCTCACAGGGCCTTGGTTCTTTTCTTTATCTGACAAGGTGCTGAGGAAAGTTTCAAAAGAAACAACAGCTCTTAGAATCTGGAATAAGTTGGAGACAAGGTACATGACAAAATCTTTGGCAAATCGATTGTATTTGAAGAAAAAGCTTTATGCCTTTAGTCTTGAAGAAGGAGGATCAATTAATGACCATCTAGATGAGTTTAACAAAATAATTCTTGACTTGGAAATAATAGACATCAAAATTGAAGATGAAGATCAAGCCCTTATAGTGCTGACATCTCTTCTTAAATCTTACGAGCATTTTGTAGATACTTTGCTCTATGGTAGGAATTCTGTTTCAATGGATGATGTCAAAGCATCACTGAATTCAAAGGAGTTAAGTAAGAAGAAAGATGAAAAACATTCAGGTTCTGCTGAGAGCCTTTATGCAAGGGGAAGGTCAGAGAAGAAAAACTACAAGATCAAAAGGAATGGGAGATCAATGTCTAAGGGAAAGAAGTTAAAATGCTTCCATTGTCATAAGAAAGGCTATTTTAGAAGAGATTGCCCTGAAAGAAGAAAGCAAAAGAAAGAAAAGGCAATTAGAAACCAAGCTGAAGCAGCAGTAGTAACAGACGAAGATTTTCAAGATGTTTTTCTGTTGATAGCCTCTGATGAAAGAAATGAAGGTGAGTGAATCATGGACTCAGGTTGCTCATTTCATATATGTCCTGACAGGTCTTTGTTTTCGTCTTTAAGTATGTCAGATGGGGGGAAAGTATTGATGGGAAACAATATATCTTGTAGTGTAAAAGGAATGGGTGCCATAAAATTAAAGTTACATGATCAAACCTATATGATACTTCAAGATGTTAGATTTGTTCCAGAACTGAAAAGAAATCTGATTTCTTTAGGTATGCTAGATTTAAGTGGGTATAGTTTTAGAGCTGAAGGTGGAGTTTTAAAGGTTTTAAAGGGCTCTATGGTAGTGATGAAAGGTGTTAGGCAGAATGGCCTCTATGTCTTAGAAGGCACTGCAATCAGTGGAGATTTAGCTACTGTGGTTGATCGAAATATAGATAGAATGATGATCTGGCATATGAGGTTAGGGCATCTAGGTGGAAAAGGCATGAAAGAACTAAGCAAGCAAGGCTTACTTGGAGCTGACATATGGGAGTCATTTAAATTCTGTGAAGTTTGTGTATTGGGAAAGCATCATAGAGTAAGGTTTGAGGCAGGTATGCATAAAACAGAAGGAGTGTTAAATTATATACATTCAGATTTGTGGGGACCTGCTCAAGTTGCTTCACTAGGGGGAGCAAAATACTTTGTTTCCTTCATTGATGATTATTCAAGGAAGGTATGGATTAAGGTTCTGAAAAGTAAAGATCAGGTTCTAGAAAGCTTCAAAAGTTGGAAGGCCTTGGTAGAAAATCAAAAGAAGAAGAAAATCAAAGCACTTAGAACAGATAATGGCATGGAATTCTGTGGTGCACAATTTGATTCATTCTATGAAAAGTGTGGGATTATAAGGCACAAAACAGTAAGATATACTCCACAACAGAATGGCATGGTAGAGAGACTTAATAGAACTTTGATGGAGAGGGTCAGGTGCATGCTGCTGAGTGCTGGATTGTCAAAAGCCTTTTGGGCAGAAGCTGTCTCAACAGCTGTGTATCTTGTTAATAGATGTCCTATTACCGCATTAAATTTTAAAACTCCAGAAGAAATTTGGTCTGGATACCCCCCATGTCTAGATCATCTAAGAATCTTTGGGTGTACAGCCTATGCCCATGATAAACAAGGCAAATTAGATCCTAGAGCAGTAAAGGGAATTTTTATAGGTTATCCTGAAGGTGTGAAGGGCTATAAGCTTTGGTGTTATGATGGTAAGTCTGGCAAGTGTGTAGTAAGTAGAGATGTGATATTTTATGAAGATGAAATGCTGAAACAAAATTATGCATCAGTAAGGGAACAAGTTACTGAAAAGTTACAACAAGATGAGCTTCAACTTGAGGTGGAGTTGGATAAAGCAAGGAACGATCAAGCTGACTCAGAAACAGAAGTTAGAAAGAAAAATGAACAGCAGGTTGATGTTCAAGATTACAACTTGGTAAGGGACAGAGCAAAGAGACAAGTGAAGCCACCTATCAGGTATGGATATGCAGACTTAATAGCATATGCATTGCAAGTAGCAGCTGACCTGAATAAAACAGAACCAATAAGTGTGAAAGAAGCTTTGAAGAGTTTAGAAGCTGAAAAATGGCATGAGGCTATGCTAGAAGAAATGAGATCTCTAATGAAAAATAAAACTTGGAAACTTGTACCAAAACCGAAAGACAGGAAAATTGTAGGATGCAAGTAGATTTTTAAGAAAAAGGACAGTAACACAAAAAATGAAAAAGTCAAGTATAAAGCTAGGCTAGTAGCTAAAGGGTTCACTGAGAAAGAAGGGGTTGATTTTAGCGAAGTGTTCTCACCTGTGTTCAGACATACATCTATAAGGATTCTACTTGCTATTGTGGCTGTCTTTGATCTAGAGCTTGAACAAATGGATGTGAAGACAGCATTTTTGCATGGTAAGCTAGAGGAAGAAATTTATATGTCACAGCCTAAAGGGTTTATAGAAAGAGGAAAGGAAGATCTAATTTGTTTGCTAGATAAGTCTTTGTATAGGCTGAAACAGTCCCCAAGGCAATGGAACATAAGGTTTGATAGATTTATACAAAGAAAAGGGTTTAAGAGGAGTTGGTTAGATAGCTGTGTGTACTATAAAGGTTAGAATCTAGATGAAATTATATACCTGCTGATTTATGTTGATGATATGTTAATTGCTAGTAAGAATAAAGAGAAAATAATGGAGTTAAAGGGGCAATTATTTTCTAAGTTCGAGATGAAGGATCTTGGATGTGCTAAAATGATTCTTGGAATGGAGATAGCAAGAAACAAGAAGGAGAAAGTTCTGACATTGTCTCAAGAACAGTATTTGAGGAAGTTGTTGTAAAAGTTTGGAATGCAAGATGCTAAAGCTGTAAAGATGCCTTTTGCAGCACATTTCAAACTATCTTGCACCCAAAGTCCAGGAGTTGAAAAAGAGAAGCAGTATATGTTAAGGGTACCATATGCAAGTGCAGTTGGTAGTGTCATGTATGCCATGGTTTGCTCAAGGCCAGACTTAGCACACTCACTTAGTGTTGTAAGCAGATTCATGGGGAATCCTAGTAAAACTCATTGGAATGCCGTGAAATGGATAATGAGATACATTAAGGGAAGTCTCAGCTATAGGTTGGTGTATAGTAGATACAACTCATATCAAGATTTTATAACTGGGTTTGTAGACTCAGATTATGCAGCAGATATAGATAAGAGGAGGTCTTTGACAGGTTTTGTATTCATTCTTTGTAATTGTGTGGTGAGTTAGAAAGCATCTTTGTAATCTGTAGTCGCTTTGTCTACAACTGAGGCTGAATACATGGTTGTAGCAGAAGCTGTAAAAGAAGCCATTTGGCTTAGAGGAATTGTGGCAGAGCTTGGTTTTGAACAAAAGTTAGTGAGTATTTTCTGTGATAGTCAGAGTGCTATTCAGCTAGCCAAGCATCAAGTGTATCATGAGAGAACAAAACACATTGATGTAAGGTTGCATTTTGTTAGAGATGAGATAGCAAAAGGTGTGGTGAAGTTATTGAAGATTCATACCACAGAAAATCCTACAGATATGCTCACTAAGGCAGTATCTGTTTCTAAGATTGAACAATGTTTAAGGCTGTTAAACATTGAAGGTTAGAAGTAGACGTCTTGTAGTAAGTTTGTATTACTTGTAGAAGTCCTTTTTTTTTAAATTCTGAAAGTAGTACTACTTGATAGAAGAAGAAAGGAAGAATTACTTGTGAATTAGGAATCAAGGTGGAGGATTGTTAAGTGTGATTCCAAATTCTGACTTATTTTTTCCTTCAAGTCAGTTTTATACCAGGTTTACTGCCAAGATGCATCAGCATCTTTTCTAACTGGCAAAAAGGTAGTTCGTTGAAACTGAAAATTGGATAAGTCAGTTAGGAATCAGTTAAAAGAGGTTTTCAGTCAGTTAGCTGAATAGTTTTTTCTGTATCTATGAATCCTATGAAGCTAAGTATAAAAAGAAGACCTATAAACATTGTATCTTGGGAAAATCTTTGAATGAAAAGTGATCTATCTTTCTTCTGGAAGTTCTTCCTGGGTTTGACTTGTTTAGATTCTTGATTGCCTTAATAGTTTTATACTAGAAGCTGATTTAGCTACTGGGTGTTCTAATGATCTGAGATTTTTCTGGTTTTAGTCTCTGGTTGGTTGTGATCGAAACACAACACAATAGTTGTTATAATATGAAACTTGATGCACCTAAACATATTAGGATACATTTGTTTAAAAAAGGTTTTATTTCAATATACATTGTTTGAACTAAGCACGGAGAGTTTGTTCTTATTTTAGATAGTACAAACTCCCAAACTTATTCTAGTAGTAATCACTTTAGATCTAATGATTAAAGTAATGTTGTGGACATGGTTCAAGATACTCACGAACAATGTTAGAAAAATTTTAAGTATTTTAAGGAAATAATTGAACATGCTAGAAAGCCATTATTCCCAGGTTCTAAGCATTCTAAGTTATTTGATTTAATAAAAAATTTTCATGTGAAGGGAAACTTTGGTTGGTTAGATGTAGTATTTTTGACTTTGTTAGAAGGCCTTATAAATATTTTGCCACCAAATAATGCTATACCTAAATCAATTTATGATGTCAAGAAAACAACGAAAGTGTTAGGCTTAAAATATAAAAAGATAGATGCATATCCAGATAATTGCATTCTTATAGGAAGAAGTAAGTAAATCTAATTAAGTGCCCTAAGCAAATGATTTGGAATTCAAATAAGAGAATAAAAGATGGAAAACTTTGCCATCCAACAGATTCTCTGGCATAGCAGTTAGTTGATGACAAATGGCTTGAACCTAAGAATCTTAGACATACTCTTTCAACTGATGGGCTAAATCCACATAGCTCACTTGGCACTACCTATAGTTGTTGGTCAGTTACAATAGTGACATAAAATCTTCCTTTATAGTTGTGTATGAAAAGAAAATTTATGATGCTGTAACTATTAATTTCTAGACCTATACCCTTAATTGAGGACCTTCAAATTTTATGGCTTGTTAGTGTAAAAGTGTATGAGGCATAGAAAAAAGAAACTTTTTTTATATAGGATATCTTTTATAGACAATTGGTGACTTTCCAACATATAGTAACCTATCCGGGATACTATTAAGAGATATTTCACTTGTCCTAAATATGGAGAAAACACTAGCTCATGTTGTTTTAAACATAGTAGAAAAAATACATTTTTGGGTCACTGTCAGTTTCTACTATATAATCACCCGATTAGAAAGTTAAGAATTGTTTTTAATGGTGAGCAAGATAGGAAAAACCTCTTAAAACTTTGAATGGGGAAGAAACTTTAGAAATGGTCAAAAAAATTGAAAACAACTTTGGAAAAGAAAAAGAATAAAAAACGAAAGCGTTTTGATGGGGACAACATACAATTATTAAAAAAAAAATCAAATTTTCTTTGACTTAAAATATTGGCAACATTTGCTAGTGTGTCACCAATTCGCTACTAGAAAAATGGCCATTATTGATATCAAATTAGTATCATTAATACGCTTTATTGACACACCCTCCAAGTAACGTAGCAGCCCCAACCAGCAATCCCTGATATAAAATAAAGTATCACAACCAAAGTATCAGTATGTAATGTACTCGATGTATCAGTAGTTTATTGAGACTATGGTATTAAAATTTTATGTTATCAAGTGGTTTTATGATTTCTTATTTGTTGATATTATATTAGTATCAATGAATATTTCATATATTAAAAAAATAAAATTAATTTTTGTTGCTAATAATAATGCCCCATTTATTTTTCAAATGTTGAATTTATTAAAACTATTAGTAATCAAGAAATAAAAATTGATCTATAACATAAATATTCTAAATTGAACATAGAAAGTTTTCTGCAATTCAAGTCATAATTCAATAACTTTCATACATCCATCTCCCATTCAATTCTAAATTAAAAAATAATTTCAAGTACAAAAATAATTGTAAGTCCAAAAATAATTAATTATTTTGTACAAAGGGAGCTACAATTTAAACATTATGTGTATAACAAAAGTATAAGTAAAAGTAAAAGTCTTAACCAATTCTAGGCAAACAGAAGCAAAGCACAAGTATATGGATTTCCAATCAAGCAATCTCACAAATTTTCTTTAATTTTGGACAAAACACAAGCATCAAATTTATTAAATTTACCAAAATAATTTAGAAATTTTCCTAACGTAAGATAACGAATTTGACATTTAACTATATATGCATTATTTAATTCTATCATGTTATCGTAAGTTAAACTCTCTGTGTTAGCCATCTCTTCAAAACCTGCATGCAGTCCATTTAAGAAAATCAAATTTTAACACAATAAAGATTGTTTACATAATAGTTTAGTATAAGAGAGAAGATAATATTCATTTGAAAGTAAATAGGAATACATGCATATTATACCAAAAACATGTCAACATAATTCTGAAAATAAATATTCTCAAGCCACAACCAAATAAGAAAACACTGTTCATAGTCAACAAATAAATGATTAAGAAATTCCAAATTATAGTAAACCATATATTCAGTAGATATAGTATGGCATGACATAGGGTCAAGAAATAACACATGATAATATTTCAAATGCATAACTATACACTCTGAATACACACGGATTTAACTTCAATATTAAGAAAAGGCTTATTATTTAATATCTAAATAAAATCAAACACTTGAAGATTAATGAAATAAACAAAACACAATCAATTTATAAAAATGAATAAAAAAATTGAATCAAATCAAATTTCTACCACTGTATCAAAAAATGCAAAGGATATTTAGCAAGTATAAAAAATTAGAATCATATTTATATTTGTTCCACAAATGACATTTGGTATGTAATATGAGTATATGCACAAGAACTATAAGCCGAAAAAGACTATAGTGATATAGCATAGGCAGCCAAGTAGAAGAAGTTACTTGAATATGAATTTTTTGAGTGCACAAAGGCTCTGAAATCAAGATTTGGTTGCAATCTTAAATACCTTAATGCATTATGAATTTACAAGATAATAATGACACCTAATCATTAGAAGGGTAACGAACATAATTTTTTCAAGAAACAACCATTTGAAAACCACTTTTGTAGTAGAAAACTTAGCCACTCTTTTCCAAATTCATGTTTCTTTTGGTGGTAAATAATTGAACTAAAATAGTTAAGCTTGAAATCTTATCACTTTACCTTCTATGTGATAAGAACATTGTTTTACGGTAACTAACCAAAGCTAGTGCAATACATGGTAAAAAGTAGTTTTATTTGTCAAAGATAGAAAAAAAAAATTGTCATAAGGAAAAGATGAAAATAGCCAAGTTTATAACATCTCAATTTACAAAAATACAACTCACACTTTTATAATAAATGTTTTAATTTCTTGTAGGATTTTTACAAGGATATATCATTCACCTTAAAATCGAAAGATTTGGGGATATATACTCAATAATGAATTAACCAACAGTTTTAGTAATTATGGTAAAGCCAACAAAAGATATTCATAACTTGCAAAAATTCGAGAGATCCTGGTTCTGAAGCAAGTTTTAATAACCAATCATTATTTGCATGTGTGCTAATAACAAGATAACAATTTAAGCGACTACAATAATGAACTATTTCATATTTTTGCCCAAGTCTCGACAAGATTAGGAAGTTCATACACGATAATACTAGATTCCTGAACCAACAAGATTTGAAGGAGATTTATATTTATATAAAAGTTATATTTGTGTTAAACTTCTTGTCCTCGATTAAATATATTATCTTAAAAAATTAAATGAAAAAGAAAAAGAAATTAGTGGGAGTATGCAGAACAACATAAATATTAAAGTAATTAAAATACAAATGTATCATTTAAAGTTATTATTATGATGCTCTACCACAAGTTCCAATCATGATAATCAAACCTCCAATCATAATAATCAACTAATTCCTTAGAGAAGCGATAATTGAATGATTTAGTTAAAAAGCTTACCTTGACATTCTTGACCCTATAGTATATGTAAATTTTCAGCATATAAAAAGCAATTCATTTTGAGTAATTTTTTGAAATCTCAAGAAGCTTTATTTCAATTAAAACTAACGTAATTAATAAGGCATTTTTTCAATCACTTAGAGTACAATTTTCAAGATGTAAGAAACTCTATCTAAAGTGGACACTATGCATAATTCTACAAATCCAACTTTTACAATAAACATCCGTGCATAGAATAAAAAAAAATTAGTTAATGAATTAAATTGCACATTTTCATTTCAAGGAAGAAAAAAGCTTAAACTCAACAATAAGAGAATTTTCTAATTTTTCAAAAATTTTAAATTTTAAAGGAAAAATTATATACACATCAAGATAAACAAGAAGCAAACAACACTACAATATATATACAACCACAATCACTTCACATCATACCTCCTATGTGTTCTGCAATCACAGCCAAATACAACTAAAACAACAATATCTACTGCAAAGTAATATCTAACATATACAAACTAAATGTGAGTAGGTGAAGGAATATACTTGACAACAACAACAAAAGCAATTTTTTATGCTCCCAAATCAATACACAAACAACTGAAAAGATAAAAATATTGTCAACAAAAGTATAAATCAGGTCCTAAATCAAAATATGCAATCTAATAATAAAATTCATAACACAAGGAATAGAAAAATTAGTACGTGCACTTTAACCAAAAAAAATCATAATACAAAAATAAAAAAAATTAGCACATGCAGTCCAAAAATAAAAATGTCAATACCAAGAATTAAAAAAATAACAAATGCACTCCAATAACCCACTAATTTCATGCATCTACAAATTGGCTTCTCAATCAGCATAACCAATCCATCAATTTCATACAAATCCACCTGTAAAACAACATGCATTCTGTAAGTTCTGAAATTAGTCATAAAAATAAAAATATACTAAATATTAAGAATAGATTCAAGGGAACTATCAAAACATAATCAACATTGTGTAACCCAAACCCAGAAAATTAAAAAACAAAATAAAACTACTCAAATCAATGTACACACAATAGAAACAAAGAAATAACAAAAATATTTTGAACATTTTAACAACTGATGACTTATTAGGCAGATGTTCGAATTTTAGAAGCTTGTGTTCAGATTCGAAGCTAATCTGTTCTTTGAACACAATATGGTTAGATTTCACTTGATTTAAAATGTAAATAAGTTGATTTGATGCAGGAATGGGTTAGTTTGAGATGAGTATAGGTTATTCAAAGATTTAAGATGTGGCTGTTTTGGGTGATTTGATGATAAATATGGAGAGAGGTTGAGAGAAAATTTTGAGTTAAGTCGGAAAACGAAAACGAAAGGGAGAAATGAGTTTTCATTTTTTTTTAAAGGGGAAAAGAAAAGAACGACATCATTTCTTATTTCTTTTAATTAAAAAATTTTAATTTATGTACAAACGAAGTTGTTTGGCTGTTAAAATCGACATTATTTTAGGTGGTGATACTATAGTCTCAAAAAATTTTGATACTCATTGTTCAATATCAGTGATTTTTATTACAGTTTTGTCATTCGCAAAAAAAAACCACTTACGTCCATCATCCTTAATACTTTCTTAAAAGTATCAAGAGTTTAATATCTGTAATACTTGATCTTGTTAATTTCTTCCAACATGAACAAAGTATTCCAATTTGTTGATTGAAGAATGAAGAAGATAAGGATCGTGAAGTTACCTATGTAAATTTTTAGTTGTGTTTATAAAATAATTTACTTAAAAGAAAAAGAGTAATGTGCTGAAAAAAATTCAAAATAGAGTGTTTGCTAAATTATATTATTAAAAAAAATTTTAATATAAAGTATTGTAATAATGTATAAGATTGTAAGGGACGAATATTAAAATTATAAACATAGAGTTTTTTTATTTTTAAATATTTAATATTGTTTAAAGGAAAATGTCGGATATAGAGAATTCCGAGATGACGATTAAGCACTTCAAAATAAATTGAATGGTTGAAAATGATTTTTAAGATATGTAAGAAATAATGATCAAAGATTTTTATGTTGTTTAATTAATGGAGAGAATTTTTAATGTAGTAATAATTTGCTAATATATACAATATAGTTATCTTTAGATATAAAATAATGTCAATCTAATGGGAAATTTAATGATATTCTCATATAAAATTTTTTTTACACATGAAATTCCCAGGGTTCAGTAGTTTGCCGGATATGTTCCCTGCTCCAGGGTCTATTCCTGTACTCAGTGGGAAGAAAGCTTTCTTGCAGAATATTCAGAAGGAAGCTGACAAGATCTTGGATTACATCACTGATGAACATATTCAGAGAACCCCAGAGCAAAGAAAACGACAGCAAGGAATCCGACAAGGAAGATGTCATCAATATTCTTCTCAGGCTTGAGAAAACCGGCGAGCTTGATATCCCCATCACGCTCAAGTAATCAGAGCAGTCATTTGGGTAAGAATACATTTATTTTTTTGTATTAATTCTTCCTTGGAAAAGAAAGCCGATGTGAACCGGATTCAAACGCTAGAGTTCTTCAGACGATTATTATTATATATAACCTTTACAGAGTGTATTTGCGGGATGACCGGATACATCATCAACAGCAACATTATGGGCAATGTCAGAATTGATGAGCAATCGGAAAGTGATTAATGGAGAAGGTGCAAGCTGGAGCAAGAGAAAGCTGAAGGCAAAGAAGGAAATTCTGGAGAGAGATATTCTGGATTTACCATACATGAGAGCAGTACTCAAGGAAACTCTAAGACCAATGATTCCAGGTCCATTGTTACTCCCAAAAGAAACCGTGGAGACAATCGAAGTTGATGGGTACGTAATTCCACAGAAAACCAAAATTCTTTTCAATGATTGGGCAGTAAAAAGAGATCCTGAACTCTGGAAAATCCTGAGAATTTCATCCCGGAGAGCTCTATAAAATCCCATAGGTTTCAAGCTAACCAATTATGAATTCACCCCATTCGGATCAGGAAGAAGGAGGATTTGTCCGGGGATGAATTTTGGCATAGCAAATGTTAAAATAGTCCAGTTGGGATTTTGCAAAATTCGGTGTGGTTTTTCGAAGAAAGAATGACTTGTTTCTGATTCATACTCCTTACAATGTTGAGGTGGAAAATTAAATTGAAATTTTCTTTTGGTTTAAGATTTAATAATGTGGCTATCTATGTGTGTGTAATGTATGGAATAAAAGAAATGATCGGAAATGGAGGAAATCGAATGAATCATATTTTGTGAAATTTAGTTAGCTTTGTGATGTACTGCAAAGAGGAGTTGATTGCAAAGAGAGGAAATGAATTTGAGTGCTTGTTGTGTAATGTAAAAGGGAGTTAGCTGCTGCTGCCTTAGCTAATCCCTTTTTTCTCCACATGCATGACTGTTTGCGACCCAAGATTTTATTTTATCATCAATCCAATCACAGTTTACGACTCAAAATTTTATTTTATCATCAATCTAGTCACAAGTTTTTGTTTTTCCCTTTTTTTTATCACTAAACAACAAGTACAAAAATAAATAATAACTCCTTCTAGAGACTAATACGGTTAAATTCAATATATTATTTGTGTGGGTTTGTCGTTGGATGAACTACATGGCTGATATTAATTCTAAAAAAGAAACGGTACGCAGAGCGAACAGCCAACCATCACATTGTAAAAATTGGATTAGGTTGAATCTATGGTCCTTGGGCCCATGGTTTGTGGGCAATTTTGATGAGTTCGAATTTGGGCCTATAATAAAAATGGTCCCAATTACTCTGCTCTTGCAATAATAAAAAAATCAAAGAAAGATCTCTTACTTCAGAACAATAGCGTTCAACTTACTTTTGATTATTTAGCAATATTTATCCGGGATGATTGCGATTGCACTCCGTTTTAAATTTTAATATTATGTGTTCAATTAGAAGTTCTATAAGTTGACCCTTCAAAAGTATACCTAAGAAAGCGTGTAAAATGTATCAAGAAAGTAATGTCGTTTTATTAATAATTTTTTTTGATACGATCACTATCAAAATAGCTTATTGCAACTCTATTATATTTTTTTATTTGTTTGTTTATTTATTATTGTTTACACGTGATCAATAGTTTATGGAAAGTCAATTTGAATGCGGCAAGTTATATTATAGTTTGTGAATATTATATAGCATTATTGAAAGGTGAAGATATTTTGGATAGCCTCAAACCAATTTATTTATTATAAATTTTATTCCTACAATCTTATTTAACATTTTATTATGTATCAAATCTAAAGAGTGGATTTGAAGAAATCAAATAAATAATAAGTAGGATTAATTAATTTTTTTTTCTCTTTTTCAATTTAAGAACTTAATTTTTTATACCAAAATATATGTAATATAATGATCCTCATAATGGGTTTTAAATATATATTATATGCTAAAAATTTAACTCAAAAAAAATTAAAAAAATCCAGAACTCTTGAATTTTCGTGTATCCTAGCTAATTCAACCTTCAAAGAAGTTAATCAAATCATTAAATTTAAACAAATCAATATCCAATATTATCAATTTACTAGTTCTCTTAATTAATTTTTGAATTTGAAATAATAATAATATGATAGAAGATCATGAGTAGGTTAACAAATCTTGTGATAATACTGTTGAGTGTTGGCTTTAATTAAAATAAAATAAAACAATATTTCTATTAGGAGTTGTCTTATACATTTAATTAATTAATAAATATTATTAATTAATTAATCAATTTAATTCTATTTTAATTAAAATTGTTTTAATTAAAATAAGTGTGATATAAAAAAAAATAAATTGTGAAAACCTATAGGATTTTTTTTATGTATATTACCGAGAAAAAAATCAATTTATTCAAATCAAACCAATTTCACAATCTTATAAATCAAAATTAATTTCATAATCTTAGTAATGGAATAAATTAATTGAAACTTACAAAAATAAAAGGAAAGAAAAAAACTCCAAATCCTATAAATCTTAGTTACATTTCCGAATGAACCTGTTGTAATTTATGATTCTTTTGGGTTGAAAGGTGGATGTGAACTTTTGAGTGGATTAAGCTCTACTGGAGGGTGTCTTTAGAAAAGCTCCAAAACTAAGACCTTCCCAATCCACATTTCATGACCGTGACAATTTCAACCTCTCCTAAATCAAGGAAAAAAAAAGAGAGAGAGAGAAAGAGACGAGGGAAAAAGAAGAAACAGCAGAGAAAAATAATAAAGAAGGAAAAATAAAAAAAAATTATTTTTTATTAATTTAAATTTATAAAATTATAATTTTACCTTTTTAATTATTAAAAAATAAAGTTAATATATAGGGTGGTGATATGATGACTTTCATAAATTATAGGTTGGAATTGAAGACTACTACTTTTAGTTATGCTAAATTGAAATTATTCTACCTCACTGCGGGCTTAAAGTTGATAGAAGATTGGTTAAGGGACTTAAATGAAATTAACCATAACAATTTGTGTCTAAGCGATAATTTTCAATAATATTAAGATATTTTATCTAATATATAAAATATGTCAATCAAAATAACATTTCTTAAAACGTTAAGGACCAAAATGAATTTACTCCATATTGATCCCTAACATTACAGGTTGTCAATAGTCAAGGTTAATCATACTCTCATACTATTAAACATATTAATTCAGCGTAAGTGCTTAGTAATGCATCAGAAACTTAATACATCAGAAACTCTATGCTATACGTTTTGGTTTAAATTTCTATATACAATTCGAACAAAAGCACGAGGATTGCGATGCAATCATATTTATATATAGGAGACAGTATGCCAAACTAATTAAGAGCTATAACCCACACAACACAATCATCTCTCTCCAATTTTAATTTTTCAAGTTTTGGAAGACATGGAGCTCCAAAATTTCTTCTCTTTCACCATCTTCCTTCTCTTCCTTGTATTACTCCTTAAAACCTTATCAGCATGCAGATGCAGAACAGGCAAAATAACAAAATCACACACCAAAAATATTGGCCAATTGCCCCCGGGACCTCCAAAGCTACCTCTTATAGGAAACTTGTACAATTTGATAGGGCACAAATTGTATCACCGTGCACTTGGTGATTTAGCCAAGAAATATGGGCCATTGATGCACCTAAAACTTGGTAAAATGTCGATAGTTGTGGCGTCTTCACCTAAAATGGCTGAACAAGTTATGAAAAACCACGATCTCATGTTTGCACAGAGGCCGGAACTTCTGATCAGTAAAATGCTGCCTAATGATGCTGGCACGGATATTGTCTCAGCTCCTTATGGTGATTACTGGAGACAAATGAAGAAACTGTGCGTACTGGAATTGTTGAGTGCCAAAAGGGTTCAATCATTTTCTTCTCTTCGTGAAGCGGAGGCATTGAATCTTGTTGAGTCTATTCATGAGTCATCATCGGCATCCGCGATGCCGATTAATCTGACTGAAAAGCTTTACTCGTTTACTAGTAACATGCTTTGTAGAGCAGCATTTGGCAGCAAATTCAAAGACCAACCTGCATTTATAAGGTTAACTAATCAAATGCTGTCGCTCGCAGGAGGTTTTACTCTGTCTGAAATATTTCCTACTATGAAATTTCTTCATATAGTTAGTGGGATGAAAGCTGAAGTCCTGAGGGTTCACGAGGCAGCTGGGAAAATTCTCGACAACATCATTGATCAGCATGAAAAGAAAATTATGAAAACAGAGCATGGGAAAGATTGGGAGAAGGAAGATTTGGTTGATGTTCTGCTAAGGCTTCAGAATAGTGGAAGCCTTGAGATTCCTCTTTCCACAAAAGATGTCAAAGCTGTCATTTGGGTAAGTATATCTATATCTATATATATGTATTAATCATTCTTTGATATAACCTCATTAACACCACTATTTCTATACGAATTCGTATTTTTTTATTTTAAAGTGTGAACATCAGAAACAGAGAACTCTAAAACAAGTGTTTTCAACATTTATCCAGGGCATATTTACAGGAGGAACAGATACTTCAGCAACTACAGCAACATGGGCTATGTCAGAGATGATGAGAAACCCTAGAGTGCTCCACAAGGCACAAGCGGAGGTAAGAAAAAATTTAAAAGGAAAGAAGGAAATAAGTGAGGCAGATATTCAAGGATTAAGTTACTTAAAATTAGTGATCAAAGAAACTCTAAGATTACACCCTCCTGCTCCCCTATTATTTCCGAGAGAATGCAGACAACAATGTGAGATTAATGGTTACAAAATACCAATCAAAACTAAGCTTTTTGTGAATGTGTGGGCAATTGGAAGAGATCCTGACTACTGGGAAAATCCTGAGAGCTTCATACCAGAAAGATTTAGTGAGAGTTCCATTGACTTTAAGGGGAGTAATTTTGAATACACTCCATTTGGAGCAGGAAGGAGAATGTGTCCAGGTTTGTTATTTGGGGTGCATAATTTGGAGCTTCCTCTTGCTCAAATGCTCTACCATTTTGATTGGAAACTCCCTGATGGGATTAAACCAGAAGAACTTGATATGACTGAAGTTTTTGGTCCGATTGTGGGAAGAAAAAATGACTTGTACTTGGTTGCTACTCCTTACTCCTCTTGATATATGTAACCACAATTTCTTTTTGTTTTAATTTCAAATAATATTCAATCTTATCAATTTAACAGTTCTCTTAATCTTTGAATTAAAAGTAATATATAGAGGGTTACGGTTTTGTGGTCAGTTCTAAATATTATATATTTTAATTTTAGAGATATTTACTTTATCTCGTAGATTTTGGTGGACAGATCCGGATCCTCTCCTGGTCCGGGGTATCTTGGACTTTACAACATCCAATAACACGTATTTTCAATTGAAATCGAAGACTGAGATTTTATTCATTCAATTTTTTTTTTTTTAACAAATTTGCCATAAATTACCCAAAGCAGCAGTCAACGCTTGAACTAAGATTTACAACACTGTACAATGCCACCGCCCACCGCTGCCGATAAATGAAAATTAACAACAAAGCATGAAAAAAGAAAGCTTTCTTCAAAATATTTTCAAGAGCATGGCCAATAGATTGAACATGAATATTATATCCATTAATAATATCCATTAAAACCCGATAAGCAAAGTATTTCATCTAGCCAACTAGACGAAAAAGGAAGAAAATTAACAAAAACACAATTCAAATAGCGCAAGAACAATATACAACGAATTGATGGAACCTTAGGTGGGTGAAGCAGCTTGACCCCAAATCGATCGACGGCACGAACCGTCAAGGAGTCAGGCGAAGCGTCTTGGTCGCCGGTGTAGACAACAGAGTCAAGATCGGGGCTTTCCTCCTGAATAGCTTTGACAAAACACCATGAAACTCTCTCTCAACCTCCACCATCATTCGTGTAAGGTTACTTTAAATTGATTGCTATATTTTTTAATAATTGAGAGATAAAATAATCAATTTGAAATAAGAATAATAGTTTCAAGAGCATCTCGATATTTTTTTAGAAGTCAAGCATATTTAACTTACTAAAAATTCATGATATAAAGTAAAATATCCCTTAATTTTAATTAAAAAATCAATTATTTGACCCTTCAATGTATAATACATCTAATCAAGAAAGTGTGTTAAAGATATCAAATATTATTTTGATACGATCAAGTTAGCTTCTTCCAACTTGATTATTATTTTTTTATTTGTTTATTAATTTATTTTTCTCTTTCCATGTGATGAATAATTTATGGAAAATCAATTTGAATGAGGGAATATATATTATTTATAGTTTGTGAATATTATAAAGCATTATTGAATGGGGGAGATATTTTGGGTAATCTCAAATTAATTTATTTATTATGTTGGATTTAATTTCCTAAAACAAGAAGACGCTTTAATATTTATTTTTTATAAGTATGCAATAAAAGGCAGCATCACAACTAATGGATATCTTCGAATCAATTAATTAACTTAATTTTTCAATTATCTCTAAACTTGATTATTCAAACTAACATTTAGTTATTAATTATAATATTATCAGGTAAAATAAATACATTATCTTGTTATTAAATCATCTATATAATAGGAGATAAGAATAAGGGAACTGCTTACATAAATAATTTTGATGATTAAAAGCTTAGATAAAAACAAAAGCAGGCGTATTAAAATGAAAATAAAATAAAAATATGTGTGTAAAATTTATTCAAAATCTGCTACATCTAACTTATTAATCTTTTTTCCATGATTCCTGACAATCAAGCATGATTTCAACCTCATTTATAATTTAGTTATTAATAGATATATTATTTAGTTATTTAAATCATAAATTCTTGAAAAAAAAAAGTTGATACTTATAAATTTTGACCATTAATTTCTTCCAACATTTTAATACAAATATATGATATTTATTCATTAATTAGAGCTAAATTAGTTTTAAATGAACATAAATATTATATTTTTAGGTCCAAAACAAACAATGCTTAAAAGCATATTCATGAATATTTATAGCCAGAAATAAAAGATTTTATTACATATACGTTCATGAATTATATGTGTTAAATACAGTATAATGCAATATTCATTTGTGAGAAGAGAGATCATGAACTTATTGTTTCAAAATGTAAAACTTATGATATTGGATTAAACCAAAACCGACTAAACTCATTTTTTTTTTTATCATGTGCATTTTTTCTGCCCCGCATGTATTTTGCAGTTGTTATTTCAAATAATAATTATGGTCAAGGATCAATAGCATATTTAACTCTATACAAATTTAAACATTAACGTTTAATCATTACATTTCATGCTCTTTCAATGGTTAATATCTGAATTTAATATAATATATATATATATATGTATATATAAGACACAATTCAAAGAAGAATAATTTAATAATCCTTAAACGATATAAGAAAATAATTATTGTAAAGTTAAGGGCTCTTCATCCTTCTTCAATAATTATAATGAACAAAATATATAGGAAATTGATGCATATGCCTACCTTAAAGTTTGAGAAAATAATAGATACACCGGCTGTTTGAGGAATAGACAAAAAAATCCTGCTGATATTTGAAGAAATAGATATAGACATATACCCCTCGACTTAAATGTCTGTCTAATGATCACAAAGGGAACATCAGCGACATTGATAAAGGAAAGTTCTTAATCACATGGATAATTACTTTTCATGGTCGTAAAAGTTAAAATTTTCAATTATAAATCTCGGGTCTATTCAGAAAAATGTTAAAATTTTCAATTATAATTTAATAAAATAAATGTTCAGTAATTTCCGACCTCAACTATCTTCTTCTCCAAGTTGAAGTTTTATTCTCCAAGTTGAACAGTTTTATGTCGGCTTTGTAATCTCTCTTAATTTTCTTTGTCATAGGTCAGGCCTCACATCATCTTTTACAATGGACTTGTAAAATTTTCTATTTACGAAGTTTCCGGTAATAAGTTGAAACATTATAAAAAATCCCACTATGAGGTTTGGTTTCAGATTTGTCTACGGGTGGAAATTGGTCTGTTTGCCAAACCCGAAATAATAATTATTCTGTGAAAAAAATGATTTAGATATATTTATAAATATTAGAAAGCAAGAAAAAAAAATTAGATAAAGAAGAATATAAAATGATAAATAATAATATATAAATTAGATTTACAGTAGGGTCAAAAGAATTGGAAATTAGATATACTTTTATATTTTTATTTAATAGTTTAATTTGATTTTAATTAAAAGATTTAAAAGAAAATTTTGATTATTTTTATTTTATTTGATACATTATATTTTTTATTTATTTATATTAATTATGTAATTGATAATATTTTTTTTAAAAAATACAATAGAAATAATATAATGTTTTAATAGGTCTATTTACTTATTATACATATTTTTTTTAAAAAAAAAGTTAGGAATATTTATCATACAAAATTTATTGTTAGCTTTTAATTTAAATAATTATATTTTTGTTTCTAAACTTTTTAAAATTATAAAAATAGACTTTTTTAAGTTTCGTATTTTGGTCTAAAGTATAGTAATTTGTTAATAAATAGCATCATAAACTTACAGGGAGTACTACATTGTTGATTACAAGAATATTATACCACTTTTTATTATCTTACTAAAGCCTAGTAATTGACAAAATAATATTCTAATAGATTAGAATGAGTAAAGTTAAGTCACAAGAGATGTCTTCCTATTTTTATAAAAATCGAGGGGTTACCTATCCTATAAATTGGGGGTATCTAGTGTTTTCTTAAAAGGTTAAGAATATGCAAGAATATCCCTTAAAACAAAATAGATATGTTTATTTTTCATATCACATTAACTATAACGAATTTCAAGTTGGCAAATAGTATTTTTTATATGTATGCAAATCCAAATTATTATATTGTTTTAGATATTTTATTATTTATTTAATATTTAAAATTTACAAAGGTATAATATGATATTATTAATTCTAAAATTTATTTAGTTAAAAAATTAACACTTATATTTAAATTTCAGGCAAAAAACAAACATATTAATTAAAATTACGTACCTAAATTAAATATAGTATTAAAATTTTTAAATTAATAAAATATAAAATAGTAAAAAATTTCTAATAAATTAACTTCTTGTGATTTCAACTTTCGTAAAATTTAGTTTGCCTCTTGTATTGGTTATGTATAAAAATTAAGTATAGTATCAAAAATTTTGAAATAAAATATTCTAAGCATAATCAACTTAATCTTTCTTTTGATTATATACATCAATTAAATATAATATTAAAAATTTTGAAATAAAATATTCAGACATTTCAACTTGCCTTCGTGTAAATGCATTAGATATATAAAAATTCTAATCCTGAATTACAGTGTTGTAGTTTAGAATATAAAAAATTGACCACTAAATTATAACAACTTATTAACAGATTTATGTGCATATTAAAAAGATATTATTGTAAAAAATTGTGTATCTACCTTATTAAAATATCTTAGATATATATCATAAATATTTCTTTCATTAGTGTTTGCTATCAAACGTAATCGTCAAAATTATTTATTTATTAATAAATAATTTATCTTATTATTAAATTAAAAATTTTTCAAAAACATAATTTGAAACTTATAAATTTGATATTTAATTTCTTCCAATATTTTAATCTAAATGTTATATAATATTTGTTTATTAGAACTAAAGTAATTTTAAATGAACATAAACATTATATTTTAGAGTCAAAAATGAAAAATAATAAATCTTTAGAAACATATTTTCGATATTTATATTTAGAAATAAAGGATTTTATTCAATACTCTTTCACGTATTATATATGTTAAATACATTACAATGTGATATCCTTTTGTGAGAAGAGAGAAAATATAAAACTTTATGATTTTAGTTAAAGAATTAAAATTATTTAATTGAAATTGAAAAATATATATTTTCAATTATTAATTATAACAAACATTACTGCAGCGCATTTTCTATGTTAAATAAAACAAATATAATGCCTATGAGAAAAATATATCCTATTTTATTTTATCAAATTTCATTAATATATATGGTGTTACATATAAAAGGTGTTTTTTTAAAATGATATTTTGCTTAAAAAAAAAACACATCTATTATTTACTGATGAATAATGCAATATTTATAAATAAAAACTCGCGGCAATTAAATAGTATTTACTCTTTTATATTATTTTAGTGAAGTCAAAATTAGTGGCCAAAATCAATTTCTAGCTAAAACAATTTTGATACCATTGATCCGAATCTCATAGAATCATGTTTCCAAGATTTTCATCTTATAAAAAATTAAAAGAATTTCATTTCTGAAATGGAAAACAATTAAAAAAATTATATTTATGATTTGCTGAATCTTTTTCTGTTGATGCTTAGTATCAGAAAATTTGGTTGGCTGATTTGCTCTCTGACTTCAATTTCATTCTGCTGATTTTATTTATTATCTTATAAAAATAAATACTACCGTGGAATCGCTAATAATATGATCTGTATTAATTTTGTAATGCTCTTAGTTGAAATTAAAAGTCAAAGCACTTATTCTCGATGGCTTCCTCGTCAGAAAGCACTTTTGCTCAGTGGACAACTCATCCAAAGCACTTTCTGATTATGGACCTCAAGAAATCAACGCATGTGAGAAAAGGAAACAGGAGCAGTCCATAGAATTAATCAGGCATTCGCCAAGAAAATCAAGTCATGATCATTGAGAATCTTCATTTGATAAACAATAACACAACTACATGTTCTGGAATCGATTTTTTTTTTTTAAAAAATTATTATTTAATGAAGACTTAATACTATATAAATACACATATGTGTTCATAGAGCTCGATCGGATCAAACAACCCACAAGAAAATGCAGTCCTCAAAATCAATAATATTATCTCTATTTTCAATTATTATCATCATCTAAGTTTCGTTTGCAAATTCAGCATCCCTTCAAGAAAATTTTCTCCAATGCCTTTCCAAGCAATCTCAATCACCCAATGAAATCTCCAAAGCGATTTACACCTCAAACAATGCTTCATTTCCATCCGTTTACAGTCATATATAAGAAATCTCAGATTTGCAACACCAACAACCCTAAAACCTCTTGTTATTGTTGCGGCCAAGCATGAATCCCACGTCCAGGCCACTGTCATTTGCTCGAAAAAGCTTGGCTTGCAGATTAGAATCCGAAGTGGTGGCCACGATTACGAAGGCCTCTCGTATGTATCCAATGTTCCCTTTGTCATACTCGACATGTTTAATCTTCGATCTATCAGTGTCAACTTAACAGATCAAAGTGCTTGGGTTCAGGCTGGTGCAGTTGTGGGTGAAGTTTATTATAGAATTGCAGAGGTTAGTAAAGTTCATGGCTTTCCTGCTGGTGTTTGCCCTACTATTGGTGTTGGTGGGCATTTTTCAGGAGGAGGATATGGTAATATGATGAGAAAATATGGTCTTTCAGTTGATAATATTGTTGATGCAGAAATTGTGGATGTTCAGGGCAGAGTTCTTGACAGAAAATCTATGGGAGAAGATCTATTTTGGGCCATTAGAGGAGGTGGTGCAGCGAGTTTTGGTGTAGTTCTTTCCTGGAAAATCAAGCTGGTTCCGGTTCCTGAAACTGTGACTGTTTTCCGAGTAGAGAAAACCTTAGAGCAAGGAGCCACTGACCTGGTCTGGAAATGGCAACAAGTTGTAGATAAATTGGATGATGATCTCTTCATAAGACTGTTTATAAACACTGTGAATGGAAGTAAAGTAGGTGAGAAGACGGTACAAGTTTCGTTTATTGCCATGTTTCTGGGACAGAGATGAAGACTTCTTTCATTGATGATTGAGAGCTTCCCTGAATTAGGGTTACAGCAAAACGACTGCTTACAAATGAGATGGATTGAATCCGTTTTATTTTGGTTTGATTTTCCAAATGGAGCTCCTGTAGAAGTTCTACTCGACAGGATACCAAACTTTCAAGTCTACTTGAAACGAAAGTCTGATTATGTGCAAGAACCAATTCCGAAAACGGGCCTGGAATCTATATGGAAGCTGATGATTGAGCTTGGAGAAGTGGTAATGCAATGGAATCCTTATGGAGGAAGAATGAGCAGGATTTCAGAAGAAGAAACACCATTTCCACACAGAGCTGGAAACATATTCAAAATTCAGTATTCAGCAAACTGGGAACAAGCAGGAACTGAAGTCGCAAATCGCTATATAAATTTGACAAGAACGTTTTATAAGCTATGACTCCTTATGTTTCCAAGAATCCAAGAGAAGCATTTCTCAATTATCGTGATATTGACATAGGCAGCAATACCAACGGTACGTATGAAGAAGGAAAGATTTATGGGATTAAGTATTTCAAGAATAATTTTGACAGATTGGTGAAAGTGAAAACAATAGTTGATCCTGATAATTTCTTTAGATACGAACAAAGTATTCCGATCCGTACATCTTAATGAAAGACCGAATGTTTATATATTGAGACTTTAATTTAGTTGTCCATTTTAACTGTTTGTTGTGATTTGCTTTGGTAATTTTATTGAGGATAGAATGCATATGATTATTGCAAACATAAAACGTTACTTTTCTACAATTTGTAGGCCTTCATACTTTGAATAATTAAGGGTAGCAACTATTTTCATTTTTGGGCTCCTTTATAATAGCTTTTTTATGATTTGGTGCCTATAAAATTTAAAATTATATATTTTGACCGTCATAAATAATAATTATAATTCTAGCTTCGCCCTGAATAGAAAGTCTATGTACCATTTGAAAGTGTACGTTTGTCTAGAATTGTTTAGAATGCTAGAGAATACTGCAGAATGTTAACATGTTCTATTAGTCACAATATGGCTATTTATAGTTAAATAAGGCTGATGTAGAATCTTCACCTGGGTGCACGTTCATTTGTCATGGTCTATATGACTTTCTGCCAATGTGGCATTGGCTGACTAATAAAGCTTCTCCAACTTTTCCTCCTCACAAATTGCAAGAATCGAATTTCTTTTGCAATGTTTTCTTGAGATTTGATTGGAATTGTTGGAGTGTTTTGTTTCCAAGAAAATAAAGGGAAAAGGGAGAAAAGGTAGAGAGAAAATGAGAGAAAGTTCATTTACTACTACTAGGTACTTTATGCTTCCCTTTTGCCTAAAATGCTAGGGAATACTGCAAAACGTTAGAATGTCCTTCCATTAGTCACAATATGGCTATTTATACTTAAATAACAAAGGCTTATGTGACATCTTTAAATTCGTGCATGCTCCTTTAAAGTAAAGTCTATTAACTTTTTGTTAATAAATCATAACTTACTAAGAATCTCACGAAAAGGTTATCTGTTACAAAATTGATGTGATAGTATTATACTATTATAATGTATCTTACATTTAGACAACAGTATGATATATAGAATTTTCCATAAGTGTATTCTTATCATCCTTGATTACAAAATTAAATAGTAGACAAATCAAAATCTACAAAAACAGATTTTGATGCCATTTTTGGAAACTCAAAGAATCTCCAAGATTTTCTTCTAAAGAAACAATTAAAAAGTGATATATATCATTTCCAAAATCCTCTTCCTTTTGTGATTAGTCATCGTTAAATGGGGTTGCCCGATTTGTTATCTGGCTTCAATTTCGTTCCTGTCTTTTTCTTTTATGTTATGATTATAAATATTATTATGTTGATTTAGAATCGACAGTGATTCACAAAAAATCCAGTGATGATTAATGAGAATTTGATTTGATAAAAGAAAGACGACATGTTCCTAAATCAAATTTTAATTAATAAATATATAATCAAGCTTTTAATTGTATACCATATATACTTGTATTAAGAAAAAAACATATATGCTTTAAATTTCTATATTAATACACCTAGAAGATGTTCATATCGAAAAACCGACAAGAAAATGTATTCTCCAAAATCTACAATATTTTCTCTATTTTCAAGTGTTTTAATCTCATCTATTTTATTTGCAAATTCAGCTTCCCTTGAAGAAAATTTTCTCCACTGCCTTTCCGAAGAAAATCAATACTTTAATACAATCTCCGAAGCCATTTACACCTCAAAAAATGCATCATTTTCATCCGTTTTGCATTCATATGTAAGAAATCTCAGATTTGCAACACCAGCAACCCAGAAACCAATTGTGATTATAGCTGCAAAGGATGAATTCCATGTCCAGGCAACAGTCCTTTGCTCCAAAAAGCTTGGCTTGCAGGTCAGAATCCGAAGTGGTGGCCACGATTACGACGGTCTCTCTTACGTATCAAGCGTTCCTTTTGTTATTCTTGATATGTTCAATTTACGATCTATCAAAATCAACTTGACAGACGAAAGTGCTTGGGTTCAGGCCGGGGCTACTGTTGGAGAAGTTTATTACAGAATTGCAGAGGCAAGTAAAGTTCATGGCTTCCCTGCTGGAATATGCCCTACTCTTGGTGTTGGCGGACATTTTTCCGGAGGCGGATATGGCAATATGATGAGAAAATATGGATTATCAGCAGACAATATTGTCGATGCAGAAATAGTTACTGTTGGAGGCGGAATTCTTGACAGAAAATCAATGGGAGAAGATCTATTTTGGGCCATTAGAGGAGGCGGTGCAGCAAGTTTTGGAGTAGTTCTTTCCTGGAAAATTAAGCTAGTTCCCGTTCCTGGAAATGTTACAGTTTTTCGAGTAGAGAAAACTCTAGAGCAAGGCGCCACTGAACTGGTATGGAAATGGCAACAGGTTGCGGATAAGCTGGATGAAGATCTCTTCATAAGATTGATTATAAACGTTGTGAATGGAAGTAAAGGAAGTGAGAAAACGATAAAATTTTCCTTCATCGCCATGTTTCTGGGGCAGACGGAAAGGCTTCTTTCATTGATGAACGCGAGCTTCCCCGAATTGGGGTTACAACAAAAAGACTGCTTACAGATGAGATGGATTGAATCTGCTTTATTTTGGTTTGATTTTCCAAGTGGAACTCCTGTAGAAGTTCTACTTAACAGGATACCAAAGTCTCAAGTCTACTTGAAACGAAAATCTGATTATGTGAAAGAACCAATTCCAAAAACAGGCCTGGAATCTATCTGGAAGCTAATGATTGAGCTTGGAGAAGTGGAAATGCAATGGAATCCTTACGGAGGAAGAATGAGCAAGATTCCAGAAGTAGAAACGCCATTTCCGCATAGAGCCGGTAACATTTTCAAAATTCAGTATTCTACGAACTGGAAACAAGCGGGAATTGAAGTCAGCAATCACTATGTAAATTTGACAAGAACATTATATGAAGCCATGACTCCTTATGTTTCCAAGGACCCGAGAGAAGCATTTCTCAATTATCGTGATATTGATATCGGTAGCAGCAATACCAATGGCACTTATGAAGAAGGAAAGATTTATGGGATTAAGTATTTTAAGAATAATTTTGACAGATTGGTGCGTGTGAAGACAGTAGTTGATCCTGATAATTTCTTCAGATATGAACAAAGTATTCCAGTTCGGCTATCTTAAAGAAATAAAAGAGAGTTTAAGTTGTCGATTTGAATTGATGGTTGTGATTTGCATTGGTTTTCTTTGAGATTAATATAGAATGCAACAGAAATACTGCATAAATAAAAAGGTTATTATTCCGGTTTGATATATATTATTGTTCAAACAGTAATACTATCCCAAGATTTTCATCCTAAAAGCTGAATTAATTATCTTTCACAATTATTTTACATATTCAGCTTTTACATTACCTAATAAATATATTTTAATTAGTATCAGACGTTATTAATATTTTAATTCAATTAAATTACTATCCGAGATGATATACATAGAAATGAATCCAATAATTAATTGTAGTACTTGGAAGTTTGTTTATACAATATACCATAATATTTTTTAGTTATTGTGTTCTTTAATTAGAACTCTGAATCCTAAGCTAGTAGGTTATATCCGTAATAAAAGAAGCCAAAGAAAAATTATTATAATATATAATTAAGAAAAAAATTAAAAATTTCAGTGATAAATTGTTAAGAATTAATTGGTAATTAATGCTTTTGTAATTAGTGCATTATCTAATAATTTTTTTAATTGAATAACAGCTTTTGTACTACCAGAGTAATATGTTACTTATAAAGCATATCATGTTGCATGTGGGTTAAAAATATTATTCCCATTGTTATCAATTTCAAAAAATTAAAAAAATATATTACAAATTTAATGATGTTGCCTTTCATTAGTTGACTTGACTGATAAATGTTGCAACTAATTATATAATATTTTATTAGCTAAATATTACAATTATTCTATTTTATAAGTTAAATTATTACAATTAAACTACGTATCAAGGACTGATTTTGGTTTGCAGAAAACATGCATTTGAAAATAAAAAATAACTCAATATTAGAAATGCCCAAACCTTTAACTTTTCTTTATTCCGTAAAAAAAAAAAAATAAATACAATTATACAAAATAGAAATTACATTTTGTTATACTTAGATTTGATATTCATTTTTAGAGAAACTGGCAAATACTCCTGAAATATTAAGAAATAGCAGATATTTCACTGGTGTTTTAAAAACTGCAAATATTCCCCTAAATTATCGAAAAACAGTAAATACTCTCGTAAAATTATCATACATTTATGAAAATAATTATTTTATCCTTATATATTTAGAACACATGTTAATTGACCATTTTAACGCAATTATTAATACATAATGACTAATATACCCTTATAATATATTTTTTTAAATTACTCTAAATGATTATTAATATTTTAAATATTTTATTGTCATTATATTAATAATATTTAATATTTTTTGAAAATATTTGATACTAAATTATATAAATTATTTAAGTTGTTTTATTTATAAAATTAAGAAACTTATGTATAAATTATATAAATATTCTCAAAATTATAAATATTTGTATTATGTGGGTTTTATTTTAATTGATTGTGTTATAAATTAAGAATATGTAGTTATAAATTGCATAAATTATTTAAGTTATTTTATTTATAAATTAATACAATTATGTATAAATTATATAAAATTCTTAAAATTATATGAAAAATAAAATAAATACAAACTAATATTTGGATTTCATGAATGTATTATTTTATAATATTTTTGACATATAAATTTTCAATATCCAAAATGAAATATTTATTTATTAAAAATATTCTCAAAATATAAATAATATAATTTACATAATCCAAATATTATTTGGAATTTATTTTAGCTTATTGTGTTATAAATTAATATAACGATAATGAAATTATTTAAAATATTAATAACAATTTAGAGAATAATTATCAAAAATATTGAATACATAATTACCAAAAAAAATATAAGAGCACATTGGTCATTATGTATTAATAAGTAGATTAAAATGGTCAATTAATATACCTTCAAATTTATAAAGGTAAAATAGTTATTTTGCATTAATGCATATAGGTATTTACCGTTTGCCAATAATTGAGAGGGCTATGTGTAGTTTTTTAAAACATTAGGGCGATATTTGATGTTTCCTGATACCCTAGGGGGTTATCCACCAATTTCCCTCATTTTTATTTTTTAAATTTTAATTTTTACAAAATTGTTATATTTTACATACAAGTTTTATATTGCAGTTTATTTTTTTATTTTAAGATAATAAATTTAATGTTAATTTATATATTTATGCTATATTTATTTTTTTGTTTCATATAGAAATAAAATATTATCATTTATTACTTTGATATGAACTTATATTTGTTTCATTACATTTACATATTTGATATTAAGTTTATGAAATTAATATTCATTTTTACTCTTTAATATTAATTTATTATTTTTATTTTTTAATTTTAACTTTGCAATTGTTATGTTTTATACACAAGTTTTACATTATAATTTAATTTTTATGTTAAAATAATAAATGTAATATCCGAGTTACATAATATTTTTGTTTCTTTTTATGTGCTTATTTGTTAATTTATTTGTGCGATGGCCCTTATTTTTTTATTTTCAAATTGCACCTTATTTTTCGAGTTATTTCCACGCTTAGAAATCAATTGTTTCTACTTTCAAAAGTTTATTCTAGATATTGAAAAACATGATGTCATATGTAGGCCTATACAAAAAGGTTAGATCAGACTGAATCAAATCGAACAAAATCAAATAGTTCGATTTGATTCAGTTTGGCTTAGTTATCATATCAATCCGGTTTAGTTTGATTTTGAAACAAATCAATTCAGTTCGAATTTGGTTATCATATCATCATCCAACATTATATCTTCAAGATGATAAAAAGTCAACTTATTAATTTCAATTATTTTCATAATCTAATTTTTTAAAATATAAACATTGGTTGACTCTTTAACCTATACAGTCATAATTATAAACTCATCACTAACCATTAATATATTGATGGAAAATGATGGGTTATGAGAAAGGAGCAAAATAGTAAGAGTAAGTTTAGAATTTTCTTTTATGTTAATGTCATTAATAACTTGATAATTAGTCAAAACATCATCATCAAAGATAAGAGTTTGTTGAGTTACATAGATCATTATTTCTTCTTTGATCCTTCTTTTAATCCAAGAATCATTGTCACATTTGTCATATCTATACGAGGTTCCACCACTTCATTGGTGACTGTGAGATTCACCATATAGTCCACAATAAAAATTAATTAAATGATTTTTCTATAGTGAGTATGAATAATATGTAGTTGTTGTTCTACTTATTTATATCTATATATAGGTAATTGAAATTGATGATATATGTAATATATGGAAGGTAACTCATAAAGATTAACATGATATCTATGACATGTTGTTATTAGTATTATTAGTGTTACTATTGTTATTGTTATCATTCTTGTTGTCATTGTTAGAATTAAACTTAATTTGGTCCAAAATAAATTGAGTTTATAAGATTTGGGTCCAGGAATAGTGTGGCCCAATTTCTAAAAATTTATAAGAAAATATCTAGATATTTATGGAATAAATATCCAAATATTTGGTGATAAAAATCTAAATATTTGTAAGAAATATCTAAATATTTGTAATAAATATGTAGATATTATTATGCATATTTTTATAAAGAGATTTATAACTATTGGATTAGATGTGTGTTGATATAATTTTAACTGTTAGTTAAGGAGGTGTCATACTATAAATAACGGTGAGTTCTTTTATTATATGTCAAGCCAAAAATTAGAAATCAATAAGATTGTAAGCTTCTTCCTCCTTATGCGTAATTATTCTTAATAAATTTATCTCCTCTTCCAATATAAGCCCTCTACTTTCCAACAAAGTGATATTAGAGAAAATGTGTGAATAACTATAGCAAGCAATGGAATGGCTCTCTTCCAAGTTCCAATGCTCACCAAGAACAATTATGATAATTGGACTATCAAGATGAAGGCTTTACTAGAAGCTCAAGATACGTGGGAAGTTGTAGAGAAAGCGCTTGATGTACTGAAAGATGAGGCCACCCTTACTCAAGGTCAAAAAGATCTCTTAAAGGCTTTTAGAAAGAGAGATAAGAAAGCTCTCTACCTTATTTATCAAGCATTGGATGCAGATGTTTTTGAAAAGGTTTCAAATGTAACGACCACCAAAGAAGCATGGGAGATGCTTCAAACTTTATATAAAAGTGCCAAAAGAGTAAAAAAAGTATGTCTTCAAACTCTACGAGGTGTGTTTAAATCTTTATATATAAAAGAATGTGAATCAATTTTTGAATGCTTTTCGAGACTTTTAACGATTCCTAATCAATTAAAAAGAAATGAAGAAAGGTTAAGTAATGTTCAAATTATGGAGAAAATTCTTCGTTCCATAGATTCGAAATTTAAGCATATTATTGTAACAATTGAAGAAATAAAAGATTTAGAATCTATGACCATTAAAGAACTCATAGGCTCATTAAAAGCATATGAAGAAAGACAAAAGAAAAAGCAAGAAGCCTTGAAATAAGTTTTCCAAACAAAGCTCACCTTTAAAGAAAAGGAAGAAAGTTTCGACAATGAGAGAAGCCAATGTGGAAGAGGAAATGGTCGAGGATGAGGCCGCAGACGTGGATGTGGACGAGAATAGAGAGGACCTTCAAATTATAGCAACAACAACAATGATAGAGGAGAAGGCTTAACAAAAGGTCGTGGAAGAGGCAATCCGAACTCAAGGTAAAATAAGTTTCAAGATAAATGTTACAATTATCAAAAGTTTGGCCATTATGCTTCTGAGTGTAAAGCTTCCAATAATAAAGTTAATGAAAAGGCCGACTATGTGGAGAACAAAAGTCAAGAAGAAGAAACATTATTGCTAGCATTCAAGGACAATAATGGTGGCAGCACTAATACATGATACCTTGATACCAGTGCAAGCAATCATATGTATGGAAGTAAGGATATATTCGTAGAGCTTAATAAATCGGTGAGTGGCAATATCTTCTTTGGGGATGAGTCTAAAATACCTATAAAAGGTAAAAGTAACATCCTTATTTGCTTGAAAGATGGAAGACATTAATTTATTTCAAATGTTTATTATGTGTCCAATATGAAAAATAATATTTTAAGTTTGGGACAACTCTTAAAAAAAAGTTATGGTATTCGTATAAAAAATTATAGCCTTTCTATAAGAGATAATAAAAATAATTTAATTGCAAAAGTGTCAATGTCAAAGAATAAAATGTTCTTGTTAAATATTCAAAACAATGTAGCAAAATATCTCAACGCTTACTACAAGAATATGTCATGGTTATGACATTTTCGACTTGAGCATCTCAATTTTGGAGGTTTGGGCCTATTATCTAAGAAGAAAATAGTGAGAGGACTGTCTTGCATCAATCATCCTAACCAACTATGCGAAGGATGCCTTATTGGGAAGCAACTTAGAATGAGTTTTTGAAGAAGTCTACTTTTAGAGCCAAGAAGCTACTTGAACTCATATACACCAATGTATGTGGTCCTATCAAGCCAAACCTTTTAGGTTAGAGTAATAACTTCCTTCTATTCATTAATGATTATTTAAGAAAAACTTAGATATATTTTTTGAAAGAATAATCTGAAGTTTTAGGCATATTCAAAAAATTTAAAGCATTTGTGAGGAATGAAAGCGAATGCAAAATCAAGGTCATGAAATCCGAACGAGGTGGAGAATTTACTTTGAAAGAGTTTCGAGAGTTTTGTGAAGTAAATGGAATCTGCTATCTTCTAACTGTTTTGAGATCCCCTTAATAAAATGACATTGCTGAGAGGAAAAATAAAACCATTCTCGACATAGCACGAAACTTGCTCCAAAATAAGAAATTGCCAAAAGGATTTTGGGTTGAAGCTGTGGCATGTGTAGCGTATTTGTCTAATAGATCTCCTACTGGAAGTGTGTGGGGAAAAATGCCACAAGAAGCTTGGAGTGGAAGAAAGCCCAACCTCTCTTATCTAAGAGTTTTTGGAAGTATAGTTTAGGTGCATGTACCGGACGAAAGAAGAACGAAGTTGGATGATAAAAGTGAGTTTTATCTTCATCGGCTATGACTCAAATTTAAAAGGCTACAAGTTGTACAACCCGAACAATATAAAAGTCGTAGTTATTCAAGATGTGATGTTTGATGAAGAGGGAGAATAGGATTTTGGTCCTAATATAAATGATTTCAATTTCTTTCCCTAATTTAAAGAGAATAAGGAGACACTAATAAAACAACAAAAAGAACATCAACAAGAACTTACAACACTACCCAGTTCGCCAACAAGAATTGATGATAGTAATTCACCACCATCCTTTTTAAATGAAAGAAATGAAGAACGCACAAAGAGTTTCTAAGATCCCTATGAGGTGACCGAGAGGATGGAAAATCTCACTATTTTCTGCCTCTTTACTGACTAAGAACCTATAAACTTCCAAGAAGTTATGCAATAAGAAATGGAGAGTTGTGATGAACGAAGAAATCAAGGCCATTGAGAAAAATGACATATGGGAACTCACTACTATTCTTAAAGGATATAAAACCATTGGCATCAAATAGGTGTATAAGGTGAAGAAGAATGCAAATGGAGAGACTGAATGATACAAGGCAAGGCTTGTTGCAAAAGCTTACAGTCAAGAGCTAGAATTGACTATGATGAGGAATTTGTTCCTGTTGCTTGATTAAAAACTATTAGACTAATCATCTCTTTGGCAGCTCAAAACAATTGGAAGATTCATCAAATGGATGTAAAGTCTGCTTTTCTTAATGAAGTACTCAAAGAAGAAGTCTACATCAAGCAACCTTTGAGCTATGAATAAAGGGTTATGAAGACAAAGTCTTAAAGTTGAAGAAAGCTCTCTATGGGTTAAAGTAAGCACCAAGAGTATGGAAGCCAAGTACTTCCAAAAGAATAGTTTTATCAAGTGCCCCTATAAGCATGCACTTTATATCAAAGTCAAGGATGCAGATGTTTTAATCATATGCTTGTACGTGAATAATTTGATCTTTATTGGAAGCAATCCAAGCATGTTTGAAGAGTTGAAGAAAGCCATAACTAAGGAGTTTGAAATTACTAACATTGGGTTAATGGCTTATTATCTCGGCATTGAAGTCAAGCAAAAGGAAGATGGAATTTTCATCTCATAAGATATCTATATAAAGGAGATCCTTAAGAGATTCAAGATAGATAACTGTAAACCGATAAGCATACCAGTTGAATATGGAGCGCAGTTGTCGAAGCATGATGAAGAAGAAATAGTAGATTCAATCCTTTTCAAGAGCTTGGTTGGAAGTCTACATTACTTGACTTGCACAAGGCCTAATATCCTATATGTTGTTAGGCTAGTGAGTCGCTACAAGGAGATGCCAATAACTACCCATTTCAAAGTTGCAAAGAGAATCCTTCACTATCTCAAAAGTACAATTGATTTTGGTTTATTCTATTCATTTTCTAATGATTATAAACTTGTTAGATTTAGCTATAGTGATTGGGGTAGAGACATGGATAATCGAAAAAGCACTACTAGATTTGTATTTTTCATAGGTGACATTGCTTTCATTTTTATGTCAAAGAAGCAACTATTAGTCACTCTCTCAACTTGTAAAACTGAGCATGTGGCTGTAACATTATATGTTTGCCATGCAGTTTGGTTAAGAAATATCTTAAAGGAGTTAGAACGGTCACAAGAAATACCAACTAAGATTTATATTGACGACAAATCAGCAATGGCGTTGGCAAAGAATCCTGTGTACCACGATCGAAGTAAATATATTGACACGCGCTATCATTACATAAGGGAGTGCATTGGCAGAAAGGATGTGCAAATAGAGTACGTGAAGATATAAAACCAAATTACTTATATCTTCACCAAGCCTTTAAAGAATCAGATATTTTGTGTGTTGCGAAGACTATTAGGAGTCTTCAAATCAAGTTTAAGGGGGATATTGGAAATTAAACTTGATTTAGCTCAACATAAATTGGATTAGTAAAATTTGGGCCTAGGAATAATGTGGCCTAATTTCCAAAAATTTGTAAGAAAATATCTACATATTTATATAATAAATATCTAAATATTTGCTAATAAAAATCTAGATATTTATAATAAATATATAGAAATTATTATGAATATTTTTAGAAAGAGATTTATAGCTATTATATTATATGTGTGTTAGCATAATCTTAACCGTTGGTTAAAGAGATATCATATTATAAATAGGGGTGAGTTCTTCCATTGTATGTCAAGCTAAAAATGAGAAATTAATAAAATTGTAAGCTTATCTCTTCTTGTCCATAATTATTCCTAACAAATTTATCTCCTTTTTCAATATCAGCTTTTTACATTCCAACAATCACAACTATAAAAGATTTAAAAGTGCATAATAAATGAAAGGCGGTATTGTTTCTTAAGATGGTTTATGAAAAAAGTGACTTTGATTATAAATAATATAGGATACTTGTGTAGAACTATCTTTTAAATTACATATATCGAGAACAGTTTAATAAACCTAACTTTAATTTTGAAAATAAATAACAGTTTTAAATTGACTTCATTTACTCCAAAAAAAATATTTTATTAAATGATCTATTTTAGTTTTCAACAGAAAATAATTTTTAATTATTTTTTAAATAGTCTTCAATTTTTATAAATAGAAGACTAGTTCATTAAAATAATACTTGTAAAGTTTTGATTTTAAATAGAATTAAGAAGTGATTTAGTAATATGATATTATAATATTGCTGGTTTAATGATATAGTATTACAATTTTTCAAATTTTAAATGTTTGTAATAATGAATTAATATAGTGTTAATAAAATATTAAATGGTATTATAATATAATATAGTATCATATACTATTATAATATTTTAGTTACTTTTAAATATTAGAAACTTACGGTAATTAAACTTTAAGTATTTACATTAATTAATTAATTCAGCCTGCCCTTAATTAGTTAATATATCAAACGTCCAATTAATAGATTTTAAATTCTTTTTTTAATAGTTTGTTAGTTAATTAATTTTGTCAAAATTATATTATATTTAAAATTCTTTTTTAATATTTATATTAATCAATTCTATTAAAAAATATTGTATTTAAAATTAGTTTTTAATATTTATATAAATTAATTAATTCTAAAAGTCTATTGTAGTTAAAATTATTTTTTTCCCATTATCTAAACCATTTACAGTTAACTCTTTATACACAGCCCAAATTCTCTAAACTTTTACTCTTTTTATAGCACTGAAACTCTCAACAATATTTTTTTTTATAATATTTAATGTTTAGTTTGACTTTTTCATTAGTCAAAAAGACTTTTTTAATAATAAAACCCCCATTGAAAATTTTTTTTATATCGTTAGATTGACATTAGAAAAAAAATTTTAAAAATTAAAAAACTATTTCTTTCTACCGAAAAAAAACTCAAAATTTTGACTTTTATCAATAAAACTTCTTAAACTTTTTTAAAATACAAAATTGTCTAAAATACCTTTATTTTATTTTAAAAATTTTATGTTATTTTTTAAAAATAGAATATTAAAATTTTACTTATTAAAATAATTACTCCAATTTTTTTAAAAATTATTTGCAACAGCCGAACGACTAATAAATTTTTATTAAAACCTCTACTTATAAAAAATTTTATGGATAAAAAGTTTATTTCAAAAAGCTCTAATTAAAAAGGTATACCATACAGACCCATAAACTCTCTTTCCTTTAATCAACTTTTGATTGTGCATGCTTTATAAGTAAATCCTTGTCTTTTCTTTCTTATTAAATTTACTATTTTATTTTAATTACATTCTAGTATTTATTTATTTATTGATTTAGGGTAAGTTAATCAAAGTGGAATTAAACTTTTGAAAAATTTTCAATTATTATTTTAGTTTAAGTAAATCCTAGGATTTATGTAATTATTGATTTGTGCAATGTGAACCTCATGTTTATTTACTTATATATTTTGATAATGTAAAATTCCAGTGAAATTGAAATTAGTTTAGTCTTTTAAACTCTTTTTCCTGAATTTATGTTTGTTGTTTTATAATGAAAAAAATAAAACAAATACACTTGAAAAATTATATATAGTTGTTGATACTACATTTCGTCATTTGACATCAACTAATAAATTTATTTGTATGCAAGGAAAGACTTCTTTCTTCTCTTTTCTTTTTCCTTAAATACTTATTAATCCATTAGATTATTTGAAAAATTAGTCCGGGTGGGATTTTGATTACAGATAATCTAGATTTAATGGAATTTTAGTTGCAAATAATTTAATACTTTGATTTGTCTCTAATTCAAATGAAATATAACTTCTTCAAAAGGACTCTCATTAGGTCTGACGTTAATAAAAAATGTTGATTGAAGTTTGATGAATTTAAATCTTTATCATTTAGTTTTTGAGCCTTTATTCTTTAATATAGGTTCAAAAAGTTATCTCACTAGACTAATTTATAGGTGAAAATTGATCCAATTTAAATGTTAGCAAAGCAGTCCAATAAAGGTGAAATAAGAGAACTAAATTGTATATTCTACAATTTCAATTTAGAAAGAAAATTTAGGGTAACATGACAACTAATCTATCGTTTAAAATTAATTTATAGCAAGGCGTTTTTTATTTCGTCTCTACTTGCTTCTTGATAGAGAGGTAGGGAATGTAAGAGAGATAGGGACTGTTAAGGAGATAACAGGGCATACTTAGCATAGTGAATTAATTTTAGGCATTAAAGTCGACTGAAAAAGCAGTAGTAATTAGCCACTTTTATGTTAGATATCAAGTAGTAGACACATAGGCAAATATACTTACCACCTTAGATAAAATTTCACTATTATATCAAATGAAAAATTTCATGCGTGCACTAAGAACAAAAATTTGAGTTGATATATAATTGTTTGCCATTGGAACTTGGAGATGCCTAAATAAAAAAATTATTTGACTACTTGAATTTTTTGTTTTATATATATATATATATAATGTTATTTTATTTTAATTTCATCACAATTAACATTTTATGCAGTTTCATGGAAAATATATAAGAAGAGATTGATGAGATGAGGAAAGGCTGGACTGAATTTGTTGGATCAATTTTGTAATTAATTATATACTTATATACTTTTGAATTTTTTTGTTTTTTGGTTTTAAATTTTCAATTTTACACCGTGAATTATAATGGATAAAGGTTTTTTTTTTCACTTTTTATTCAATAGTTAAATTTACAAATTAATTGATAAGTGCAATTATTTTGAGCTTTTTTATATTGTTAAGTGAAATTATTGTTTATAGCATATATATTATATATATTCACAAGAAAATGGCTTCTAAATGGCATAGAAAACAGTTTTAAGTTATTTTAATAAAGTAAATTTTTGTTGTTTAATTAGAGACTGTTATAATATCTGACTTTTATTACTATTTAAGAACAATTAAAAATTTTCCTTTTAAAAGTTTTAAAAACTTTTTTTAAAAACTGTCTTTTATAAATTGAAGTATTGTTTGAAACTGTTTTTTATAAATTTGCATCTTCTTTTAACAATGATTGTCTTAAATATGTAATATTTTATTAGTGTATTTTTCTATAAAAAAAAGTCAATATTATTATTATATTGTGATGTAATATTATTTAATGTAATATCTCCTTATTTTTCACTAATTTTTAATAAACTTAATTTTGAAAGAAATTAATATACATATTTATCCTTTTTTCAAACTATGTACAAATACATATCTTATAAATTGATTTAAATTGAAACAATTATTAGAAGATTCCCAAGAGAAAGCTCTAACTCGACATCTGATGTTGGGTTGCTCACGGAAACATCCAACCTATACTATAGATCGAGTCAAGTCATCCGCGTATCTTTCAAATCTACTTTCCTTCTATTCGTCAGATTTTTTTGGTTTGACCATTCAAGGTCTGGTTTGAAGCTCTCGTACCACCTTGACGGATAGGTATTTTGAGAATACGTCTTCACGATCAATGGTTAATAATTGCTCTGATGGTCGATTTTGCTAGAATAGGCAATAATGATGCGGAAAAGTGTAGTGACACTGATCCTCAAGAAGCTGAGCAAACTCTTGAAATAGCTGAAGCTAACTTGAGTAGTAATTCTTAAACCCCGTTCGGAGCTCCCTTAGGAGTTCCAGAAGAGAACGTTGGCATAGATCGAATTACTGAATTGTAGCATACTATTATTATTATAATAATAGTAGTAACAATAATAATATATTTACTACCCGATCTTATTGATGGACTTCCCGACGATTTACTCCCATACAATTCTGCTGTTCGATGCAAGGCAGTTTGCATATCAGATCCTGACTTTGTTCAACGTTCAATTCTCGACCATCATCAGCAATCCTTTTCCTTCTCCTCGTCCTCCTATAATTGCTTAAATTGCTTCCGTGTAGGGAGATGAACTATAACCTTCTCCTCCATTACCAGAACCCTCCTCAGACAACCGCCCATACACTCAAATTTGTCCCTGCTTGTTCCAGAGAGCAAGATTCAAAGCCGACTAATGTGTTAGCATGCTTCAATGACTTAATAGTATGCTGTGAGAACTCCTTATTGTCTGAAAGAATTTATTACTATATCTGCAATCCCATTCCTAAACAATGGTTGAAACTGCCTCCTTCTCCAGAATGTCGCCAAGAGAAAGATGGTAGGCGTAGTCTGCTATCCCAGTAGTACTAGTACTATTAATTGCAGCTTTAAGTTGGTTCGATTTTCTAATTCTACAGACTCATTCCCTTACAAGTTCAACGTTGATATTTTCTGTTCAGAGAGTGGTAAATGGACGCAGTCAGTTGTGACTTCCCCCAATAACCTGAGTACTTTTCGTTTTTACAGAATTGTACTGTTGCATGCGATGGGATCCTTCATTGGTTGATAGTGGATATGATGGTGCTTTATGTACCCAAGTGCTTGTGGCATACGATCCTGGGAAACAATATTGTCGCATTATTGATTTACCTGCTTAAGCTGGTGATGCGGATGGTAGCAGCTCTTTGGAGTATGCAGAGGGAGATTGCGAGTAACCCAATTAACGAGAGGTGAAAGCTGGAACTTAATCTTTTGGGGACTTGAGGATTACAAAGCAGGAAAATGGAAGCAATTGGATCATGAGATAGATGACAGGATATCGACACATGAAAAAATAAGAGAGATCGAAATCCCTTTTGCATTTGGTGTGTTAAGCTTCCACCCTGTTGATGCCGATGTTGCATACTTACAATCGGGCGACATCGTGTCGTACAACATTCGATCACGGGAGTTGCAGCACCTTGATTGGTTTGAAACTCGGGAATTTTCACTATTTTGCAACCGTGGTGGCCAACTCCTATTCCTCCTCTTCCTGCCCAAATAAATTAATAAATAAACCAATGTTTACATATTTATTATAATAGAATAATTACTTAATTTCATGAATTTTTATTATCTTATAATTAGTTAATTTTATGTTTAATTACATATGTTAATTATATTAGGAGCTACAATTGATGAGGCTATCCAATTCTTTCTTGCATAATTTTTATATATGTTCTACATTAATGCATATTTGATCTTAAGTTGATTAAGAAGCATTATTAGTTTCAATAAGTAAATGAATAAATAAAATTTCATTAATTAATAAGTAAACGAATAAAATTGGATATTTATTTAATAAAATCTTTTTAAGGATTTAAATCTCACATTAGTTTATATGGAAGTTTTTAGACTAGTATCGAATATATTTTATAATGTAAGGTATACAAA
>CM040451.1:1137575-1199834 GCA_022749755.1 Azadirachta indica | reverse complement strand
CAATGTAAACAACAGAAATAGATACCCTGCTTTGAAGGGACATACACCCTCACCAAGCTTATGCATGGCTGCTCATCACAGTATGCGTATTGGAAAAATAGTAGACAAAATGAGTTTTTAACTTACTCTCCTAAACTAATCTTGTAGGTATGCCAGGCTATAACACAAGCAATAGAGACTAGTAACATTTTAGAGAATCTTCTCCCATTGAACAGTTCAATAACAGCAATCAACATATCCCATTGAAATATTGAAAACTTTACAGGGAAAAATAATGTTAATTGGGAGTTACAATGTCAACAATTCCACTACCTGTTACGCAAAACATATTGCCCATAAACTAAACTCGAACTATCATCAATATAACTAATGATTAAAAATAATACTAATAAGAATTTTTTCGTCATTGCCCATTACATACACAAAGAGACAATACATATATATAAAGCAATTGATAATCTGACCTCATTTGCGTCTTTAAAATGATCAGCCTCATTCTTCTTTGGCCATCTGACTCGCCAGCACCTGCCACAGTTATAAATAAGTAATCATGAGGATTCCTGAGAAAGCAAATGGTAGTATGCAAAATCATAATCACAGTCAATATAAACCTCTCTCTACCGACACGGCGAGCAAGTTCTTCTGCTAAGGCTTGACCAGGTGGATCCCCATCAGTGGCAAGTATAATGCGAGATGCCTATCAATAACAATATCTTTAAGAACCAGGACCTTGGTTTGTTTACATTTGTGATAATTCAAAGAAACAAACATATTTGAACCAACCTTCTTTAGGTACTCTTTGCAGTTCCACAAATACTGATACTTTATGTCCTAGCTTTACAAAACACAGACATGAATTAGTTCAAAACTTTGGCAATTTAACATAAAAGAAATGTGCTGAAATGATGAGAGTGCATTCTGTTTTGCTCCACTTTTTCTGCTTAAGTAATATTACATCCATGACAGAACACTTGCAGCAAAGTGAACCTTAAAAAAACCCACAACAGCTTAAGAAGAAATAGTTGCAGCTAGGATCATGCAATGCATCAAAGTTATGATCTGGAAACAAGGATATGAGTGCTGCATTTTGACCACATTGTACAACATATTCTTTTTTTCGGGGCAGGGGACCATGAGAAACAAAGAATAATCACATTGTACAACATATCGTGTCAACAGGAACAAAAATAATATCAACAAAAGCAATTACTGAGAATATAATGAAAATGACAATATTCAAGATTTTTAAAATCGGGAAAACCTGCTCTTGAGGTGGCACATCCTTTTTCGAAACCACAGCAGGAGCTCCATCAGGAACACTCACACAATTATAAAAACCAGCTTCTTCCATTGAGAGCTTGTCTATTTCACCTTCAACCTACAAGCAAAAGTTAAAAATATTATCTATTATGCACCAGGTCCAATTAAAAATAACGTGCATAGTGCCAATAGAGACGAAGAAAAACATACAATGATGATATCACTTCCTTCTTCTATATCATCCAGCCCATAAAATACTTTTTCAGTATCCTTTTCCTGAAATAGAAGCAGAGAGCACAAAGAAGATCAAAATGATAAATTCTTTCTAACCTATTTATGATATAAGCATTCAAAGGAGAAAAAAGTGATATGAGGAGATCAGAAGACAGATAGTGAAATAGATGGCAGTAAATCACTCCACACACTTCAATCTAATTCATATTCCGTGAAACATAGAACATTAAACTATAAATATAGATATGAAGGAATCATGCGTCCAGCCAAAAGACAGTACCGACATCTAATTTTACAGAGAGATACTATTCTCAAAAATCCATTTGAACAGACAGAATAACAACTTAATTGCTTGCATACATATTGGGCAACAGTGAATAGCTGCATTTATGATCAGGTGGCTTTTCAGCACATGAGATCTACTCAAAAATCCTTTTGAACAGACTAAATAACAACTTAATTGCTCGCATACATATCCAGCAACAGTGAATAGCTGCATTTATGATCAGGTGGCTTTTCAGCACATGAGATCTACTCAAAAATCCTTTTGAACAGACTAAATAACAACTTAATTGCTCGCATACATATCCAGCAACAGTGAATAGCTGCATTTATGATTAGGTAGCTTTTCAGCACATGAGATCTTTTGAGGCACTTGAGACATTCGAAGTTCTCAGAATATCAAAAATAAAAAGAAAAATCATTTATTCCAAACTGTTTTAAAATTTGAGTGTCAAAAGACACCTACGGTAGAAGTCTAACCCATCATGTTAATCATTGTTACTGTAATCAAACAAATACATAGTATAAGAACCTGCCAAAATCTCTTTTCAATGTCACGATACTTGCAATTTACAAGCTTCCCCTTTCGCCAATAAGTGAATGCAATAGCAACCTGCCAACAAAATTTCAGAAGCAATTAGACAAGGTAGAATAATGGTCACATGTAGACAAAACTAATGCTTAGAGCTTTTCCAAATAGCATTTTGTGTCTTTACTGATTGATAAATAAATTTAAGTGTCTCTGTTCTAAATTCACCAATTTTCATTAACTATTTTCAGATGTTTTTCCTTTTACGCAAGGTTTAACTCTGAATAAGACAACAGTCAGAGGCAAAAACTTGATTTATGCTTTGGGAAATTGCATGAGGACAAAATTAACCACTTGGAAGAATCCTAAAACCATGCACCACTATCTGCTCTTTTTCAATATATTGCTCTAGTCTTTTAATCTACTCCAAAATGACCACATATAGCTAACTGGCACTTACAATTCACCAAATGGATCAAATATGAAGGAAATGTAATAGGATAATTACATACTCAACAAGTCCAAACAAAGGAGGAAGTAGCAATTTTTCTGTAGTGTGTTCACCAATAACAATGAGACAGTGATATAAATAACTTGTGTAGTCTATTCAAAGTTAAGGTCATTGGCATTCTAAGCACATGTTTATGATTTAAGATATTTGGGTACCTCAGATCCATTTCTCTTCTGCATAACACGATTTCTCCGTAATGTCTCTGCTTTTATCATTCGCTCCGCAAAATAACCACGAAGCTGAAAAATAACCAAATAAGAGAATTAACACAAAAAGGACACTTATGATGAAGACAATGAAATCATCAGGTAGTGTACAAAAACATGACAATTCCCCACAAAAACAGCATCACAAGAAATGCCCACCTCTAGTGGCCTACTTCTCTGTCATTTTAAATTAAAAGTGCACAACTGTACAGGGAATGGGAAAAGAAATTGAATGCAATAAGTAGCAAGTAGCAAAACAAGACTGCTTAAGCTATCAACATCAATTTCAAATTAAAACTGATTGCCAAGGTAAAAACAATATCCTTATATTAGAGAAAGAGCAGCAAAAAGGCAAAACCCAACACCTCATCACAAAGTGGTTGTAATCCCAGACTCTCTTCCGTGATTTCTCTGATGGCCTTAATTTTGGAAAATTCTTTCAAACTTGATTGCAATGTCTTGCTATCTGCATGGGTCTGCAAAGCCCAGACAGAACGTCAGTTTACGGACAATCCCATTCAAACACAAGCACAAACATATGACAACAAAAAACTACACATTAAACTCAGAAGAATAATGTCATACCTTTGTGCTGCCTTTCCATCCGCATTTTGCTCGAAAACACATCCATACAGCCGAGAGTCTAAACATTTAAAAAGGACAAAAAGAAAAGTAAATGACAATAAGTCAAGAATTGAAAATGAAAATGTTACAAAGTATGAAAGCATTGGCAACATACCCATCATGTTCAATATAGAGAGACAAGCTCATTTCCTCTGAATCACCACCTTTACACTGATAAAAAGAAGAAATATAAATAAGAAACCAACATTTGCATTAATCTTTAAAATTGGATAAGGAATGCATCACCTAGATTTACATGTTGGTCAATGTCAAACAATCAAAATCAGAAAATAATTTCAGGTCCAATAGCAGTCTGATGAGCTAATGAGTTCACAGTAAACTTGTCTCCCTGTTAATTTTTATTAATGCAGCTCAAATATTCTAAGGCTGCATAGTTTCTTAAATATCATTAGCTGTCTACAAGATGAGCCCTTCAAACTTTTCCTTCACAGATAATACAAAGGAAAGAAATTACCATTGGACAAAGTAATCTATGTTCCATCCCAGGAGCACAATCATGCATATCTATACCCAGCTCCTTCAACTTAAGCTTCAAAATCTCCAATTGACGCGTATCCAACAAAACTGAAACACAAACCACAAGATGGTGAAAAAATGAAAATTTGCCACAATGCAATCTTGCGTTTGTATCCGTGAGTGTAGATAATTGGAGAAAAAGCACAAACAAAGGTGTCTTTGGTACAACTTTTACAAAAAGCGGTTTCCACGAAAGCACTTATCAGATTTTTCTTTTTTACCAAAAGGTTTTTTCTATATCTATTAAGTGCTTATTAAAAATTGCACTTCTAAAATACTCCAGCTAAACACTAGAAAACAGACACAGGAGGCTTCTATCCATTTGAAAGCACTTATGGGTTCTGAAGAGCACTTCCAAACACACATTAACTAAAGTTCAAAATAGGCAGAAACATTATGCTTACCTGGGTTAGGGTCAGGATAATTTTTAGGATTAGTAACAGAAGAAAAGTCTTTAGGTTTAATTTTGAGAGGTAAGGGATGATGATTGTTGTTAATGGGTTTAAAAGCAAAAGCAGGAACAAGGCGTTTAGTGGAGGAATGAAAAACGCGTCCACTCGAACAACAAGAAGAGGGTGTAGTTAAAGGAGAAACAGGGGAAAATGAATTTGCGGTGGTTCTGAGAGAACCCATGAAAATGAACGAGAGCTTGTGGAGACGACTGTGCAGATTATTTTGAAGAAGAAAACGCATTTCTCCGTGTTAAATGAATTATGCGTTTGTGTTCATTTATGGCTTCTGCTTGTTTGCTTTCTTCAACAAGGATTACAGAGAAGAGAAATGAAATGAGGGTTTTAAGGGTTTAAGCCTGAAGGTCAGTTCCCTTTTCTCTTTTCCCTCTATCGCAATTCGCGCAGTGGGAAGGGAAAATTAATGGAGCGTAGCGTATCGGTTTTGGATCGGATTCGGGTATGGGCTCGGAACTGACCCAAATGAGCAATACTAAACGAGCCCCAATATCTACTAAATCAACACCATTATTTACCTGGTATCAACCTGACCCCAATAAACTACAATATTTATTAAGTAAACTACAAATAGAGCAGGGATTAAATTGTCAAAAATGTGAAATTATGTCAATTTAATGTTTTGAAAAATTTAAGGACAAAATTGTTGTAAATTGGAAAGATAAATTCCACGATGCCAAACATATGCTAAGAATATTAGCCAATAGTTATATTTGTATTAATAATAAAGTTAAAATTGTTTTTGACATGATTACTACTAAATAGATTAAGTTAGAAATTTTTCAAAATTCTTTTTAACATGAATAAAATGCAAACAAACCACCTACTAAGGTAATAATAAAGTACTCACTTCTCTCTCTACTGAGATAGGGATTTAAGTCAATGTAGTATGCACATGTATATTTCTTGCTCCACGAAGAGTAGAGTGTTTTACAAGAAGCACTTTGTTGCAGAAGTGCTTCTACGATAATTCTCCCAAAACTAAGTTGAAAAAAACCATTTAACTATAAATTTGGGGTACATAAAATTCAGAAGTAAAGGAAAGTAACACTACACATTTGAACGTGTTTAATGTCAACTATGCAATGAAACATGAAGCTGATATAACTCTGCGTTCTCGATAACTTCCTTCAGAGCTCCTGGCCCTAAATGCTTGAGCACCTATGTCAACAAGCCAAACATTAAAAGAAAATTCCGGGTTTTTAAAGAAACAAAGAATGTTACAAACATCATGATTGTTATTACTGTTTATTGAATTTCTCCTTGTGCTTATGCGTAAGTGTATAGCCATTTTCAAAGTAATTTTATGATAAGAATTTGGAATATATAAGGATCAAGGTTAAGTCCGAGTTCTATTATCTAAACCAAAAAAGCAAACTTGTCATTGCAAACTCTTAACTATCTCAAGCATATTTACTAGCACTTCGAACAAATTCTAAGTTAGAACTCACAGATTAAGAGATGAATAAGTCAATAAAAGAAAATGCCTCTTTGATCTATCATAGTTGCTGGAAAAAGCGCACACATTACAGTTGCAGATTAGTGGACAGAATCGGATACATAAGGCAATTCTTCCCAGTCTCTTCTCCAAAGAAGTTTTGCCACTAAATTATCTCAAGGGTCACACAGCTAGATGCTTATCTTGCCAAGTAATGATGAGTGCATTTACTTTCCTAAATGACATAGTAGCCTTCAAGATGGCTTTGAAAACAAAGGAAAGCTGGAGAATGTCACATTTAAATAATATCGCCAGAGATATAAGATTGCATTTTTCGTACTATAGTCAAAACTTACAACTTTGATTCTTCCCAGAAACATGAGGGGGAAAAGGGTGGAAACAAGAATCAAACCTCATTTGCATCCTTGAAGCAAGAGAACTCATCTTTCTTTGGCCAACGTACATGCCAGCATCTGAAAACCAAGAAACAAAATAATTAAGGCAAACAACCCATCAGCACACAGCCAGTACTAAACACATTGGATACATTAGGTTCTGACTAGGTCAAGAATTTCAGATTTAACACTATCTCGTCAATCCCACATTGTAACCATTTGAAGACTCTAGATTTTGGGCATGGTCTGTGACTAGCCAATCTCAAGAAGAATGATGAATAATTTCCATACTATGACAAAGGAATTAGTTTACAAATTGAAACCTGTCTTTTCCAAGTCGACGTGCCAGCTCTTCCGCCAAGGCATGGCCGGGTGTATCACCATCAGTTGCCAGAATAATGCGAGAAACCTACAAGTTTTATTGTCAGTGACTTTATCCTTCCAGACAGAAGAAAGGAGCAATGGTGCACAGAAAACAGCTCAAAAAGGTTCATCTCTCGTCTAACAAATCAAGTATGCATGTCTATTAACTAATATACCTTATCCAAGTGTTCTTTGCAGTTCCAGAAATACGGAAAACCTGTATCCTGCTTCCCACAACAGATAAGAAACAGTAAATAATACTGAAATGACCAAATTCTGAGATGAAGTTAACAATAATTCACATTATATTGCAACGCAGACTGAAACAGGATTACAGGAAACAGGTAACACTATAAATGAAAAACAAACTGTTAAGCCAATTCCAGTCCCAAACCTTTTCCCGTGGTGGTAACTCTTTGTCAGAAACCTTTTGGGGTGCTCCACAAGGAACACTTATGCAATTCTGGAAGCCTGCTTCTTCCACTGAAAGCTTATCTATTTCACCCTCAACCTATGTTCAGTGACAAAATAATACAAATCAGCAGGGAGAGATTCAAAATAATTGGGTAAAAGCAGCCAACATGTGGTGACAGTATTACAATGATGACTTCAGCAGCTTCATTTATGTCATCAAGTCCATAGAACCATTTTTCCGTGCCCTTCTCCTGAAATGAAAGCCAGATTCAACTAGAATCAGATTAGAGTACATCTAAACTAATATTAGGCACAACAAAAAATAGCATATTATTTTTTGAATTTACTAAGAAAAATTCATTGTTAGCCCATAATGAGAGAGAGATGCAGTCTCCTAAAACAAATATTATCAAATTAAAACATCTTCTACTTGAAGCAATAATTAACTTGGTTGTATTAAAATATTGTTTTCCAAATAGATGCATATCTCCAGCAAAATTCTTGATAGTTCTAAAATTCCATTGCTTCAACACAAGATCTTCAAAATCTAAGTTATTACTGTTCCTTGTTTTTTTTTTTCACTCACAGTTGGATTTAGACATACTAAACTAAATTAAATGCCCAAATATCAAGGGGTATGGCCCACCCACATGTAGGTGGAGTCAGTTTTTAACAGTTGACCTATAAATCTATGAGGATAAGCATATATAATCACTTCAAAGTCAGTTTTTAACATTATTATGCACTCAAAGTTAATACTCTGGATGTCATTTGTGTGGACCTTCAAAATAGAACTCAAATTTGTAAGGTTTAAGTCAGTTGTTAAAGGTACACTGTATGGATAATGCCCTTACGGTTCAGACTTGGAATGTGGGGGTGATTACAGGGCTATGATTTATAAAAAGTTCACCACACGGTGACTATCCTATCTAAGGTTTGGTAGATACTATTACTTGTGATCTTACTTGCCATTCTGAACTTCATTAACCAAATCTAAAACAGGTTAATTATCGTCCTTCATGTGGTAGCTTATAACAAGACTTTTCACACTTATTGCTCTTCCATTCCATCAGTATATCAACTATGTTTGCTGATTCAGCAATTCAATGTAAGAATTTAGCTCAAATACCTGCCAATATTTTTTCACCATGGTTCGGTATTTGCAGCCAACCAGCACCCCATTATGTCTATAAGTAAAAGCTATGATGGCCTGTTGACAAAAATTTTGAAACTGGCTATGAGGATCAGATTGAAAATGTTGAATCTGTTGACATTGAACTTCAAAAGGCAAAAATCCATTAAAGATGTTGATCTATATAATTAACTCCATAAAACACAAAATTTGTAATTCACAACAAAATTAACAACAAAATGCAAAATAATGCAACAGAATTTATAAACCCCGGTCCCATGTACTCCATAAAAGCCCAGGACAAATATTAGCATATTAATAACAGCCATTCTGAAACACAATATAGCTCGGTTTCTTTGACAATCACATGGACAACCTAGTCCTAGCTTACACAATCAATAAATGATAGCTCATCCAATATCCTGTACTGATCAAAGTTTACAGCAAAATACATGAACAAAAATGCATCCTGCCAAGGGGATTTACAGTAGCTGTCAATAGGTTAGGGTTGCTTTCATATATACAACTTGAACATGAACTCCAATAAACTCCTTCTGAACTATGATTTACCTTTTCAGTTGTAGTGTCATTAATAAAAAGTTTATAACCTCAGGACCAACTGCCATAATTTACAATAATAATGACCAAGTTACTGCAACTAAAACGGACCTGATCAACATATGTTTGCATTACAGAATTTCTCCGCAAAGTTTCCTCAGATATCATCCGTTCACGAAAGTATGCAATTAGCTACAATGAAGACCAACTATAAATAGTTAATTGTCATCAAAACTTAACAAACAAGGAGTCTCGGATTAATACAACTTATGCAAGCTACAAAAGACATTGGCAAGCCCTCAAATATCAAAACTTTCAACAAAAATATAAAAGGAAGCTCACATGGTTGAAATAAAATAGAGATAGGAAGACAAGTCAATCTACATGCCTGCTCACCCAGTGGTTCTAGTCCTAAGCTCTTCTCCATTATTTTTCTGGATGATATAACTTTCCTAACGTTGTTGCTGCCTGCAAAGACCTACAATCAAAAGTTATAAATTGGCAAAGAAATTGTATAATGTATAACAGCAGCTAGTAAAACTTTTTTGATGGTTGGAAAAAAGAGCTCAAAACAATATTAGACAGAAGGAAATATTATTTTGGTGTAAGGAATCTCGTACAGAGTCAAAAAGTAAAGTCAAGACTTACATATGCTTCCAAAGTAGGGATGACTTAACGCTTAAGGTTGGAAGCTTGTCATACATGCTTTTACACTCAAGGTGCTTTTCTAAATAATTGTTTCACTTCAAAAGAATCTTTTACAAAAGCACACCCAAATGAACCTCTAGTTTTTCTTCTTTTTACATTCCCCCTTCTTCAAGAAGTAGTCTAATATTTTCAGAGCTAAAATGTCCTCTAAATCAATTTTTGACAAAAGATAAAAAGGAGAGAGTCAATTGCTTCTCCAAAACGGACACAAAAGCACTTTCTCTACAATACAATACATACACAGAAGTGCTTCCAACACTACAATATTACTCTCAAGTGCAATATATCGGGACATTACCCGGCCCGCCCATCCACAATCAACTCGGAAACACCTCCACATCGCAAAATCCCTACAAGAACCAGCCCTACAAAATCAACCACCACCCACAAACAATTCCATAAAAATAAAACAATTAAAAGCACTAAATCAGCTTACCCGTCTTCGACTATATGAAGAGACAGACTTCTCTCCATTGACTGACCACCTTGACACTAAGCGACCAACACGTTTGAATATTAAATTTAGCCCAACAACAACAATACAGCAAGATCATAAATTGATATCGAAACAGTAAAAACTGTATACCTTCGGACATAACAAGTGAATATACCGTCCTGGAATACAAGAATCATCGCAATTTATTCCAACAAGCTCCAATTTTCTCTTTACTTCCACAAGTTTAGTGATATCAATACCATTCTGCTTCTCTAAATGCTCCATAATATTACCTTGAACAAAATAAATTGCATATATTTCAGAAAATTCAGATTATTATCCTTTTCCTTTCAATTTATTGGGACCAAACGATGAAATTCAAACAAGAATTACCTGGGCCGTGCCTGGGATAAGAGAGGAGACGAGAACAAACACGGCCTAATCGTCTGGGCACCATTAATGTCGAAGTCGTCGTCGTAGTGTAATTGTTAGAGAGCGAAAAGTGACAGTGTTGAGTCATGGTAAAAGGCATAGTTCTTTCCAGTTGTGCTCCCAAATGAGAAAACCGGTGTTATCAATAACTCAGATATTTATTCTCTAACAAAAAAGGAATTACTTATTTATTTTTCATAGCTCAGATGGTTCGCTCTGCTGCGTTCTTGAGATTCTGATGGCAAAGACAAACCGTCATTAATCGCACACTGCCAGTTCCTTTACTTTCCAACGCTTTCCTTTTCGCAAATTTTTTTTTTAACATTGTATAAGGGTTATTATCAAATTAGTCCACTTTATTTACAATAGCGACAAATAAGTAAGAAAATGCTTGCTTCTGTAATTTTCTTTCTTTTTTTTTTTTAAAGATTTTGTCCTTCTCCCATGGCGGAATCTTTTAAGAGAAATAACTTAAGCTTCTGCTTAAGCATGCTGTTAACAGTTCCTTCATTTTCTTCGTCATTGCATGGTTAATTCTGGCTAATTCACTCATGGCTTTGAGTTTCTTCTCCAACTGGGAATTTCTTCATTATCTCATCAACTCAGAAATGCAAAGCTGCGGAAGCAATATTGGCTTCCAGCAGCCTCCACAAGTTCCCCAGCTCGTTGAAGACAGCTTTACTTTCAACAACAATGTGTTTGACTTCCAGGAAACTTTCATCAACAATGGCACCTGAACTATTCCCAGAAGTAGTTCTAGCTCCTCCTGCTGACTTCCCGGTTCCGCCGCCGGTAACTTTCAGCTCCGGGAAGACTGAGAATGTGAAGAAACAAAATGGAACAGTTGTCTGTACAAAGCATTGCTGCTAGAGAAAGAAGAAGGAAGATAACTGAGAAAACTCAGGAGCTTGGAAAGCTGATTCCTGGAGCACAGAGAATGAACAATGCCGAAATGTTCCAAGCGGCTTCCAAATAAGTCAAATTCTTACGGGCTCAAGTAAAAATTCTTCAATTCATGGGATCAAAATAGGTAATTAATTAATTAATTTAATTCATAATTTCCTTTCTATTTGATTTATGTATAATTTTCATTTCGGATACTTAATTACAGGAAGGAAAGGAGCAAGCAGATCATGGAGAAGGATTGCAAGCTCTTCTTGCTTCTCCAGTAATTCAAGAGAAACCGTACTCAGAAGAGAAGTGTTTGATTCCTAAAGAATTTGCAGAAAGCCTAGCAAATGATCCTGAAATCCAATCAAAGCGTGTGATAGTTGAAGGAATCGAACAATTGCTGAGAACTTAAGTAATAAATTTTGGTATTAATTATTAATTATTAATCACTTAATTTGTTGTTGTTTCATTTTTCCATTTCTTCTGTTGTAGCTTTTGGTTGTAAATTTTAACCAACTAGCTAGTCAACGCTATTTTTACGGGGTGCTAATTAATTAGTCTAACCATTTTCTTGTAAATTTTTCTGTTCCAAAGAATTGGATTAGTGTTTTCCCTTTTGCGTTAGATTAATTATTAATTTATTTGATTATTGATTTGAGATTTGATCCAATTACTGATTTAATTGACAATCACAGCAATTATTTATTGGTTTTAAATGATTAATTGCCATAATCTAGATGGTTTAAACGACTATAATTATATTATATAATTTTCTCGGCTTCTTCACCAATAATAAGTTATTAATAAATTAAAATTATTATCCTTTTAATTTCCAATTATCGAAGTTATAAATATAAAAATTATGTCCAAAAGATGTGCCAATTATTACAATAAATGAGATTTAATTTAATTTATTAATTTTGTAAAAGTGAAATGCAAAATAGGTGACCCATATATTTTTGTGTTTGTGCACATGCCATGTGTGAGATAAATTAATTTAATTTTTTAAAATTTATAGAGAAAGGATCCCTCCTAATTCCATTAGTGTATAAGTTAGATTTTTTTTTTTTATAGTTGGATAATGACATCTTAGTCTCTATAAAATTTGTTAAATTATAAGTTAATAAAATTATCACAATTTTAACAATATAGTCCCTATCTTATCTTTTGAATTTAACACCTTCATACATAGAGAATTAAAATATTAACAGAAAAAACTTATATCATAATTTATTATAATTCTAAAATTTGAGAATTAAAATATTAATATTTATCATACACCCAATTTTTTTTAATATTACAAATCTACTAATAATTATGTAGAAATCTAATGGTTATCACACACCCAGTTGATCACTGATACATCAATCTCACAATAGCCATCACATGCATCACTTAAATACTAAACAAGCCCATAATTAACTAGAACAAATTTATTTTAATTTAATTAAAAATTGAATTACATTATAGATCAATATTAAAATGTTTAACTTTTTACTTCAATCCTAAAAAAAATCTAACTTTTTATAAGAGTAACTGATGCAAATGAAGTTGTGTAACCACGTAAATAAGAGGAGAACTTTAGACATAAGGTTGAAGACACTCAATTATAGCATTTATATGATTCGCTAAACGTGTCGAGTAGACCGATTATAAGAACTACAGCCAAAAAATTGAAAAATACCTTAAATAGACTAATTAAAAAGATGTGTGATTCAAATACATTCAAGATATACGTCTTAAAGAATTAGGCTCAGTGAACATTATTCAAGCGACTGGAGTTCAAGAAGACTAATATGAAAATGTTCGAAAATTATAGTCCATTTATATAATTTTAAGAACCTTAAAATGATGTAATCACTTATATCATACACATTCGACATCATTGCTTACGTCATATATATACGACGTTATTGCTTACGTTTTCATGTTTGAAATTTGTAAGTTTTAAAAGTCATAAAGTTTGAATTTATTTTGTCAAATTGTTAGGTAAGATTGATAACCTAACTTTTGACATTTTCCCTTTGTATTTGCCTATTAAAAAGCTTTCATTTCTTGAAATAAATTAAACAATTTTGAGTGTTAAATTATTTCTTATAAGTTCTTATTCTTGAACTCTTCAAGTTTAATTTCTTGTGGCGTTCAAAACAACCAAACTTATCATTTAGATTTTTAAATGTTTTTCTTAAAGATTCTTGATGTGGCGTTTGAGTGTCTTGATTCTTATCTAGATAGGTATCAGGTCAAAACTCTATAAACTTGCATCTTGGAGAAATCTTGGAGTTCTTTACTACATTCGGTGTTAGGTTTCGTCACGATATTGGTGAGGTTCGTATCATTTGGTATCAGAGTTTTGATTCCAAGGCAAGTTTAAATTATCCTTTACATCTTTGTTGTTCCTTTACTTCTTCAATTAGAATTTTGAAAAAAAAAAGATACAAAAAATATATATATATTGTGGCCAAATTCCTCCTTGATTGGTCTAAATTCTAATTTTATGTTTTACTTCCTTCAATTTATTTTGAGTTCATATTTTCATTTCTACTTCCTAAAAAACACAAAAAAAAAGAAATAAAGCAAAAAAAAAAAAGAGAAATTAAAAAAAAGAGAAAGAATTGTTGTTATCTATTATATTCATAATTTCTTGTAGTATTGGCCTAATATTCCTTATTCTTGATCCAATATTGTCATTACTTGCATCAATTTCTTAAGAATTACTTATTGAGTCTTGTGATTTATTTTGGTTGCTTCTTATTTTAAGATTGCCACTGAAATTTTGATTAAGAGTGTGCGAGTGTGAGAATATTTGAGTGCTCAAACATGAGAGTGAGTGAAAAAACGTGAGGGAGTGCTTGTGAGGTTTCTAACTTTGTTTTACAGATTTTAAATATGTCTCACAATCAAGAAGAAAATTCAACCTCGGGCGTACAACAACCAACCACCCCAAACCTATAATTGCAAGCATTATTAGGGGAGATGAGATGGATGATGAGAGCTGAGTTAGAACCAATCCATGAGAGGATGGATAGGTTGGAAGAAGAGACATCACGAAGGCAACATCAAAACTCTTCCATTAGACAAGCACCTAGGCAAGTGCAACCAAGGGTACAATGGGGTAATGTTGAGAATGATGAGGAGTTAAATGAATCACCAATGAACCGGGGCAAGAATTTACATGGTTATGAGAATAGAGAAGTTAGGTTGGGTAGACCTAAGTTGGATGATGATTTAGGAAGTATTAAGGTAAAAATTTCACCGTTCTAAGGTAGAAACGATCTTAAAGCTTATTTAGAGTGGGAGAAGAAAATAGAGATGGTTTTCGATTATCACAATTACTCCGAAATCAAAAAAGTAAAACTTACGGCCATTGAATTTACTGATTATGCTATTATTTAGTGGGATCAATTGTTTAAGGATAGAAGAAGAAATCAAGAACGTTTTGTTGAAACGTGGGATGAGATAAAGACAATAATGAGAAGACGTTTCATTCCAAACTACTACCATCAGGAGTTGTTCAACAAATTGCAACATCTAACTTAAGGATCTAAAAGCGTAGATGAATACTACAAAGAGATGGAGGTTGCTATGATCCAAGCAAATGTAGAGGAGGATAGAGAAGCTCCCGTGGCTAGATTCTTCCATGGTTTAAATCATGAGATCGCAGATGTCGTGGAGATGCAACATTATATAGAGTTGACAAATATGATACACCAAGACATTAAAGTTGAGCAATAATTAAAGCAAAGAAACATGGCTAGGAGAGGAGCAAGCACGACTGCTACAAACTTATAGAGATCAACACCTAAACGACAGGAATTTCCATTAATAAAATCTAATTCTGAAGCTTCTAAAGATGCTAAACAAGTTGTGCCACAAAAAAAAGGTAACATTAAATCAATCGCTTCTAAAAATCGTGACATTAAGTGTTTTAAATGTCAAGGCAGGGGTCATATAGGTAGCCAATGCCCAAATTAAAGGGTAATGGTGATCAATGCTTAAGGGGAGATTGAGTCGAAAGGAGAAGAAGAAGATGAAATAGAAGACATGTCATCTCTTGAGAATAACTACGAAGGACAATATACTGCAGAAGGAGAATTATTAGTGGTAAGACGAGCTCTTAGTGCACAGATTAAGGAAGAAGAAAATGATTAGCGGGAGAACTTATTTCATACTCGGTGTTTCATCAACAACAAAGTTTACAGCATTATAATTGATGGAGGAAGTTGCACCAACGTGGCCAGCATCGAATTAGTGGAGCAATTGTCGTTACCTACCATGAAACATCCACGACCGTACCGGCTTCAATGGCTAAACAATTGTAGAGAAATCATGGTAACAAAATAAGTGTTGGTGGCATTCTCTATTGGCAAGTATGAGGATGAGATGCTTTGTGACGTGATTCCTATGCATGCATGTCACATCCTATTGGCAAACCATGCCAATACGATCGACGAGTCATACACGACAATTTTAACAATATATACTCTTTTACTATTAAAAGGTAACCTATATCACTTGTACTATTGACTCCAAAACAAATTTTTGAAAACCAATTAAATATGCAAAAATGAGTGAAAAGAAAAAAGAAAATGAGAAAGGCAAAAATATAAAAAAGATTGAAAGGAAAAATGAGAGAGTTGCAATGTTGATATGTGAGAGAGAGGAAAAATACAATTTTATTGCAAAAAAAAGTGAAATCAAGAGAGCTTTACTTTCACAACAGCCCTTTATATTACTTATGTACAAGGAGGCCTTTTTGTGTACTGACAATTTTGCCGGATCCTTGCCTAGCAATGTTATGTTTCTTTTGCAAGAATTCGAGGATGTCTTTCCTAAAGAGGTGCCTCCTGGTTTACCTCCAATTTGAGGAATTGAACATCAAATTGATTTTATACCCGGTGCAACAATTCCGAACCGACTAGCTTATAGAAGTAATCCCAATGAGACAAAGGAACATCAACGACAAGTTAATGAGCTGATGGAAAAAAGGTATGTTAGAGAAAGCATGAGTCCTTGTGCGGTTTCGGTGCTACTAGTGCCTAAGAAAGATGGGACATGGAGGATGCGTGTTGATTACTGAGCTGTCAATAATATTACGGTAAAATATCGACATCTCATTCCTTGATTAGATTATATGTTAGATAAATTGCTTAGATTTGAGTACATTAAGGAGCTGTATGCAACGGACTCTAATTTTTGTGACTTGTTTAAGAATTGCACTAAGAGAGCATGTGGAAAGTTTTATTTGTATGATGGTTTCCTATTTCAAGAAAATAAATTGTGTGTTCCATATTCATCCTTGCGTGAGTTACTTGTTCCAGAAGCACACGGTAGTGGTTTGATGAGTTACTTTGGCGTAGTTAATACTTTACACATATTGCATGAACATTTTTTTTGTCCGCACATGAAACGTAACGTAGAAAGGGTTTGTGCGGGATGCATTACTTGTAAGTAAGGTAAATGTAGGCAACAACTACATGGATTGTATACACTACTTTCTATTCCTAGTGTATCTTGGGTCGATATTTTTATGAATTTTGTTTTGAAATTACTTAGGACAAAGAAAGAGAGAGAGAGAGACTCAGTTTTGTGGTTGTCGATAGGTTTTCTAAGATGAAACACTTTATTACATGTCATAAAACTGATGATGCATCACATATAATTGATTTATTTTTCAAAGAAGTTGTTAGGTTGCATGTAATGCCCAAAACTATTGTTTTGGATCGAAAAGTAAAGTTCTTAAGTTACTTTTGGAAGATATTGTAGGAAAAGTTGGGAATTAAATTATTATTTTCTACTACTTGTCACTCAAAAATAGATGGTCAAACCGAGGTAGTAAATAGGATATTGTCTACTTTGTTGCGTACTATCATACAAAAGAATCTGAAAACTTGGGAAGATTGCTTGTCGTATGTTGAATTTGCTTATAATCGTTGTGTTCATTCTGCCACTAAGTTTTCACCTTTTGAAATTGTTTATGGTTTTAATCCACTAACTCTTTTGGATTTAACTCCTTTACCTATGAATGAGCGCGTTAATTTAGATGGCAAGAAGAAATCTGATTTCATTAAGTAGATTCATGAGAAAGTAAGGCAACACATAGAACAATGAACGAAACAATATGCCACGCAAGCTAATAAGGGACGCAAGAAGATTGTCTTTAAACTAGGAGATTTAGTTTAGTTACATATGAGGAAAGAGCGTTTTCCTGAGTAAAGACGTTTTAAACTTTTACCAAGGGGAAATGGCCTATTTCGAGTAGTAAAACGCATCAATGACAATGCCTACAAACTTGAACTACGAAGCGAGTATGGGGATAGTACAACCTTTAATGTTTCTGACTTATCTTCTTTTGATGTACGTAGCGATTTGAGGACAAATCCTTTTCAAGAGGAGGAGAATGATGCAAATGAAGTTGTGCAATCACATAAATAAGAAAGGAACCTCAAATATAAAGTTGGAGACACTCAATTACAACATCTATATGATTCGCTAAGCGTGCCAAGTGGACCAATTACAAGAGTTAGAACCAAGATATTAGAAAGTACCTTAAATGAACTAATTAAAAAGATATGTGATTCAAATACAATTCAAGATACATGTTTTAAAGAATTAGGCTCAGTGAATATCATTCAAGCGATTGGAGTTCAAGAAGACTAATATGAAAATATTCAAAAATTATAGTCCATTTATGTAATTTTAAGAACCTTAAAATGACGTAATCACTTAGATCATACACATTCGACATCATTGCTTACATCATATATATATGACGTCATTGTTTACGTTTTTATGTTTGAAATTTGTAGGTTTTAAGTCATAAAGTTTGAATTTATTTTGTCAAATTGTTAGGTAAGATTGATAACCTAATTTTTGACATTTTCCCTTTATATTTGTTTATAAAAAGGCTTTCATTTCTTGAAATGAAACAAGCAATTTTGAGTGTTAAATAATTTCTTATAAGTTCTTGTTTTTGAACTCTTCAAGTTTAATTTCTCATGGCGTTCAAAATAACCAAACTTACCATCTAAATTCTTAAGTGTTTTTCTTAAGGATTCTTGGTGTGGCATTTGAATAAATCATAATCTTGATTCTTATCTAGATAGGTATCGGGTCAAGACTCTATAAACTTACGTCTTGAAAAAATCATAGGGTTGTTTACTACATTCGGTGTTGGGTTTCGTCACGATATTGAGGAGGTTCGCATCATTAACATCACTTGAAATAATAATAATAATAATAATAATAATAATAATAATAATAATAATAATAATAATAATATACAGTGTTAACTTGTGAGTAACCTTCTATAACTATTATATTTAAGATTGGGTAAAAATATCTAATTGAACTGAACCAAATCCAATCAAACTGTTCGGTTTAATTTGGTTCTAAAAATAAGTTTTATTTTATTCCTTTCAAACCAATTGATTTGGTTTGAGTTCAACTTTTAACTAAACTCAAACGGAAACTGATTGTAAAATTTTATATAAATCTTTGATGTTTATAAAAAATTATAATTAAATAAAAAATTTATATTTATTTATATAAATTTACATAAAACTAAAATAAATTATTATTAATTTTCTTTTTTTTACAATCATTATAAAAGTCAAGGACCCATATGAAAATATCCAAAAAAAAATTTTAAAACCCGAAGCTTCGAACCGAAGTGTAAGCAAAGTGCAACCAACAAACGTGACTTGGAACCGAATCGAAATGAACTACCTCGATTCAGTTTGGTTCAATTTTATATTTCATATATTTCAATCTTGGTTTAGTTTTTCTAAAAACCAAATCGAACGATATTTTGCCACCCTTAATTATATTACATACATGTCATTTAACTCTATATAACTAAAATTATATGCAAATTATGTATTTTTTATGCTCATTATAAAATAATTCTTTAGTTAATCTTTTTTATATGTGAACACCATGGTGAATGTTGTAATTAGAGGTGGAGTGATACCTCACATTAATATTGCTAATGAGGTAACCACCATTGAATTGAAGAGTAAGATTAAAGATGTAATAATGATCAAGGTGGCTCAGCAAAGTCTCATTTTCAACAGTAATCTTTTGACTAATTCTCAAGTCATTGGTGACTTGAACATGGAAGAAAATGATCAATTTATGCTTGTTGTTTTGCGTCTTCCCAATGACCTATCAATCCATATCTATGTGTTTATCACATCGATGTATTTGATGAGTGGACAACTGTGACTCTGCAGGTGAAGGAGTCAACCATCGTTCGTGTTTTGAAAGATTAGATTGAGAATATAATTCCAATGAGTGCAGTTGATAGAAGGATTATTGAAGTTTAGAGGAGGTTCGATCTTTATCATCTTTGAGTGAGAATGCTGGACAATGAGGAGCTATCCTTATATTTTGTTAGCCCAAATTCTCCTCATCTTGTCTGTAAAATATTTTAATTAATTATTAATTATTAATAATAAATTTCCTCAAAATGCTTAAAGTTATGTTATTTGAAAATTTTTTAATTTAATAATAAGACAAATTATTTATTAATAATTTGTTTATTTATTTATTAATAATTTTTTAAACATAATAAGTTATTTATTTATTTATCAATAAATAAATAATTTTGACAATTATGTTTAATAATAAAAAATAACAGTTACTCATAAGTAATATTACATTGAGAACTACCACAAATTGTGATATTTGATGAAATACTAATTGGTACAATTAATTCTCCAATTCCCATCAAAACCACAAATTCCTTCTAATTTTTCCTTTAATTAACATTCTCAATAGAACTAAAAATTTCAAAGCACTAAAAAGAAAAAAAAAAGTATTGAGATTTTTTTTATTGGCATAGGCAAAAAATTAAAATCATTTGTTCTTCGTTATCAAAGTTATAAATACAAAAACATATGTCCAAAAAATGTGCCAATTATTATAATAAATGTGATTTAAGTTAATTTTATTTATTAATTATATAAAAGTGAAATGCAAAATAGGTGACCCATATATTTTTGTGCTTGTGCACATGTGAGATAAATTAATTTAATTTTTTTTAAAATTCGTAGAGTAAGAATTCCCTCCTAATTCCATTAGGATGTAAGTTAGATTTTTTTCTTCTATAGTTGGATAATAACGTCTTAGTTTCTATAAAATTTGTTAAATTATAAGTTAATAAAATTATCATAATTTTAACAATATAATCCCTATCTTATCTTTTGAATTTAACAACTTCATATATAGAGGGTTAAAATATTAAATATCATAATTTATTATAATTCCAAAATTTGAGAATTAAAATATTAATATTTATCATGCACCCCTTTTTTATATGTTATAAATCTACTAATAATTAACTAGGAATCTTCTAGTTATTATACACCTATTTGATCACTAATACTTCATTGTCACAATAGCCATCACATACATCACCTAAATACTAAACATGCTCATAATTAATTAGATCAAATTTATTTTAATTTAATTAAAATTTTAATTACATTATAGATCAGTATTAAAATGTGTAACTTTTTAATTCAATTCTAAAATCTAACTTTATATGAGAGTAACATCAGTTGAAATAATAATAATAATAATAATAATAATAATAATAATAACAACAACAACAACAACAACATACAATGTTAAGCTTATAAATAACCTTTTATAACTATTATATTTAAGGTTAGGCAAAAATATTCATTTGAACCGAACTGAATTTAACTAAATTGTTCAGTTTGGTTCGATTCTAAAATTAAGTTTGGTTTTATTCAATTTTTGAATCAATTGGTTTGGTTCAAGTTCGATTTTTAACCGAGCTCGAATCGAAACTAATTCTAAAATTTCATATAAACCTTTAATATTTATAAAAATTATAACTAAATAAAAAATTTATAGTTATTTACATAAAATTAGAAAAAATTATTACTAATTTCTTTTCTTATAATTACTATATAAATTAGGGACTCACATGAAAATATTCAAAAAAGGTTTGAAACTCGTTACTGGAAATTAAAGTGTAATCAAATGCAATTGAAGAATTGAACTTGGAATTGAATCCAACTAACTCAATTCAGTTCGATTTAATTTTATGTTTCATATATTTCAGGTTCGATTTGATTTTTATAAATAACAAATTGAACCCAATTTTGTCCACCCTAATTTTATTACATACATGTCATTTGACTATATAAAACTATAATTGTATATAAATTATGTATTTTTATACTCATTATAGAACAATTCTTTAGTTAATCTTTTTTGTACATGAACGACATGGTGAATATTGTAATTAAAAGTAGGGTACTGACACCTTGCATTAATATTACTAATGAGGAGACCGTCCTTGAATTGAAAAGGAAGATCGAAGATGTAATAATGATCAAGGTGGCTCGACAAAGTCTCATTTTCGATGGTAATCTTTTAACTAATTATCAAGTCACTAGTCACTCGAACGTGGAAAAAATGATCAATTTATGCCTACTGTTCTGCGTCTTCCCAATGACCTATCATTCCATATCCATGTGTTTATCACATCGATGTATTATGATGAGTGGATGACTATAACTCTACAGGTTAAAAAGTTAACCACTGTTTATGTTTTGAAAGATCAGATTGAGAATATAATTTCAGTGATTGAGGTTGATAAGAGGATTATTAAGGTTGATTGGAGGTTGGATCTTTATCATCTTGGAGTTAGGATGCTAGATAATGAGGAGCTCTCCTTATACTATGTTAGCCCAAATTCTACTCATATTGTTTGTAAGCTATTTTAATCAATTATCAATTATTAATAATAATTTTCCTAGGAATGATTGGAGTTATGTAATTTTAAAAATTTTTAGTTTAATAATAAAAGACAAATTACTTATTAATAAATAAATAATTTTGACAATTATTATTGATAGTAAAAAATAACAGTTACTCATGAGTAATATTACACTGTGAACCACCACAAATTGTGATATTTGATGCAATACTTCTTGGTACAATCAATTCTTTAATTTCTATTAAAATCACAAATTACTTCTAATTTTTTCTTTAATTAACATTCTTAATAGAACTAAAAATTTCAAAGCATTAAAAAAAAAAAAACCATTGAGATGTTTCTTTATTGGCATTGGCAAAAAATTAAAATCATTAGCTCTTCATTATCAAAGTTATAAATACAAAAAAAATATGTCCAAAAGATGTGCCAGTTATCACAATAAATGATATTTAATTTAATTCTATTCATTAATTATGTAAAAGGGAAATGCCAAAATAGATGACCCGTGTATTTTTGTGCTTGTGCACATGTGCACGTGTGAGATAAATTAATTTAATTTTTTTAAAGTGATATTATCATATTCTTTCCTTGAAATTTGAAATTGTATTACTTAGATAAAAAATATACAGAATATATCACTTATCTCCATTACCCTTATGTTTGACTGTTAATTGACCATTATGTGTGAGGGTAAATACATAAAAGATTATTCTTTCTTTATTTCTCTTGTTTAAGAAGCAAATCTCTTTTGTTTTTCTTAAATTGATGCGAACAAAGGTACACAACCAGACATACAAGATGGATAACTTTCATGTGGGCTTAAAAAGATTTAAGGACAGCGGTCACATAATCATTAAACTTTTTAAGTGGGCCAAATTACAAGAGATAAGTTGAATGCATGACAAAATTCAAATGGTTGCAAGAAGAAAAATAAAATTGCTTGTGCTACTAAATCCTAATACTGCATGGATAATTTAAGTTTTTAAAGATTCCTTATTTAATATGGGATTAGTTTCTTAATTTGTGTAGGATTGTTATTTTTATATTTCTTAACGAGATTATGATTTTAGTTTTTTTCTTTAATTTTAGATTTTTATTCCTATATAAATTAAAATTTTCTATTTCTACTTAATTTTGGATTTTTATTTTATTTAATATTTTTATTAGCCTATTTTTATAGGAGTAACATTGTATTGAAATTTAGAACATTGGTTCTCAAATATTGTTTTCAATGAAAAATAAATTATTTTTTTAGTTTTTTTAAGAACTTGTAAATTTATCAAGAATTCTATTCTTATAACATTTAATAATTAAACTTATCATCTTAATTCTTTAATAGTTCTTGAGATTTTTGGTGTGACGTCTTCAAATAACTGTAGTTCTCGGTTATTATCTTGTTAGGTAACATGTCAAGGCTCAAGAAACTTGCATTTTGAAAATCTTGGGGTTCTGTATTATATTTAATGTTGAGTTTCTGTTACATCATTAACAAGGTTTATTATTACGTTGATTTTGAATTTTATTAAATTATTGACAAGATTTTAGATTACGTTTGGTATTGAATTTTATCACGTTATTGGTAAGGTTCACATCATAAATTCTCACATGGTAACAATGGAAGTTAGAAAAAAAGTTATTTTTGTTTGATTTTAAAACTTTATAAATAGATTTTGATAAAACAAAACTTTAAATAAAAACAAAAAATATTACTACCTTCTTTGATTTTGATGTTCTTGTTTCTTTTTTCTTTTTAACATATTTTATATTTTTTGTTATTTTTATTAATGTATTCTCTAAGTGTTTCATTTGAAGAATACTTATTGAAAAATATCTTATATTTCAAATAAACTTTCTATTTTTCCCATGTTTTTTCTATTGTTATTTTATTTAATTTTATACTTGAATTAGTTAACACACATAAAAAAACAAAAATAGGTATTTCAAAAATAAAAAAGAAAGAGAAGAAAAAAAATAATGTTTTAATAAAAAATAATTGAAGATATTTAAGTAAATTTATCATTTGGAGTTAGTTGACTAATAACTTAGAAGAGATAAGTGATACATTCTTAATACATTTTATTTACGTGATATAATCCTAAACTTTAATGGAGGAATATGATAATATCCCTCTTTTAAATTCCCTCCAAATTCCATTTGAAAGCAACTTAGATTTTTTTCCTATTATTGGATAATAATGTTTGTCTGTATAAAATTTATTAAATTATAAGTTAATAAAATTATCATAATTTTAACAATATAGTCCTTATCTTTTGAATTTAATACCTTCATACATAGAGGATTAAAATATTAAAGTGAAAAAACTTATATCATAATTTATTATAATTCTAAAATTTGAGGATTAAAATATTAATATTTATCACACACCTAGTTTATCACTAATATTTCAATCTCATAATAATCATCACGTGCATCACCTAAATATTAAACATGCTAATATCAAATCTATTATAATTTAATTAAAAATTTAATTATATTATAGATCGGTATTAAAATGTGTAAAATTATACTTTTTAGTTCTATATTAAAATCTAACTTTATATTGAAGTAATATCACTTGAAATAATAAATAATAAATAATAATAATAATAATAATAATAATAATAATAATAATAATAATAATAATAATAATAATAATAATAATAATAATAATAATAATAATAATATATATAACGTTAAGTTTGTGAATAACCTTCTGTAAGTATTATATTTAAGGTTGGACAAAAATGCCCAATTGAATCGAGCCAAATTTAACCTAACTGTTTGGTTTGGTTTAATTCTAAAATTAAGTTTGGTTTTATTTAGTTTTGAATCAATTGGTTCAGTTCAAGCTCGATTTTTAACCAAAACCAAAGCGAAATCAATTCTAAAATTTCATATAAATCCTTAATATTTATAAAAATTATATTTAAATAAAAAACTTATATTTATTTATATAAATTTACATAAAATTAAAAAAAATTATTATTAATTTTTTAATAATTATTATAGAAATCAGATAATTTAAATAAAAAACTTATATTTATTTATATAAATTTACATAAAATTAAAAAAAATATATATTATTAATTTTTTAATAATTATTATAGAAATCAGAGACTCACGTAAAATATTCAAAAAAGTTTTGAAACCGGAACCTAGGAACCAAAGTGAAATCAAAATGCCATCGAGGAACAAAATGGAACCGAACTAACTTGATTTGGTTTGATTCAATTTTATATTTTATATGTTTCAAGTTCGATTCAATTTTTACAAACATTGAACTGAACCTGATTTTGCTCACCCCTAATTACACTATAGACATTTTATTTAACTATATATAATTAAAATTATGTACAAATAATATATTTTTATACTCATTATAGAACAATTCTTTAGTTAATCTTTTTTGTTCTATGTGAATGAATGTTATAATTAAAAGTGGAGCGGTGACACCTCACATTAATATTGCTAATGAGACAACCATCTTTGAATTGAAGAGGAAGATCAAATATGTAATAATGATTAAGATGGCTCAACATAGTCTCATTTTTTACAGTAATCTTTTAACTAATTATCAAGTCATTGGTCACTTGAATGTGGAAGATTATGATCAATTTACACTTGCTGTTTTGCTTTTTTCCAATGACCCATCATTTCATATCCATGTGTTTATCACATCGATGTATTGTGATAAGTGGAAGTCTGTGACTCTTCAAGTTAAGGAGTCATCCACTGTTTGTGTTTTGAAAGATTAGATTGAGAATATAATTCGAATGATTGGGGTTGATAGAAGTATTATTGAGTTGATAAGAGGTTCAATTTTTATCATCTTGGAGATAGCATGTTAGACAATGATGAGCTATCGTTATATTATGTTAGCCCAAATTCTCCTTATACTGTCTGTAAGCTATTTTAATCAATTATCCATTATTAATAATAATTTTCCTAGGAATGAATGGTTGGAGTTATGTTATTTGAAAAATTTTTAATTTAATAATAAGGCAAATTATTTATTAATAAATAAATAATTTTGACAATTATGTTTGATAGCAAAAAAAAAATAACAATTACTCATGAGAAATATTACAGTGTGAACCGTCACAAATTGTGATATTTTGATGCAATACTGCTTGGTACAATCAATACTCCAATTTCCGTCAAAACCACAAATTACTTCTAATTTTTCTTTTAATTAACATTCTTAAAAAAAAAGCATTGAGATGTTTCTTTATCGGCATAGGCAAACAATTAAAATCATTAGCTGTTCATTATTTAATTTTGAGAAAATTATCAAGAGAAACACTTTGTAATTGTAAAGTGCTTTCATCACTATTTAAAATTTCTTTTTCCGCTAAGAAATAAGAGAATTGTAGTGATAACAATAATCAACTTACAGAAAGGGCAGGGACATACTGTCCACCAAAAATAAAAAGGGTCTTTGATTACTTCAAATGGTCTCTTATGGATACTCTGCCCTCAGTTGTTTCCAGTATCTACCTGCATTTCTATAATTCAAGCTCTACAATACACTTCTTGTGTTGTAATCTCATTTATTAAAGTTGCAAACTATTCCTACAAGTTCAGTTTTCACAGCTATTTAAGTACCTTCCAACTGTTGCTTTTCAAAAGTGTATAACCTTCCAGAATATAGAAGTTATACAAAATTTATAGAAAATACAACATTTGCTATGCACAAGGTTCCAGACAAAAGATAGATAACAGAAGGAGACTTACTGGTTCACGGGACGTTGATGATCAAGCTTATTCTAACGATCAATCCATGACTTAAAACTGCTGCTTTGGCAAGATCAAGCACCCATCTTATACTTGGAAGGGAATCATTCTCACACCTGTTGCATAGCTATGTGAGAAACAAAGATGAAAGAGCAGTAAACTGAATATAAGTACGGGATCGGATGAAAATTTATGCTTAGCCTGGTATGAGTCTGAGCTGAATGAGTAATGCTAAATGAACCCTATTGTTTGACTAAATCAACCCCATTATTTACCTGATAAGAACCTGGGCCTAACAAACTGCAATATTTGTCTAAGTAAACTGCCTATGGAGCAGTGAGCAGGGATTAAATTGTCAAAATTGTGAAAATTACGTCCATTTAATTATTTAAAAAATTTAAGGACGAAATACTTACGTTAAAATTTTTCAAATTTTTTTTCCGCGTGAATAAAACACAAACAAACTACCTATCAATAATGTAATAATAAGGTACTTATTTTTCTTATCCTCTGTGAGCATGGAAATTTAAGTCTCCAAAATCGCGTTAGGGCAAATTTCTACTAAATTGAAGCCAATTTCGCCTAAGTTCCCAGAAATTTCTATGGACAACGCTGCATGTTGACATCATAGAAAATTTTGTTACTTCTATTAAAAGCTTGTCTTTTCATAAATTTAGCCCCTGTTAGTAATTGCATTTTTCTTTATAGATATATAGGTGTATTTATGTATGTATATGTATATTTCTTGCTCCCAAAGAGGAGCGTTTTACGAGTAGCACTTTGGTGCAGAAGTGCGTTTTCCATAATTCTCCCAAAAGTAAGTTGAAAAACACCATTTAAATATAAATTTGGCGTACATAAAATTCAGAAGTGAGGGAAAGTAACATTACACATTTGAATGTGTTTAATGTGAACTATGCAGTGAAACATGGCGCTGATATAACTCTGCGTTCTCAATAACTTCCTTCAGAGCTCCTGGACCTAAATGCTTGAGCACCTACGTCAACAAGCCAAACATAAAATAAGCGCACATGAGCCAGTAGAACATTAAAAGAAAATTCTGGGTTTCGAAAGACAAAAAGAATGTTACAAACATCATGATTGTTATTACTGTTTATTGATTTATCATTGTGCTTATGCGTAGGCATATACTCATTTTCAAAGAAATTTTATGATACGAATTCAGAATATAATCATTTTCAAAGTAATTTTATGATACAAATTCAGAATATACGAGGATCAAGATTAAGTCTGAGTTGTATTCTCTGATACAAAAAAGCAAACTTGTCATTGCAAACTCTAACTCTACCTCAAATATACCATCTCAAGCATACATGGTAGCACTTCGAACAAATTCTAAGTTAGAACTCACTGATTAAGAAATGAATAAAAGAAAATGCCACTTTGATCTTATCATAGATGCTGGAAAATGCGCATACATTACAGCTGTAGATTAGTGGACAGACTTGGATACATGAGGCAATTCTTCCCAGTCTCTCCTCCAAATAAGTTTTGCCACTAAATTATCTTAAGGGTCACACAGTTAGATGCTTATCTTGCCAAGTAATGATGAATGCATTTACTTTTCTAAATGACATAGTAGCCTTCAAGGTGGCTCCAAAAAACAGGAAAGCTGGAGAATGTCATAGTTAAATATTATCGCCAGAGATGTAAGATTGCATTTTTTGTACTACAGTAAAAACTTACAACTTTGATTCTTCCCAGAAACATGAGAGGGAAAAGGGTGGAAACAAGAATCAAACCTCATTTGCATCTTTGAAGCAAGAGAACTCATCTTTCTTTGGCCAACGTACACGCCAGCATCTGAAAACCAAGAAACAAAATAATTAAGGCAAAGAACCCATCAGCACACAGCCAGTACTAAACACATTGGATCAATTAGGTTCTGACTAGGTCAAGAATTTCAGATTTAGCACTATCTAGTCAATCCCACATTGTAAGCATTTGAAGCCTCTAGATTTGAGTTAAGTAGGCCTAGCTAAAATTTTGGGCATGGTCTGTGATTAGCCAATCTCAAGAAGAATGATGAATAATTTCCATACTACGACAAAGGAATTAGTTTACAAATTGAAACCTGTCTTTTCCAAGTCGACGTGCCAGCTCTTCCGCCAAGGCATGGCCGGGTGTATCACCATCAGTTGCCAGAATAATGCGAGAAACCTACAAGTTTTATTGTCAGTGACTTTATCCTTCCAGACAGAAGAAAGGAGCAATGGTGTGCAGAAAAATGCTCAAAAAGGTTCATCTCTCGTCTAACAAATCAAGTATGCATGTCTATTAACTAATATACCTTATCCAAGTGTTCTTTGCAGTTCCAGAAATACCGAAAACCAGTATCCTGCTTCCCACAACAGATAAGAAACAGTAAATAATACTGAAATGACCAAATTCTGAGATGAAGTTGACAATAATTCACATTATATTGCAAGGCAGACTGAAACAGGATTACAGGAAACAGGGAACACTATAAATGAAAAACAAACTGTTAAGCCAATTCCAGTCCCAAACCTTTTCCCGTGGTGGTAACTCTTTGTCAGAAACCTTTTGGGGTGCTCCACAAGGAACACTTATGCAATTATGGAAGCCTGCTTCTTCCACTGAAAGCTTATCTATTTCACCCTCAACCTATGTTCAGTGACAAAATAATATAAATCAGCAGGGAGAGATTCAAAATAATTGGGTAAAAGCAGCCCAAATATGGTGACAGTATTACAATGATGACTTCAGCAGCTTCATTTATGTCATCAAGTCCATAAAACCATTTTATTGTGCCCTTCTCCTGAAATGAAAGCTAGATTCAACTAGAATCAGATTATAGTAAAACCAAACAAATATTACGCACAACAAAAAATACAATAGCAGTTTTTTAATTTACTAAGAAAATTCATTGTCAGCACATAATTAGAGAGAGATACAGTCTCCTAAAGCAAATATTATCAAATTAAAACATCTTCTACTTGAAGCAATAATTAAATTGGTTATATTAAAATATAGTGCTCCAAATTGATGCATATCATCCCCAGCACAATCCTTGATATAACATTCCATTGCTTCAACACGTAAAGTCTTCAAAATCTACGTTATTATCTTTTTTCCACCCACAATTGAACTTAAGACATACCAAACTAAACCAAATCCCAATATCAAAGGGGTTTGGTCCACCCAAATTTAGGTGGATTCAGTTTTTAACATTTAACCAATAAAACTATCAGGATAAGCATATATGATCACTTCAATCCATCCAAGGCAAAAACCATTATTATAATACACTCAAAGTTAATATTCCGCATGCCATCTGTGCAGACCTTCAAAATAGATCCTTGTGTTATGCTTCCATAATCTAGTCTGCATGGCATAACTGATCGTTGGAGTGGAGGGTTTCTCTGTGGCTAGCAGTTCCAACTACATAACTCAAATTTGTAAGGTTTAAATCAGTTGTTAAGGCACACAGTACGGATAATGCCCTTATAGTTCAGACTTGGAACATAGGGGTGATTTCAGGGCTATGGTTTATAAAAAGTTCACCAAATGGTGACTATCCTATCTAAGGTTTGAGAGATACTATTACATTCACCATTCTGCACTTCATTAACCAAATCTAAAACACATTAATATTGTGCTTCATGTGGTTGCTTATAATCAGAGTTTTCACACTTATTTCTTTTCCACTCCATCAGCATATCAACTATGTTTGCTGATTCAGCAATTGAAGGTAAGAATTTGGCTCAAATACCTGCCAAAATTTTTTATCCATGGTTCGGTATTTGCAGCCAACCAGCACCCCATTATGTCTATAAGTAAAAGCTATGACGGCCTGTTGACAAAAAATTTGAAACTGGTTATGAGGATCAGATTGAAAATGCTGAATCTGTCGACATTGAACTTCAAAAGGCAAAATTCCATTAAAGATGTTGACCCATAGTTAACTCCATAAAACACAACTTTGTATTTCACAATGAAATTAACAACAAAAACTAAATAATGAAACAGAATTTGTAAACCCAGTCCCAAGTACTCCATAAAAGCTGAGGACAGATATCAGCATATTAATAACAGCAATTCTGACGCAATCATTATAGCTCGGTTTTTTGACAATCACATGGAAAACTTGGTCCTAGATTACACAATCAATAAATGATAGCTCATCCAATATCCTGTACTGATCAAAGTTTACAGCAAAATACATGAACAAAAAATGCATCCTGCCAAAGGGATTTACAGTAGCTGTCAACAGGTTAGGGTTGCTTTCATATATACAACTTGAACATGAACTCCAATAAACTCCTTCTGAACTATGATTTACATTTTCAGTTGTAGTGTCATTAATAAAAAGTTTATAGCCTCAGGACCAACTGCCATAATTTACAATAATAATGACCAAGTTACTGCAATTAAAACGGACCTGATCAACATATGTTTGCATTACAGAATTTCTCCGCAAAGTTTCCTCAGATATCATCCGTTCACGAAAGTATGCAATTAGCTACAATGAAGACCAACTATAAATAGTTAATTGTCATCAAAACTTAACAAACAAGGAGTCTCGGATTAATACAACTTATGCAAGCTACAAAAGACATTGGCAAGCCCTCAAATATCAAAACTTTCAACAAAAATATAAAGGGAAGCTCACATCGTTGAAATAAAATAGAGATAAGAAGACAAGTCAATCTACATGCCTGCTCACCCAGTGGTTCTAGTCCTAAGCTCTGCTCCATTATTTTTCTGGATGATATCACTTTCCTAACGTTGTTGCTGCCAGAAAAGACCTACAACCAAAGTTATAAATTGGCAAAGAAATTGCATAATGTAGAACAGCAATTAGTAAAACTTTTTTATGGTTGGAAAAAGGAGCTCAAAACAGTATTAGACAGAAGGAAATATTATTTTGGTGTAAGGAATCTCGTACAGAGTCAAAAAGTAAAGTCAAGACTTACATATGCTTCCAAAGTAGGGATGACTTAACGCTTAAGGTTGGAAGCTTGTCATACATGCTTTTACACTCAAGGTGCTTTTCTAAATAATTGTTTCACTTCAAAAGAATCTTTTACAAAAGCACACCCAAATGAACCTCTAGTTTTTCTTCTTTTTACATTCCCCCTTCTTCAAGAAGTAGTCTAATATTTTCAGAGCTAAAATGCCCTCTAAATCAATTTTTGACAAAAGAAAAAAAAGGAGAGAGTCAATTGCTTCTCCAAAACGGACACAAAAGCACTTTCTCTACAATACAATACATACACAGAAGTGCTTCCAACACTACAATATTACTCTCAAGTGCAATATATAGGGACATTACCCGGCCCGCCCATCCACAATCAACTCGGAAACACCTCCACATCGCAAAATCCCTACAAGAACCAGCCCTACAAAATCAACCACCACCCACAAACAATTCCATAAAAATAAAACAATTAAAAGCACTAAATCAGCTTACCCGTCTTCGACTATATGAAGAGACAGACTTCTCTCCATTGACTGACCACCTTGACACTAAGCGACCAACACGTTTGAATATTAAATTTAGCCCAACAATAACAATACAGCAAGATCATAAATTGACATCGAAACAGTAAAAACTGTATACCTTCGGACATAACAAGTGAATATACCGTCCTGGAATACAAGAATCATCGCAATTTATTCCAACAAGCTCCAATTTTCTCTTTACTTCCACAAGTTTAGTGATATCAATACCATTCTGCTTCTCTAAATCCTCCATAATATTACCTTGAACAAAATAAATTGCATATATTTCAGAAATTCAGATTATTATCCTTTTGCTTGCAATTTAATGGGACCAAACGACGAAATTCAAACAAGAATTACCTGGGACGTGCACGGGATAAGAGAGGAGACGTGACCAAACACGGCCTAATCTTCCGGGCGACATTATTGTCGTCGTCGTCGTATTGTAACTGTTAAAGAGCGGAAAGTGACAGTGTTGAATCATAGTAAAAGGCATAGTTCTTCCCCATTTATTGGCTTCAATTGTGCTTTCAAATGAGAAAACCAGCGTTATCAATTACTCAGATATTTCTTCTCCAACAAAAATGGAATTATTTATTTAGTTATTTTTCATAGCTCAGATGGGCCGCTCTGCTGTGTCCTTCAAATTCTGAGGGCAGAGACAAATCGATATTACTTTCCAGGTTTTTTACTTTCCAACGTTTTTCGTTGCTTCGAAAACAAAACGTTTTTTTTTTCTCCCATTGGATAAGGGTGATTATCAAATTAATTCACAAAATTTTTACGTATTTCAAATTCGTCCTGTCTTGTCATCCAAGTATCCAACTCTCACGAACAACAATAATTGTATATTATGATAGCAACTTGAGAATAATATCCTTATCTTATCATGCTATTTAATAAATTTACAAATTAATTAAACAGCTTGAGGGGCCATTATTTTTCAAATAATAAACCAAAAAGAATTTTTTTTTATTTTTTTAAAATTAAAAAAAGAGTATAATATTTTTTTTTAATATTACAAATTACATGGAAATCTCCATAAAGCAATAAATTTTGATCATATTTAATTGTCTTAATCATATCTAATTTTAAAAATAGTAACAAAATTTAATAATGTAAAAAATGTTTTAATCCTCATCATGCGAAAAGTATTAAACAATAACTCACGTGTGAGTGAAGGTAAGAAGGGGTAACGGCAGGTTAATTAAACAATTAATCGCGTAATTAACAGCAAGTAGCCGCCAAACCCAGTAACGGTTTCTGGGAGAATACCCAATCAAAGACATACACGCGTCCCTGATTTCCTAATAGTTAGCAGGTGGTTACTCACATAATCTCCTCTTTTTCTCTCCGCAGAAACCCAAACTCCCCCACTTTCTCCCACTCTCCTCTCTTTCTCTTTCCTTTAATAAACTGTCAGCCGTTTGTATCGTTTGTTAAGTTAATCTATTCACTTCGGTCTGCTCCAATTCAACAAACCAAAGACAAGACATTATCTCCTGTTTCAGGTAATCTCTCTTGTCTCACTTCATTTGCTTCTGCAATTTTCTTTTTTAAGCTTTTGTCCTTCTCCCATGGCGGAATCCCTGGTTTAAGAGAAATAACTTTACTTCAGCTTCCGCTTAAGCATATTGTTAATCAGTCCATCTTTTTCCTCATTGCTAGGTTAATTCACTCATGGCTTTGAGTTTCTGCTCCAACTGGGAATCCCTTCAGCATCTCAACTCAGAAATACAAAGCTGCGGAAGCGATGGCGTCGATGGCGGTGGCAGCAGCTTCCAGCAGCCTCCACAAGTTCCCCAGCTGGTTGAAGACTGCTTTACTCTCAACAACATTAATGGGTTTGACATCCCGGAAACTCTCATCAACCCAATCCTACAACCTGCAGAAGATCTCTTCTACTCCAATCTCCTCCCTTACTTCTCCTCTCCCTCCGATTCCCTCACTTCCCTCTCCCCGGAAATCTTCCCTCTCGAGGATTTCGACCCCTACCAGTTACCAAAACGGCAGAAGAGCTATCCCCCACCTGACAATTTCTTATATGGTTACTTGCCAAATCCTCCGCTGGCACCTGAATTCTTCCCGGAAGTAGTTCTGGCTCCTCCTGCTGACTTCCCAGTTCCGCCGCCGGTAACTTTCAGCTCCGGGAAGACTGAGAATGTGAAGAAACAAAATGGAACAAGCTTGTCTGTACAAAGCATTGCTGCTAGAGAAAGAAGAAGGAAGATAACTGAGAAAACTCAGGAGCTTGGAAAGCTGATTCCAGGAGGACACAGAATGAACACTGCCGAAATGTTCCAAGCTGCTTCCAAATATGTCAAATTCTTACAGGCTCAAGTAAAAATTCTTCAACTCATGGGATTAAAACAGGTAATTAATTTAATTCATAATTTCCTTTCTATTTGATTTATATATAATTTTTTGATTTTGGATACATAATTACAGGAAGGAAAGGAGCAAGCAGATCACGGAGAAGAACTACAAGCGCTTCTTGCTTCTCCAATAATTCAAGAGAAACTGTACTCAGAAGAGAAGTGTTTGATTTCAAAAGAATTTGCAGAAAGCCTAGCAAATGATCCCGAAATCCAATCAAAGCCTGTGATAGTTGAAGGAATCGATCAGTTACTGAGAACTTAAGTAATAAATTTTGGTATTAATTATTAATTATTAATCACTTAATTTGTTGTTGTTTCATTTTTCCATTTCTTCTGTTGTAGCTTTTGGTTGTAAATTTTAATTAACTACCTTAATTAGCTAGCTAAGTAACTCTATTTTTGTGGGGTACTAATTAATTAATCTAACCAATTTCTTGTAAATTTTTCTTTTCCAAGAAATGGATTAGTTTTTTCCCCTTTTGTGTTAGATTATTAATTTATTTGATTATTGATTTGAGATTTGATCCAATTACTGATTTAATTGACAATCCCACCAATTATTTATTAATTTTAATTGATTGATTGTCATAATTTAGATGGGTTTAAACCAATGTAATTACAGAATATAATTTTCTTGGCTTGTTTTCGAATAAGTTATTAATTAATATAAGATATTACCTTTTAATTTCCAATTATTGAAGTTATCAATACAAAATATGTCCAAAGATGTATCAATTATTGCAATAAATGTGTTTAATTTAATTTATTAATTACGTAAAAGTGAAATGCAAAGTAGGTGAAAATAGAAGAAAAGGATTAGATATTGTGAAGCAGCCAATGAGTTTTTACCACGTCAAGATTGTCTACTTCCCCTGGTACCTATTTCTGAACCGACTTTTTGGGAGAAAGAAAATTAATGAAATTACACCGGTTAAAAGAATACACGGGAAGGTTCAAGATAATCCTCTTGTTAAAAACAAAAATATTAGAATTAATCTTAGTAAGGAAATTAAGTGAATTTTTATTCTCTCCTAATTTAGGTGTTGTAAGTACTATTAACTGAATTGCATTGATCATATCATCAGAATAAACAAAAAATAATAATAATTAATAAAGAAAATAGTTATTTTGTTCAAATAATGTATAAAAAGACTAAGGTGGACTTAAGCCACTCTTTAGGCATAAATCTTGGGCTATAATGTAAAAGATAAAAATAAGCTTAAATTTGATGTAAATCAATATAATAATTTTGATTTAGTCACTTGAGAGAATTAAAACCAAAAGATCGAGTATGTGATTAAATTAATATATAAGAAATACAAAAACCCAAAACTTTAGAATCCCTTTTAGGGTTAAAATTTTATTTAATTAAATTATGATTAATTAAAATAATTATTTTATTACAAATATAAATCTTTGAATATCTCTAATAAAATTAAGTTTCAGTTTTATCCCATAATTTATTGATATATATATAAGAGATATATTATCAATTTATTGAAAGTCATCACTTCACCATAAATAACAGTGAAATGATTATTTTATTTTTATTTTTAATTAAAATAAAAAAATAATATGGTTTTAGTCCGTAAACTTTGACAAAATAACAAATCATAACATATTTTAGCCAATTGTAACATTTTAGTTGCTATTGCTATATTTATTATCATTCATTAAAATTCTCGAGAATATAATTTACTTTTTTTCTCCATCATTAAAAAAGTATAATTTCATTGCAGTCAATAAAAAATTCAAAGGATGCACACTGGTTTTCTTGTCACAAAAGTACATCAAATTCTCTTGCCATTTTTTAAAATGAACAATAATAAACATTGTGCGGATTTGCTTGGGCAGTTAATGTAGCTTTCATTGACAATTTTTAGACGTAATTTGGAGAAAATTTGTGTTTGGAAAAAAGAGAAAAAATAATGGCGGTAGCCATGACAGAGAAATTGATAGACAGGGAAAAAATAAAAAATGATAGAAAAGATAAAATGTTAAAATGGAGGTAATGAGAGTGGGGGCATATTTGGAGATAGGAGGTGAAAAAAGGTGACCATGAAGGTGGTAAATTAGAGTTTTATGTTTATATTTATATTAAAAATGAATAGTATAACAATTTATTTAAATTCACTCAGTAGAGGGAAATTTGTACTATATTAATATTTAATAGATTGATGTAATAGTAAGGACTAAATTGTTAAAATTAACTACAGTTTGTTCTAATGTGTTATTTGTCAAAGTTCAAAGACTAAAATGTTAAAACTAAACTCGATTTCCTTGTCGAATAAGAAAGCTATACTCAAAAAATAAATTGAGTAAACTCTCCACGCTAAAAAGAATCCATTCTTATTCAACCTTGAATCCAACCACTTTCACATAAAAAATTATGCACATTATATTCCAAATATGAAGCATACAACCCTACCAAAGACTTTATTCTGTTAAAATGATGAACGTAGAAAAAAGACACCATCAATTACATATAATTATTTTATGAAACATTAAATTTAATGGTTCCAAACTATACCTGAACATAACAACAATGTTCGATGCATCTTTCATGTCTATTGTAGATATTACTTTTCAATAGTTGATTTGGGAGAATTTGGTATGCACTCGTAATTGATTTGAATATTAGGTTTTTGAAGGATAATTGAAGAATGAAAGATATTGATTTTGGAAGAATTTTATATTTTGTGCATAAAGATTACATGAGGGGCATATTTAATAATAACTCTGTTAATCAATTTTTAAATCTTGAATATTAACTAATTAGTAAAAGTCAAGCATCAGCTAATAATGCCAATATATAAAAATTATATTTTTAATAACTTAAATAAAATGTGTCCTGTAAGTCATATGTCACATTCAAATATTAAAATTAAGTATACAATTTCGTATAATTTTTATAATAACATTATTTCTTAAAATGAACTACTAAATAATTAAATTATTTTGACAACCAATATATACTTAAACAATAATAAAATTAACAATATATTTGTTAATTTTTGAGGTTTAATTCACATTAACATTATATATATTGATTACAACTGATTCACATTATAAGGCATCTTATATTATATCTAATTATTCTTCACTAATGTCACAGATTTATAGTAACAAAACTATAAAATTTAAATTAATTTAAAATCTTAAAAGAATAAATATACATCATGTACTTTAGCAATTATTTAAAAGATAACTTATTTTATGAATCTTCTAATTCGACAAAGATAATCCATAATTTCTTACAATTTAAATCAATTCATATGATATGCATTTGTACATAGTTAAAAAAAATGATAAATATGTATATTAATGTTTTTCGAAATTAAGTTTATTTAAAAATTAGTAAAAATAAGGAGATATTATAATAAATTATTTTGTTATTGTTTGTGTGTTATGTAACATTGGTCAATAATAATATTGACCTTTTATAAAAAAATTACATATTAATTTGATAAATTATTTTTAGCTATCTATTAAAAATATCCAAAGTTTGTTAGTGTATTCTTGAAAAATTCTTAATGTTATTGAAAATGTTGCTTTTTATTTATTTTCTATAACGAGTAAACGCAGTCAAATTTATTACTAGTGCAAATGACTTCTATTAAAATATGGGGAATTAAGACATATTTCTCTTTAAATTCAAGAACCCCTCACATAGATGGAAGGTTTGGAGAAATCCACACATATTTCTCCGAAACCATCAATTGACTTTCACATAACTGAATGTTAGATGATTGTTAAATCTATGAGCATTTTAGTAAAACAATGGTTTTCTTCAAATTCATGATAATATTTTTTCAGCCTTAAAGTCTCGTTTAATCCTTAACATTTAGTTTAATATTCTCATTAGTCCTATTAGTTTTAAAAATATTTCTAAAAGTCTCAACTTATAAAAAATAACAATTATACCCCTATACAATAATAGTTATTTAAGAAAAATAACTAATACATTACCTCTAAATTTGATAAAATAATATATTTACGTAAAATACATTCACTGAATTATTTATTATTTTATAACATATTAATAATATAAATATTATTAATATATTATAAATTTATTCATTTTTCATTGACATTTTATTTTTATTATTTTATTTATATTTTAACTATATATATATATACATAGTTCAAAATATTGTAAAAGATTTGGATAAATAATTTAAAATCTAATATCCAATTTTTAAAAATTTTTTTAATTGTTTTACTTTTCATTTTGTCTTCTTATGTAGAGTTAAATCTTGAGGGCATTTATGTCTTTTTAATAAAAATAAATACTCAACTAACAGTCTAATAGTAAAAAGGGGGTATGTGTGAGTTTTTTCAAACTTGTCATTTATGTGTAAGTTTTCTAAACCTCCTCAAGGGAGATATGTGTTAATTTTTGATTAAAATATTCATATTATTTTAATATTTGTGTTAACCAAATTTGCTATACAATGTCACCGATGTTTTTAAATTTTGATGACAAGTTAACCTAGTCAACAATAAGGTTGGTGCCAATATTTCGCTTCAATATTTTTATATGATTTTGACTTTAATGTTGTCTACATATGATAGTTCATCAAAAACAAAATTGGTTTTTCAACAATAATTTATCATAATCGAAAATAATATTGGTGCCAATATTTCTCTCCAATATTTCTATACGATTTTAATTTAATTTCGACCACAAGTTATTCTGGTTAAAAATAGGTTAATATCCTGTTAGAAATACTATTTTTTTTCGGTAATAAAATAATTTTCATAAAAAAAATTTATGGTTTTTCGACAATGTTAATGAAACAATAAAAAATAATTTTGTATTTTTGATGATGAGTTATAGTTGTTACAAAAGTTATTTGCACTAATATTTCCCGCAAAAATATTTTTATTATTGATTGCAATTTGTATTATTTCTTGCAACCACATTGTTGTAAAAAGTATATAATACTTTTTCTTTTTTGATGACTTAACTTTTGTTGTCGAAAATGATGTCATTAATGTTGATAATTTAAAGCAATCGAAAATAGTTAGTCAAAAAAACATCCCTTCTTATAGTTAATTATAAATATTACAATTATAATTATTTGGTACTTATTTTGTAATTATATTATTCAAAAAAATAGAATATTAACCAAAATACCGTCCTAATGTTTAGACAAATAGATAAATACTTTTCTTCATATTTGAGAAAAAAATAAATATTTCTAAAATTTGAACAAATATACAGGTATCCTCCTTAACTTTTATTTCCATCAGTTAACATATTAGGTTATTTTTATTTGTATCTATAAATTTTTATAGAATAACAAATAATATAGTATATTTTTCAATCATACAATTTAATTCTATTTTAATATTTTTCACAATATATTTTATTCAATTATAATAATTTAGTTCCTATTTAATATTTTTAAAATATATTAAGGAATAAATAAAATTTTTCTTTAATTTATTATATCAATAAAAAAAAAAAAAAAAGAAAATACTATTATTAAAAAAGGGTTAATGACATGTGAGTTTTTAAAATTTAGCCTATTAACCTAATTAGTCCTAATAATTTCAAAAATGACTATAAAAATCCTAATTTATTAACAATTAATAATTCTACCCTTAGAGATATTAACAAATACCCTATGATACATGAGAAAATGGTAGACATCCTTTGCAGTTTTAGAAGTGGTAGATACCCTCTTAGGATATGGAAAAATGACAGACATCCCTCTAAAGTTACTATGTAATTATGTAAAATAATTATTTGCTCTTATATATTTAAAAAACATATAAATTGAATATTTTAACTCTATTACTAATACATAATGACCAATATATCTTTATAAATAATTTTTTAACTATTATGCGATCAATATTTTGGATAATTAGCTTCTAAATTATTATTATTTTAAATAATTTTATTTTCATTGTATTAATAATAATCAATTTTTTTAGAATATTTGGTTATAAATTATATAAATTGTTTCAATTATCAATTAATATTAGTTACATATGAATTATATAAATATTCTCAAAATTGTAAATCATACAAACAATTATGTATCCCAAATATTAGATTAAATAAATTGTATTATTTATAATATTTTTATATATAAATCCCAAATATTGAATATTGAATATTAATTTATCAAAAATATTTCCAAAATTATGATTAATATAATTCAATAATAATTGAGAATATTTGGTTATAAGTTCTATAAAATTGTCATATTACTTTAATTATTACATTAATGAAAATATATTATGAATACATACTAGTCAAAAATTATTTACATATAATCCAAATATTGAGAATAAAAATATTTAATATAATAATAATTAGATGCTAATTATACAAAATATTGAATACACAATAATCAAAAAATAAATTATAAGGTTATATTGGTCATTATATATTAGTAATAAAGTTAAAATGTTTAATTTATGTGCTTTCCAAATATATAATTTTTATTTAATAATAAATTAGAATTTTTATAATTATTTTTGAAATTATTAGGACTAATCAGGTTAATGGGTTAAACTTTAAGAACTTATATGTTATTAATTCTTAAAAAATTTCAAACAATAAGTTAAACTGAACCTATATGCTAAACCTTAAAACCTAAATCATAAAACCAAACTCTTAAACCCCTAAATCCTAACTCAAAAGCCAATTGATATCCAAAGGTAGAACTACAATGTCAAAAATTTGCAGTACCAAATCCTCTCATATGCTAAAGTTAACTCTGAAACTTTAACTCACTATTCTGATCCTTTTTCCAGCGAGTGCAATCTCACCTCCCAAATCAAAACACTCCTCTCTCATTTATCCATACTTTGAGGTATGTTTTACAATATTTCAAGTTGAAATTGGCTCGAATCAAGCAATTTAAATTCAAAGAACTATTCATGCTATAGTACCCTCGAATTTGATTTCATCTTCTAGGCTTTTTTCCTATACCTCGGCCAATTATATTGTGATAAATTGATGTCAAGGCCTTTCGAGAACATTTACATGCATTAGATTGTGATTTCTTATGTTTTTTCGGAAAATTCAAACTCTACTACAGTGAATTTGTTCATGCTAAAGTGTGTTTAATCTCTACAGTAACTGTTAGGTATAGTTTGATTGATCTAAATAGTAAAGTTTCTACAGCATTAAAAGCTACAGTATCGAGTCTTGGGATTGCACCATCAACAATGTTCTACAGTTTGGGTCTACAAGATTAGTCCAGCAGTGGTGTTATGAGAATAGGTTAACTATTTGGTCAATAGTGTCCTGCTATAAGATTAGGTCAATAGTGTGGTCTTTTATTAGTATCTCTACAGCGGGCTTCTATTACTATTTCTATGATACATATGCTACAGTATTATACCGTGGATTTGGTAGTTTCCTGCATTCCCATGCTTGCTCCAAGCTTCGACAGTGGCCAGCCACCACCGCCTCTAGACCTTGTTATTAATTTCCCTCCACTTTTGACACAACAACAATTTTGAATGCTAATCCACGATCATGCAAATCTTTCGTGGATGCCATTTCAAATTCTCGGGGTTCCAATGAAGTAGACAACACTTTATGGAGCTAAACCTACATTTTGTTTCACCTCACAGGAAGTCAGCATTATGGCCATCCCCTTCAAACTTACATTGTTTAGAAAATTTTTGTTTGGCCATCCTTTAATACTGGTTATTTGAAAATTCTTCCTCTCACTTCAACTGAAAAGAGATTGCGACATTTTCCTTCTAAACAACTGACACATTCTGATCAAGCAATATTATACCATGGTTTCTATATTGCAGGCATACTACGTTAGTGGCAAGTTCTTGTCCATTTTTCAGTAAAATAATGGCTAGTCAATCTCATCACCCTTACAGACTTGTTCGATATGAAAGTCCTTATAGCTTGATATCATGTTCGTGAAATTTGGAGTTGGTTTTAACCTCTATAAACTATTTAAACTAAACCCATATTTTTGCTATAGTTTCGTTGCCTAAAAATAAAAAACTTCATCTTTATTTTTCAGTTACTAAATGGTGAACACATTCTCACTCCCATCACAGACCTATTTCTCATCATTTTCACTATATTTTAATATCTTACTTGTGAAATTTGGTGCTGATTTTGGCCTTTAAACATTGTTTAAACTAAACCCAGATTTCGTTACAGTGCATCACACAAAATTTGAAACCTCATTCACTTTTCAAACTAGCGTTTCGGTTAGTGGCATTGTACCTTTAGCATGAAAGTATTCTCCATTAAATTCCCTACGATTTGATATATTATTCATGTAATTCAAAGTTGAAATAAGCCATAACAATGTCCTTTGTCCAACGGTTCTGCCGTTATAGTTTGAAATAATATCGCACAATAACTCTAAGTAACAGTCCATATTGCTACACTATTTCTAAAAAGTTGGAGTACTATATTTGCCACAACCACCTAATATTTTCCTTCCTGTATCAATAGAGTTTTTCGGTAAATAGAAGCACTGACTTGTTATAGTTACATCAAACTATAATTGTCTTTGAACAATGTGACTAGTGTCTATAAACAGTGATGATGAACTATAGCTCGTCGAGCAATATTGCCTCCATATGTGAACAATACCCTAAATTTGCTATAGTCTTCCCCTTCGACTTTGTTTTGACACTTATGCCCTGATGTTTGTTCTCAACGTTGACAATGGCTGATCGCCATCGCCAGCGAACCTCAACAGGGATTTTTTTCCACTTCCGTCAATGCAACGAAACCCAACTGCATATCCACGACCTTGTAAATCTTTTATATATGTCATCTTCGACTTGTTAAGTTCTAAACCCACCATTCCATTCAAGCCAATCTCGCTAAATAAAGGCGAGCCAACAGTCCTCTTTACTAAAGAGGAAATCTAGACCTGGCTATCCCGTTCAAGTTATCACTGGTTGAGAAATTTTTGTTTGGCTGGCCTATAATACAGGTTATTTGAAAATTCTTCCTTTTTCTTGGACTCTGAGGGGATTACCACGTGTCGTTCTTGGGCAATCAATATATCTTGATTAGGTTGTAGCTCGAGGAGAATTATAATAAGATTTAGCCACGACAAACATAGTTCGTTAGTGGCAAGTCTATGTGTATTTTTAAGTGGTCACCTATCATTGCTTTGAGGAGTTTCTTATCTTTGTCTTTCCTCTCATTTTATATTATTTATTATATGAATGCCCTATTCTCTATAGTTGCAGCTATTAGAAAGTCCCTTTAGATAAATTAGGACACGACCTCGCTCAATAGGCTTTCAATCGCCAAAGTATTCGTAGAGTATGATGTTTCACAACCTTTAATATCAAGACTTTGAGTCAGGGAGGGTGATGAGGGTTTTCAATAGAATATAATATTTGAGATAGTCTCACCTTATTGTAGGGTATGTAGACACGTGGGTCACTCTTGATATAAGTGTTACATTGTCAGACTAGAATTAAAGACTGTATCTAACCCTAATCATACAAACATTACACAGGCTCAAGAGAAGATGGGAAGACAACACCGAATGATAAAGAAAAATAGTCGATAGAGATTGCTAAGCCCCGATACATAATTAAAGCCGACCATAGAAGATAGATAGGTACACACACGATATCAAAGACTAATATGAAGGTTATAGTTACTTATGATCCACTAGTGTTGCAGGCTGCTTATGATGAGACTTAAGACATCACAAGTAAATAGGAGTAGTTGGTGATAAAGGCCATTCAGGAGACATCATAAGAGGCTGTTACCTTAGAGAATGTTGACCTAGAAATGAAGGCCATTACTTTAGATACCATAAAAAGCCCTAGGGTCAATACAGTGCATAGAAGATACTATAGATTGCAGCCATTACGAAGAAGGTTGATGAGACCATGTATGTGAGGGTTAACACAGAGTTAACGGATATACTCGAGCTTGATGCTCTTGTTAGATATGTGGATACTAACCACACTACAGAAGACCGAGATCTTAGAGATGGCACAAAAGTAATATGAGACCCTTATCTGACTTCGAGTGCACAGGAACGGAGATGTTGAGGGCTAGAGTCACGGTGCTTTCACCTCAGAGTACTTGTCGATCTAATCAGAGGCTTCGTGCAGCCTCTACCTTTTCTCGATAATTAATTTCCTCATTTAGAACATTCGGGGGATTATCAAACCCCTTATAATGCAAACATTGAGCAAATTATTCTGGATGTACAGATTATCATTGATTTATGTATTAAAGCCTTTTGTTGATGCAGGTAAATCAGATCACATGAGAGCTTGGCTTAGGATAAATTACGTAGTTTCTTCCTACTCTTGCAAGATTTGGGTTTTTTGGTCAGCCTATTTCTTGATTGAGGTAGTGCAGAATGTGGGATAGGTGCTACATTGCCAATTTTATAAATCTTCCCTCCCTTACCTTATTTACGTTTTTTTTTTTTTGTTTATGCTAATTACTCTACTTCTTTAAAGCTTGATTTATGGCATGTACTATTGTCCTTTGCTAGAGGTATGATGACTTTTAGATGGTTGTGGGTGATTTTAATGTTGTATAGGCACACTCTGAGATTTTTGGCAGAAATCCTTAGTCACAAACAACTTTATTCTAACCCTGCTAATAGGAGATGACAACGTGGACATTTGCTGGGAGCCTGAGTGAAGGAGGTTAAAGAGGTGGTTCTCTCCATTAATCAAGATAATGCCTTAGGACTAGACGGATTCTCAGTAAGTTTTACCAATCTTGTTGGGATATTATTAGAGATGATCTTCATGTTGTTGTCATAAACTACTTTAGGGGGTCAGGCATGCCTGAGTGTTTTCAAAGCACTATTTTAATTCTACTGTCTAAGAAGACTTATCCATTTATTTAGGTAGATTTTCGACTTATCTTCCTTATTACCTCGTATTATCTTGTCTTTTTATAGTGGATTTGTCACTGGTAAAGTGATTCACGATAATGTCTTACTAGCTCAAGAGTTGGTGTACGATTTAAACTACGCTCACGCAAGGGTAATATTGTGCTAAAGCTTTACATGGTTAAGGCATATGATAGGATGTCTTGGTCCTTCATTATTCCAATGCTCAAGAGTTTTGGCTTCTCAGATCGGTGGATTTCTTTAATCAAAAGAGCTGTTGTGGTCTTTGGTTATCGGTGATGGTGAATGAGGCCCTCCATGGTTTCTTCTAGTCACAAGGCAAATTTAGGTCAAGAAATCCCTAGCCCTTTACCTTTTCATCATTGTCGCAGAGTTTTTATATAAAGGCTGAGACGACTTAAACTCAAAGTACCCATCTATGGCATATCGCACTAGCACCTCGTTAACCATCTCGGACTTGAGTTTCATCGATGATATCGTGATATTTAATAATGAAGACAGAGCCAATCTTCATAGAGTGATAGATTTTTTATGCCACTATGTAGAAGTTGCTTTTGGCTTGGCTGATTAACTAGCCCAATACGATCTCATAATGGTGTAAAAAATCTATCATCCTCTAAAGATTGGCCATGTCTCTATTAGAAAATATTATGATATCATTAGTAAAACTCAAGTGTGAGAGGGTCAATGGGGCATTGGTGTGATACGTTATGGATAGGTATTTAGAATATAATTCGTCCAAGTCTGTGGATAAGAACTCTGAGGTAATGACAAAAAGGTAAAATGATAGGGGATCACCTTGCCTGAGACCACTATGTGATTGAAAAAAATTATAGAGGACTTTGTTCATTATCACCAAAAACTGAAAACCTATAACAACTCTCCAGATCAAAGAAATCCACTGGTATGAGAAGTAAAAACTCCTAAGCATCTAAATGATAAAGGGGTAGGACATCCTGTCATATGCCTTAGCTATGTCGAGCTTTAGTACGATATTACTCGGCATGAACGACGGTTCAAATTGTGCGCTAACTTTTGAACTAGCAAGACATTATCATGAATCACTTTGTAGAGAATAAATCCATTTTGAGAAGGCTAGAGAATGTGATGCAATAAGGATGATAGATGAGATACGAGTATTGTTGTCAATATCTTATTGCTCGCATTACATAAATTAATATATCGAAAATTTGCCTAAATAGATGGAGAGGTTTTCTTAAGCAGTAAGACTAAGATAATGCTTTGGAAACTCCAAGGCATGGCTAACTTCTTCAAGTAGTATATGACAACAACATGAAGGTCATCTCTAATAATATCCCAACAGAACTGGTAGAACCTATTGTGGAAGCCATCCGGTACTCATTGATAACGTGCTCTGAAAATAACTAACTGTAGAAATAGCAATAGTAGAGGGATCAGAGATCTATGTGGAATTGACTCCCTAAATTCGATGAACATAAGAAGAGTGCTACTTATTGCAAATCATAATGTGGAAGAATTGTGTGTAGGGTCTCCCTCACAGATCCACTTGACATTAAACATTTGCCTTAGAAAGGACTCCACGTAAATAAAGGCATATTGCAGCCAAGCCCTGGCCTCAAAAAAGGAAGCTCTATCTTGAGCCGAGCTTGAAAGGTTGTAGATGTGGCTCCTTCTTAATAACCTCCTCCTCAACCTCCCAAACCCTCTGAAAGACATTGTTGAAGACCTCTCTATTCCCAACTTTCAATCGAAGCCTTAATTGCGTAAGCTTTTATTGAAAGTGAACCATGCCTATGCCCAATATTAAAGACAACAAGTTCTGTCTGATAACATCCTGAAATCTTAGGTATTGGAGCTAAGCGTGTAAGAATCTGAATTTACATGGTCCTTTAATCATACTATACTTTAAGGAAATCAATAGGAAAGAATGGTCAAAAGTTGTCTGGTTTAGGTAAGAAACATTGAAAATAGCAAAATAACCAGCAAATGAGGGGTTTGTCACTACCTTGTTAAGGCATCACCTTGTCCTACCATTAGTCATGTAAAAAGACTACTAGTAAAACTCACATCCTCTAATCCACACTCTATAAGCGCTAGGTTAAAGGAATCAATAACTATCTGTGACTAAGTATTCCTAGAAATAACCTCAAAGTGAGCCTAAACAATATTAAAATCTCCTTCAACCATTCAAGGACCCATCCATACTCTAACAAAAGACACTATTGCATCTTATAAATCAACTTTAAAAAAGCTAGAGCAATTAGCATAAACAAAAGAAATATAAATAGGGTTAGGGAAGGAAGATTGACAAACCAGTAATGTAAAAAGATTGAGAAACTAGTAATGTAGCACCTGTCTTATATCCTACATGACCTTAATCAAGAACAAAGCTGATTGAAAACCCCAAATCTTCCCCAAGTAGAAAGAAGCTGTGCAATCTATCCCGAGTCAGACTTTCATGTGATCTAATATGATTGTATCAACAAAAGGCTCCAATACAAACAAATTAGTGATAATCTGTGCATTTAGATCAATTTCCTTAATCTTTACATTGTGGAGGAGGGGTTTTGATGATCCTTTGAATATTCCAAACGATGGAATTAATCATCAAAAGAAAGAGGTAGAGGCTACGTGAAGCATCTAAATGGATCAGCAGGTCCTCTAGGGTGAAACCATTATGACTATGGCCTTTGGCATATTCGTCCTTGTGTACTCGGAGTAAGATGAGGGTTTTTCCTTACATTCTATGTTGTCTTTTGGATCTCAATCTTTTATAATATGGTTAGTAACCATCCATCTAATAAGAGCATTAAGTTTGGGTGTATTTATCGACTTTGTGTTAAGCCTCACATGTATAATCTCGTCAGCCTTCTCTGTGATGGCCACAACCTATAGTATCTCATATGTAGTGTCCTCTTACACTGTGTGAGCCCTCTCTGTGATAATGGCCTCCTGTGGTGTCTCAGTAATGGCCTCCATCTCTGGGTTGGCACTCTTTATAGAAGTGGCCTATTATGGTGTCTCTTGACTTGGCTCTATCACTGGCTGCACTTATGCACCTATTACATCCTGAGTCTTGTCGTGAACATTATGTTATACTAGTGGATCTTGAGTAATTGTAAACTCTTTGCTAGTTTCTATAGTCATGTGTGTGCTTGTCATCTTTTATGGTCGGTTTTAATGATTTATTAAGGCTTAGCAATCCCCATCAAGTATTTTTCTTTATCATCCGTTGTTGTCTTCCCATGTTCTCTCGAGTGTATGTGATGTCTGCATAATTGGGCTTGGATACAACCTTTAATTCTAGTCTGGCAATATAACACTCGTCTCGAGAATGATCGAAGTTTCTCCTACCCCAAAATAAGATGGGACTCTCTTAAATATGACTTCTTGCTAAAAATCCTTGTCGCCCTCCCCGATCAAGAGTCTCGACATCCAAGGTTGTGAAACATTATACTCTAGCAATTAAAGGCCTATTAAGCGAGGCTGTGTCCTAATCTATTTTAGTGGTTTGCCGATAGCTATAGGTATAGAGAATAGGGTGTCCTTACAATGCATAATATGAACTAGTAAGAAAAAAATATATATCTATACCGAAATGATGGAAGACTCCTCAAAGCAATGAAAGGTGGTGAACTACTTAAAAATACGTATGGACTTGCAGTTGACTTATTATATTTGTCATAGCCAAATCCTGTTGTAATCCTCATCGAGCTGCTACCTAATCATGATGTGGCAACTGTCTAAGAGTAACATGTGGCAATCACTTGTAAGTTTAAGTGTTAGGAAAAATTTTCAGATACCCAGCATTGTTGGCGAGCTAGACAAAAATTTTTAAACTAGTGATAGCTTGAATGAGATAGCCATGGTCTAAATTTCCTCTTTAGTAAAAAAGACTGCTAGCTTACTTTATGGAGCGAGGTTGACTTGTGTAGAATGACGTGGTTTGGAACCTAATGAGTCAAAGACGACATCCATGAAAGATTTGCAAGGTTGTGAATATGTGGTTGGGTTTCGTTACATCGACAAAAGTGGAGGAAAATCCATGTAAAGGTTTGGCGGTGGTGGATCAGACATCTAGGCACATGTGTCAAAACAAAGTTGCAGGCATTGAGCAAATTTAAGGTTCATTGTTCACATGTGGCGGTCACACTATGCAGTGAATTATTATTCACAGTTATTGTTTTTGGATGGTTACTGTTTGCACCATTCAATAGCGATTTCAGCGTCTCCATAGTAAAGTGACAATACGTTTTACTAGAAAGCTCTATTGGTGCTGGAAGAAAAATATTGTGCAATGATGGCAAGTATAACACTGTAGCTTTTTAGAGATAGTGTGGCGGTGTGGAACGTTACTCGGAATTACTGAGTGATGTTGTTTAAAAATATTACAGCTTATTATGAGGTTCAATTGGATTAGGTTTGGACGACCTATTTAAATTCCGAGTTAGATGAATTATATATCAAATTTTAGGAAATTTGATGATGAATACAATCAAGCTGAAGGTGTGATGCCATTCGTCGGAAAGTTGCCCTGAAATGTGAGTGAAGTTTTAAATTCTTGGTGGTGCACTGTAATGAATTTGGGTTCAGTTTAAACAATGTTTAAAGATCAAAATCAGCACCAAATCTCACAAGTAAGATATCAAAATCTAGTGAAAGTGATGAGAAATAGGTTTGTGATAGGGGTAAAAATGCACTTGCCATCTTGTGACCAAAAAATGAAGTTAAAGTTTTAGATTTTTAGGCGATAAAACTGTAGCGAAAATTTGGGTTTGGTTTAAAACGGTTTTTGGGGGTTGAAAACAACTCCAAACTTCACAAATAATATATCAAACTATAGCAAATTTTATATAGAACAAGTATGTGAAGGCAGTGACATTGCACTCATCAGCATTTTGCCAAACAATGGAGTTAAAGCGCCACAAGTACTATGGTGATGGTTGGAAATTTAAGAGAATTTTTTTTTTTTATTTAGGGTTTATGGTTTAGGAAGTTTTAAGGAGCAAATCTATTTAGATAAGTCTTTGCCATTTGAAATCACTTAGATGCATTAGATTAGGTTTTTATCATTTTTTTGGATTAGATTTAGAAAATTTAAAAATTTAAAATCTGTTAGAGTGTTATCTAAAGTAGTTTTGATCTAAAGTGATTGTTTTAGTTACAGTGATTTTGATTTATATAGTAACCATTTGAGCTATAGTGTTCAACAATATCAAGTGCACAGTGTTGAGTGGTTTGAGTTAAACAATGTCGGTTTATTTACACTAGAAAATAGTACCACAAAGTAATATGATCTATCCTAAGGCGGACTCTCGTGGTCTTTAATCCCTCAACATTAATGAAGGGCTCTAATATGCAAAATAAAAATAATCTATGCATACGGATTAATTTACCCAATCTTTACATTGCGAGGGGTTTGATAATCCCTTGAATGTTCCAAATGAGGAAATTAATCACCAAGGTGAGGAGGTGTAGGCGGCGTAGGGGGAACTACCATAGCTTTCACCAAAGGAATCTACGTCTATGTATAATGGGTGTCGGGCCTGTTATACTTAGAGTCATTTAAGAATCTCCCTTCGTCGTTTGAATCATCGCTGGAACTCACCTCTTCAGTAATATGGCTCACACTTACACGGTCGATAGGAGCATCCAACTTAGGAATGTCTGTAGACTCGGTATTAAAGTTCACATGTATAATATCTAAGGAAACAATGGCTAAGACATTCTCTGCACTAATATCCTCTCGAGGAGTGTTTGCAATACCCTCAACGACCATGGCTCCCTTCTCAACAGAAGTAAGATTTTGAGCCTTGATGCTAAGGTCATTGCCCTGAATTTGAGTAGTAGAATTATTTGCATCCATATCTACAACACGTCTTTGGGTTAGGGTTATCTGCCTTGTCCCCATGAACAGAGATAGCGACCTATTCTCGATTCTTCTCACAGATATCTATATTGTGTTACTTGTTCTTGTTCCTCTGTTATTGGCCTTGACTATATATTTAGGGTTAGAAAACCTTTTCAGCTGAGACCCCTTCCATTTTCAACATCATTTCCTTTGTCCTTGGTTTTGACCAAGTTGGAGTGATTTTGCTTAGTGGTCGCCCTCAACTAAGGTTTGGTGATGAAACAATTATCTTGTGAATGGCCTAGATGCTTATATGCAATATAATGCTTGGATATATCGCACTAAATAAGAAATCGGGCAACAAATGGCCTGTTAACAGTGGCTAAAGCATGATCAATCTTTAGCAGATTCTCAATGACTACAGCAATTGAATGAAGTGCTTGTCTACAATACATAAAATGTACTGGAAGATATGGTAGAGAGACTCAATTTAGAACTAAGGGGATTCCTTAGAGCATTGAGCGGCCATTGATGTACCAAGTCTGTTAGAGCTATAACCTAGAGTAGTCCTCCTCTAAATGCAATTTGATCGATATACATCAGTTGTCCAATAAAGACATTAGGGACGACCCCTTCAATCTAAGTTTAACAAAGAACTTGCGTATCACATTCATTGGGAGGCGGCCAAATGAGAATTTTCCAATAAGGGAGAGCTTCAGCAGGATGGCTATTAAACTTATTTCTTCTAATGTAAAATAATCAACTTGCTCGTCTCTGTGGAATGTGGCGAGCCTGGCAGGTATGGCATGTTTGAACTTATGAGAATCGGCAACAAAATCTATAAATGATTTATGTTTATTCCTGTTGGGTTAAGGATGACGGTCGAATTGGTAGGTTGACGAGACGGTAGCAGAGGAAAGTTCGAAGGCCACTGTCATTGCTCAAGAGGGCTACGAGAAGCAATCAAAATCTTTTTTTTTTTTTTATGTCAATAGAGCGGTGGGGACAAATAGTAGTGTATAGATGAAAAGTACTACAGCACACGAACAGATACTATTTCAATCAAATTCAAAGTTGGACAAACTTTAGCACAAACACAAACAAGTACTATAACAAGCAATTTAAAGATTGAACACACTGTAGCATGAACAATTCTAGTATAGCACATCAAATTTTCATTAGAAAATCATGATCAATTGTTTCAGATGGTTGCTAATATATTCCAACTTCAATATATAGTGATATAGCTTATCGAAATTGAAGAAGAAGTCTAAAAGGAGGAGTGGTTTTTGAAGTTACTGTAGTGTGAATAGTAACATGAACCTTCAAATGGTTGTTGTAGGCCAAAATCAGCGTGAAAATAACAAAAATGGTTGCCTACAATAGATCGGCCATCTTTGAAGTTGATGGTATGAGCTTCTTTTCTAAGGAAAAGTTTTAAGCTAATCAAAGGTAGTGCGATTACGGATTCATCAGCACAGCTAGAAGCTATTTTCTTTGAAATGGGTCACTGTGAGTTGTTCATTTATCCTTTCGCCTATCTGAGCCTTTCTTCTCCTCCCAGTGTCCTAGATTTAAAAAAGAGGTATACTTTCGAGAAGTTGTCAAACCTTGACTGAAAGGGGAGAGAAGCTTTTGGCTCAACCGCGAAGAATAATAAGGAGACGTTAGATATATTAATTGATTTTAGTATTGGGTTGTATGCTTTAAAAGAATTTTAGAAGTATTATAAGGGTGAATATAGTATCAAATGTGAGCTTATTTATTTAGTAAGATCCAAAATTAGCCTCAAGTACAAAGGTTTTAGAAAGGGAAAAGGATTATGGAAATCAAATTATCTAAGCTCAATTTTGAACCTTTCCTTCTTCTGCTTAGCTCACAGCTTCATAGATTCATTAACCTAATCCTTTAACATAGACCTATTAGCTCGCTATTGACTTTTAGTTATTAGTATATCTCCCTACCTGGATTCGCTAGCAATATAGGTAGTTATTCCTTCTTGATAGCCTAACTATCTACTCTAAGCAATAAAATCGACAAAGAAAGCATTTGAATCAATACGGCTCTAAAGACTTTCTTGGCTTATATACTTCAAGCATTTCAATACTATATATATAACTAGAATTACAACTATTATTCATACTTACAATAGAGAAATTATTTAAGCTTTATGAGTTAATCTTCATCATGAATGCGATGGTGCATTTTGTGATCGCGGGTAAAAGGGTGGTACCTAAGATTGATATGCTAAATACTACAATCATTCTTGAACTAAAGTAGAAGATTGCAGAAGTTATAATGACAGTTATACTCAACAAAATCTCATCTTTAACAATAATCTTATAACCAATGATCAAGTCATTAGTGAGCTTAACTTGGTAGAATTTACTACACTCACTCTTGTTGTTTTACCCTTTTATAGAGACATATCATTTCTCATCATTGTGACGTTTATAATGGATCTGGAAAAAAAAATTCCTCTAAAGGCTAAGGAATCAACTTAGTTTTTGGTTTAAAGAAAGAAACTGAAAAGATACATAATGTGACTTTTAGTTATCTTGAAGAAAATATAGTGGATGATGATACATTCTTTTTATAATATATTACCACGTTATCTCATATTAAATGTAGAATCGGACAAAATAATCCAAAACTCAAAAAACTAAACTAGACTGGACCGAAACAACAGGCTCGATTTGATTTTTAAATAATACTCATTCAGTCCAGTTATGATTTTAAAAAATTTAAAATTTTCAGAATAATTTTAATTTTGATCCAAAAAACTCGGATTAGATAAAAAAATATATTTCAATATATTTTATTATCAAAATAACGTCATTTCATATACATTTTATCATTAAAACAACATTATTTTGTGAAGATTTAAAAAATTGTAAAGAAAACCAAAATCTAAAAAATTGAATTGGACCAAACTAGAACTAACCGAATCAATTTGATTTAAAATATATTTGGTTTGATCTTGGTTCAGTTCTAATTTTTATTGAATTCCATCCATTTCCAAAAAATAAAAATCTGAAATTCTAGTTTTGACGAAATCTACCCCAAACTAGATTATATTCACCCCTAATTAAATGCAATTTAGTCTAATTAGTTCTATGATATTTATTAGTTATTTTAATTAATTAATTAATTAATAATAAGTTTCTATAGAGGAACATGTAACAATTTACCTTTTCATCAGCAAAATTTATGATATTTTGTCTTTGTAAAAATTAAGTGTCCATCTTTTATTAGTTTTTATTCATTATGTGTTTAAATAACTTTTTTTTATTGTTCTGATCATAAAATTTTTTTAAAAGAATCTGTTAAAAAGAAATATTTAAAAAAGTGATAAGGTAAGGAAAAATAATCTATCCATTGTAAGTTAATTTGATTCCTAAACAATTAATAAATTATTCATACAATAATATAATTTATTTTTGGACCCTTTTTTCTGAAATTATGCTATTCCAATACTCATGTAATTAGTCTAATTTATTTTCTTTTTTCCCTTAAAACTGACCTACTCTACAGAAAAGATGAATAAATAAAAAAATTATTTTTAAGGACTAAGGTTTTTATTCCTTTTAATTTGCACCATCATAGTTTAAAAATTTTAATGCGAAGCACATAATTTGAAGAAGCATAGATATAGGCTGGTTATTGTAGGCATAATACTGTGAGCAAATATGCAGAAGAAAGAAGGCATTGTAAGCAAAATCTGTAAGTCCACTAAATTTCTAGCAAAATGTTGACAACACACATCAAATAACGTATGTAACTAATACATTTCTCTTTTCAAATGTGCAATCTAACTTTACATAAATGTCAGAAATTCAGGAAAAAACATGTCATCTGATAATGCCAGGCCTGTTGGCTTACCCTTTAGCTCTGGTCTTAGAAACTCTTTTTGGCAAATGATTCCTCAGGAAATCCCAATGTATGAGACATTATGATCATTCAAAATTCTCAAGCATTTTCCAAGATCCAGGCAGTACAAACAAATCGTCATCTGATAATGCCAGGCCTGTTGGCTTGCCCTTTAGATCTGTTCTTAGGTGCTCTTTTTGGCATTTCAGTTGTTAATGCATACATCTTCACTGCAAATAATTCCTCAGGAAATCCCTTCTGATCCTGATGTATGAGAAAAAGTATGTCAATTTCAAGCATTTCTTCAAAATTCAGGGAGCACAAACCATAAATATGTGTCTAAGATGGATTCCATGTTTTAAGTGGCTTATAAGAAGTATTTCTTAGAACTTAAATTTCCAAGCAATAATATTACAAACCAGGAAAGTATCCTGGTTATTTTGTCCAACTCGATTGCACTATTTGTATTGATAAATAATACTATTGTTTGAACCCTTACTTTCAAACTTTACTTTCATGTCAACAGGTAATTCAATATGATATCAATGTGAATTCAACCTCACATTCTTGTATTTGAATCCCTCTGAACACTAAAGATTAAATAACAATTATCTGGATCTATGTAACAAGCCCATTAAATAAAATTCGGCTTGCACAAGAGGGAAATGTTAAATAACTTGGCATATTATTTTTTTGGCCACTACCTTAAATACTACTATTTGAGCCCTTACTAGCAATAATTGCACTCTTGACACAGCCTATTTTGAGACTGGGACGAAGAGATGAAAATTTTCCAATTTAGTTTCATGTAGTCATTCTTCAAGCTTAAGCTTTTCAATCAAGTGGTAATTCAATATTTATGTTTATTTAAGATAGGAGTAAGAACCTTTGATTTGTAGATGTGTAATCCACACCGAGAAAAGAGCTCCTTGAAGTATATGTCTGATCTTGTAATGCTTCGATCTTCTTTGTCCAATACAAATCCTGCAAGTTTTTAAGATATGGCTAGGAAGAACTCATTTTGCTTAAGTCATACTCACATGCAAGTAATTTCACACAATAAGAGAACTTATGTATTTCATAGGAATGCATTAAAATGTAACAAATGAAAATAGTTCTTAAAGTCAGGAACTAATTGGGTTTGCCAATAAGATACCACACAATTGCATTAATTTTGCTGAGACATATTTGCCACATACACATCAAGACCAAGGTGTTGGGTCTTAAAGTATGAGCTTTTAGCAATAGGTTAAAATTAAAGTAACTTGGAATATTTTTTAACCATTATGTTTAGCAATGATCAATTGATGCTTATAGACTTGACAGACAAGATTGGCAGAGTAGGACCTCCAATGCTGATCCCAGTGCGTCAGAAAAAATCAATTTATGATACTTGTAATTATGTCTTCAGTTCTTTAAAACCATTAAAATGCAACCAAAAAGTCAAAGTATACCGATAGACAAAGTGGGTTTTCACCAATTGACGCTATCATCTAAACCAATTGTCCCAATATTTCAGGGTTATCAGACTTTTGGTTTATATCACTTCTACTAATCAATTGTCTATGTTAAAGTTTCACGTCTACTAATCTTGTTTAACCCAAGGATTAAAATCCCACAAATTCTCTATTGCAACGACATGGTTGTTTGCAAACAATTTTTGGCTACAGTAGGCCTTTAAACACACAGTACCCATAACAAAAACACAATTCAGTAACTATTTGATATTTTATCCATTCCATTGCATTCTTTTCCCAACCAATAATATTTCATTCCATGTCATTTTGATCAGCCATTATACTGTTATCTTCCGACAAGTATATTAACTTTGATATTGGAAGCACCAGCTATATTCAGACAAAAGGACGTAGACAGAGAACTGAGTAGACACTGCAAATTTAAAACCTCCCTCATCATCCAACTAGATCAAGCAACAGATAATTCTCTTCACCTCTCTCTGGTGACTTCTATTTCTCACAGAACTTATTTTGCCAAGCACACTGTTGAGGAAAACAGTATTTATGTTGATATCATGGGGCCAGTGGGTGTTATAATAGTAAAAAACATGGAAGATAATAATTTCCAGCGCAATTGTTGGCTGTAGACACTTGAATATGAGTAGATCATACAAAAGAACCTCATTGGAGGGCTTAAACAGTAAAATACCAGATATTTAAGGCATGTTTGGCTCAAATTTGTCAAGATCATAAATCTAAGACAGATTAGAGATAGAAATTGAGAGAGAAAGTTAGTACCACTCCTTGCAATGTTTTCCTTCAGGACAAAGAATCCACCAGGTTTAAGGCCAACCTGAAATCAGACAATTTACTAGAATTATGGCAGATCATATTTAAATGATGATCCTAAAAAGTTTTCAATCAAAGCTAATAAGGAAAAGCAGAAATGTTGGATTGGTAAATGACAGACAGGTCCAAACGAAAATTTATTGGATGAAAATCATTTGGTTTTCCATGCTCTGGCAAGCATACAAAGGAATCCCATTTAATTTTTCTATTTAATAGGGTCAAGGGCAATACTATCACAGCCAAAACAAATGTAAATATGCAGAAACTTCTTATACAAACCATCTAACTTGGTAATAAATCTAATTTGCACAGAAGCGGCCCGAATACAAATTTCCTTCTCATGCTAATCCACTTGCATTAAACTGCTAATCAAACGTGACTTTTAAAAAAAAAAAAAAAGGGGACATTCACTTGGGGAAAAACTAAAGACTGAGATGTAAAGGGAAATTCTGCCTATAAATATGAGCTAGGTACATATTAAATTTCAACTTCATCAACAATGCTCCACGTTTGTGCTGCCTAGCCTTAGGAAAATGTTGAAAAAGAGAAGGAAAAGATAGGAAAGACATCACAAATGATAAAAACATTTGGAAAGGTATAAATCAGTGAAAGGACAAATAGTCAATTTATTTTTAGGTAAATAGAAAAATAAAAAAAAGAACATTAAAATCAACATGGTCAGTGAATGACAAGACAACAGAATTTCAATTCATTTTTAGTTCTTTGTATTAACCACAAAAAATAGATGCTTCAATTTTTTAGATCTCTCTAAACAAATTCAATTATTATCTTATCATATAAAACTGAGTCAAATTTTGATACAAGTATGTAGGTGATTTACCTTAGCTCTTTTGAAAAATGAAACAAAGTCATCATCTGTCAGATGCCCAATGCACCATTGAATCCATATGACATCATATTTTCCGGTATCTGGAGTAAACTCCTGAAAGCAGGAACAATTGAACCTTACTTGTGTGGCACAAAAGGAAAAAAACTATAAATAATGCAAAAAGTAAGGTCCATGTTTTTAAATATTTAAAACATAGGGGGCAAAAAAATAAATTAATTAACAAATAAATAAATAAAATGAAACAGAACCGAAACCCTGAAAATTTGCTGACCTGTCTGTTCGACAATATAGTTTATTGCAAGTAATTAGGGAAAAGCTATTCAATGTGTATCTAATTTTTATTCTCAATGACAACTATCAGACGACCATAGCAGTTTGACAGCCTGATCCTTTATTGTGCAATATACTCATGAAAAAGAATGTGATAACTAGGATTAACCTTTTTTTTTCAATTTTATAAGAAACAGTAGTAAAGATTGAAATTACCTGGAAACTAATAATTTTAGAGAAATTTCATTCAATGCTATGACATTTATTAGCCAAATTAATTCAATAGTGCATCTTAAAGTCCTCCATACCAGCATGTGAAACAAATACCAAATAGAAACAACAATCATTCACCCATTGTCATGAGTATTTTGCAGAATCATTGAAAAATATTTTAGATATTGGAAGCTTTTAGCACTAAATATGCTTTTTCATGCATTATTTCCCTTTCTTTCATCTTTCTTTTTCTCCTTTTCTTTTCTATTTTGGCACTAAACAAATCATTTTCGATTATCAACTTCATTTTCGACTATTGGTCTTGATGTAAATTACCTGAAGTGGAACACAGAAAAAAATTAGCAGCCTTGTGCATATCAGGCGCTATAGAGTTTTCAGGGGCCAAAATTTCACGAGCAGCATCTAAGAAATGAGACACGGGCTCAAGAAGATCAACCTGGGATAACACTAGAAAGATTATCAATAATAATGACAAGCATAATGACATAAAATCACATTTGCAGAATATCAAAGGATACACTGCAGCAACCTAGAAGCTAGTAATAAAATTGGCCTTACCTCATTAAAATATCTTATTAGAAGGTTCTTGGTGATTCTTCCAATGCCACAACCACAATCTGCAAAGGTTTGGACAACGGAGAACTTATTACCAATCCATAAGTAGACAATTAAAATACGTAAAATATTTACTCACCCAGTATAACTAAAGCTGCACAGTATATTTGATACTTTAAGCTTTATAACCTTGATCAGTGTTCAGATAGTAAAGAAAGAATAAAAAGAATTTTAGCATATTAATCATCTTCCATCATTTTTTATAATCTCCCAGATGTGTTTTCCAGGAACTTTGACAAGTTCCCAAAAAACTGAAATGAAAAAGTACCATACAAGTGTTAACTTTATGTAGTCTGCTAAAGAAAAATTCAAGAAGTACTATATTTTAGTGTTAACTTCGATTCACTACTTTAAACTCCTGAACCGCAAACACACATCTTCTATAAGAGTACTACAAAAAAGGTTATACGTCATCCGAAATGCAAAGCCATACCATAAACCAAATATGAGATAACAGTAACACCTATCCTATCTTTACTGCATAATTCACAAAGTAATCCTTGAAAATCGTTCATTACATGAATGGAGACAGCAAAGCAATTTCTTGTTAAGTGGCTCCTGCACTAGAAGTCCACAATTTACTGTTACATATGTTTTCACTTTTACCTGTTTTGCTCTCAGAAAGAGGTATTTTTTTTATCCAAAGAATCGAGCCAAGTCAATATTTGATAGGTGTGGCTTCTGGGGAAGCACTTATTGGTGCTTTTACTATTAAAGAAAAAAAAATTCATAATAAAAGCACTTTAAATTGATGGATGCATTAACAGCAATGGCTTTCACTCGAAATCGCTTTCGACAAAATCACCCCAGAAAGTACCGAATTCCTCTACTTCCATTCACTTTTAACCAGTTGAATACATTATCTACCACACAATAACAAGAATTAATCTGCTCAACAAACAAAACCCATACAAATCATACTAAGAAGAGAGGAAGAACATGGGTACCAAGAGCAACAAGATGCTGATTTCTTCCAGCGTCGGGAAACCGCTCAGAGAAGAGAGTCTGGAGAAAAGCTTCGCTGCCCTTTATATCAGCTTCATTCACGTCTCCGAATCCGCCCAGAACGCCATCAACCGAAGCTTCCACGCCCTTCACTCACCGAAAAACTTTAAGCTCAAGTTGATAATTCACGCAGTTCCCAAACAGCAAAAACTGAAATGTATTGGTTTCAATTTGATACTTACTTCCCAATACGAAACGCCATCTCTATACCACTGAGTCTTCTTCTGCTGCTCTCCTTCATCTCCGATTTGTTCTCTCCACATTTCTTCTGCGTTCTTGAAAGTCTTCCCATCGGAATCTAACCCACTTACCTCCATAGCTTTCCTGGTCCGCAGCTCGAAGGTTTCTCTATTTTTCTTCTTCTCCGTTCCTAAATTATTTAATTTTGAAGCGGGCTTAAGAGATACCCCTAATGTTTGACAAAACATCAGACATCCCGGCGAATTCTACACTAGCCCTCCGATCGGATGGCAGTTAAACTTCTATTAACAAAATCTGTCAGTTTTCTATAAACTTACCATTTTACCCCTGATATTTTAAGAAAAATAGGAAAAAAAAAATTGTGTCGTGTCTACTTCTCCGCTTTCAAATAAAAATGAAAATCAAGATCAAACTCAAGTGTGGTTTTTTTCTTCTTCAATTCCTAATCAAAACCACCCAAGTTAAAATTAAGATTGCTAGGGTCTTAAATCTCAAATGGGCTAATAATACAAATAAAAATAGGAATATAAGCTAATGATCCTCATGATCTCGTTTCTTAGGATAAACTCTTCTGTCTATTCCCAACATTTGGTATAAGGTTAGAAATTATGTCTAAGTACGGAGTCATACTGGACATGTTGAGTATGAGAGCAGTGTCATGCGGTTTTGCAAAAGAGAGGAATTACGGAGTAACCCTAATTAGAAAAGATAGGCTATAATGGACAGGGACTGTGAAGTGTGATAGACTATTACGATCTTAAATCCCCAGTGACTTAAGAATACAAATACAAACGAGAATATGAACCCATGGACATCTTAGTTTTATAGGGTAAGTTTCTATCCATGCGTTCCTAACAAAAATAAAAATCAACTCAACTATTCTCTATACTTCTTCTCTTCTTCAATTCCAAAAGAATTTGGTTTTTTCAATAGAATATTAATATTTTTGTCCCAAACTTTAGATAAAGGATTAGGTTTTTTTTTAATAGAATACTAATATTTTTGTCCCTAAACATTAGATAAACAATAAATAAAAATAGAAAATATTATATTTTACTCTATATTTTGGAGAAAAAGTAATTTATCCTCAATTTTTAGTGAGTCAAGATATCTCCTGAACTTTTCAAAAAATATTAAGATATCCTCCTGACACCACTATTTTTACTTTAAATTAATTATTTCATCTCTTAATTATTAAAAAATATATAAAATAACTTTATCATCTTTATTTTTATTTTATACTAACCAATATATAATTTTATTCTAATATTTAAATTTAAAAGTAATAATAATATTTTGATCTTTAATTATTTTTCTTCTTTTAACTTTGTTATCAAATTTTTTAACAATATTAATTATATATAATTTTAAAATAGATGAGTTATTTGAAATAATTTTATTTTCAAAATAATGTATAATTAATTATTTCATAAATATTAAGACAATA